>JADBJO010001814.1:175000-240000 GCA_016801955.1 Conus betulinus
AAAACTTAACTATGTTAAATTTTTAGCTTGAGTGTCATACACACACGCACACATACACACACACACAAAAAATCGAGCACGCAACTGGCTCACAATTTTAGACTTCGAACTTCACATCAAGGGGGCAATGGCACGAGATATGAGATAAAATTATTCTGACATTTCATGCCACGCTACCTTTGCATCGACTTGCCAAGCTCATGACAATACAACATCTTCCACTCGGAACTGAGGTTCACCCTCAATGATGATATTGATTTCGGCTTTTGCTGTAACATCACCTGAGGAGCCGATTGATCACACCATTTGCCAAGAGTCGACAAAAAAGTCAGTGTCCTGTCTGTGACAGATTCTGAGATTGTTTCTGCAACCTGATGACATACACTTCTTTGTTCCAGGGCAATTAGATTTTAATAAATGTCAATCAATCACAGGATTACAGTATGCTTTACAAGGTCTGAATTCATTTTGTGGTGGAAACAACATGAACTCTCAGACTTGGTCTGAAATATGCAAAATTGTACGTTGAGGTGTTTGCAGCTCTGATTTTTTTTTTTTTTTTTTTTTTTTTTTTTTTTTTAGTAATATTTTATCTTTCTAAAAACAAAACAGAGAATTACTACTACTGTATACTATTACTAGGCACTTACAATAAATTCAGTTTACAATGTAAGTGTGCGTGCACGCACACACACACACACACACACACACACACACACACACACACACACACACACACAAGCACACACACACACAACACACACACACACACACACACACACACACACACAAACACAAACACAAGTACACACACTCCCAGCATTATGGTAAGTCAGCCTGTCTGTGTAGAAAGCTGTCCCTAAAAGGAAAAAAAGTTTGACAGACCAAAATCAGGTGTCCTGAGGCAATGTCTGTATTGTGCAGTGTTCTCAGAGCACACAGACGGAAACAGTCAGCTGCACTGATAGCGCTAACCATGACACAAAAAACCTGGGCCGGGAGTGAAAATACAGAATCATTAAAACCAATCCATTTTTTTATCTTTCAATTTGTTTCTGTGTTTGTCTTTTTGCTAAATCTTAATGTCAAACCAGATTCACTTGCTCTGTGGTCAATCACTCATAATAACTTACACAGAAGACCAAACACTTCCCCTGAAATGCACCAGTTAAATCTGAAGTCGACTGATTTGATAATCACATTAACAGATCCCGGATCTGCCAATGCTACAGATCCTTCTCAAAACTTTGAAGGGTTCATCCTTGGATCCCAGTTGGGGGATTCCTAGCTGGGAGGCTATGGGTCTGATTCCTATCTAAGCCACTTACTTGTGGGACTTTTTGGCCCTGAACGACATCTACCCAGAGCTGAGTTTGCTGTGGACTTAACTGAGAAGACTGGGACCATACAGTCCAGTTTCATCCATTTCATGGGTGCATATCTGAGAAGACTGCTGAAATTTCCTGATCAAGACTGCAGTGTCTGTTGCTGATCTCTTGGACCTGGCTGACACCAGGCTACATTATGAAAGTAGCCTTGAAAACAACCCTGTCATGCAGACTCTCAGACCTGAATGAACTCCAGGCAAAGATCTTCATCATCCTCATTCTAAATCAATCACAATACAAAAAAAAAGTCTCATTCTGTGACTTTTCATGCCCTGATCTCATGGTGACCTTAGTTACAAATTCTTCCCCATGTCTATGCCCTTAAAGATCGAGTTTGCATTGAAGTTGCCAGTGTCAGTGTCAGCAAGTTCAAAAGGACTGTCACTGGACAGACGCGGTGGCTTCCTGACCAAACAATTATTGTTGTCAATTCATTTGGGGGCTTGGTAGGTGCGAGTATACTGGATCAGAACAGGCACCACTGAACACCTTTGATTCAATCTCCTCTGATGGGTTGCCTCAGATGACTGATTCAGTGATTAAACCTTGACTGCTCCCTTTGGACTACCAGGGCATGGGCTGCTGTGGAACAAGTCAGTTTGTGACTGTGGACTGGAGCAAGAATGTGGTTTGGGGTAATACCACTGAAGTAGCAGAGAAAAAATGAGACAGCGAGAAAAAAAAGTTTCACAGAGGATGTCTTGTTCAAACTTGCACCTAGTGAAATGAGATTATGAGCCACTCACTCAATTAATTCAGCAATGCAGGTAAAAAGACTCTGTGACTGAACAAAATAGCATGCTCTTATGTAGCCAGCAACAGGCATAAATTATGTGCTTTCCACCTTCTCCAGTGTTTGAAGCTGGTTGTCAGATACAGAAGATATGGAGGCCACATGCACTGACGCTTAAGTTAGTCTGGAAACAAATTCCTCCAAATGTTTGTCTAAATTTGATTTTTAATATTATGTTAAGCATTCCTGCTGCAATAATGAATATCTCTTGTTCGTGTTAAAACATCATAATAATCATACAGAATTTCAAAAAAGTCTCCATTCATATAACCTTCTACTCTTGTTCAAAGCTGATCTTTGTCATTTTTTATTTATGTTTTCACAACTCCAGCCAATGACTTGTTTCGCAATTTCTGTTTATTTTCTAGTATGTCAAATATATGGGAGTATGTCAAATATATGGGAGTTGGTTTTCACACGCCTAACAGGCTGAGTGTATTTCGCTCCTGTATATTGTGGATTTTTTGACGTCTGGACGTGCTGTATTGTTGCGATTCTTGTGTACGAGTTTCATGATGGATTGGCCAATGTGTATGTGGTGGTGTAGTGCTCCCTTGTTTCTTAGATTGACCGTATTTTGGATGTTTGTTTTTACATACATTTCTGTGTTAAACTTTCACCGGTCGCCATTCGATGTTCAGATTTTCAACCCGCACGTGCAACATGCATGGATTTTCAGTGGGGTGCGGCATCGTGCTGTGACAGGTCAGTGTGTTTCAATTCAGTACACACGTGTGCAACTGTTGTCAGTGAGTGCTGCGCCTTTGACCTCTGCCCTGACCTCTTGACTCCGCGAACTCGGCATTGGTTACGCCTTGCCACGCAAGCGCACTCGACGCGGTGGCAGACGTAAACAAAGGAAAATTCCGGTGATTGTGTCCCCTAGACTGCTAACGAAAAAATCCTCGTTTGTCAACTTTGGAAACCTGATCCGAATCAAGACTCTCTCTCAAACCCAAACTACTCCTGCTTCATTGATGTCTGTGTGTTCCTTTAACGCTCAGTCCGCAGCAAAGAAAGAAAAGATACCTGCCATAAACTCTTTCATTCTGGACAATGCCCCTGACCTTTTCTGCATCACGGAATCATGGCTACGTCCTCAGGGCGATGAAGCAAAATGCACAGGACCGGGCCCCACCAGGATACTGCACTCTGTCTTTCCCCCGTCCCTCACGTGGTGGTGGCATTGCCATCATTATGAGAGAGTGTCTGTCCCCCAACGTCAAAGTCCAGTCTGATTTACCATTTAAACACTCTACATTTGAAATAGTGCACCTCATCATCACCCTTCCACAGCATTCTATTAACTTGTTAACCCTTTACCGCCCACCCCCCAATAGGAAAAATAAACTGACTGAAAAAGAATTCTTTTCTGAACTTCTTGACCTCTTGGACTTTTGTAATAGTTTGAACGGACATCTTCTGATTGTTGGCGACGTCGATTATCATCTAGACCAGCCCTCTCACCCCTCCACTGCCAAACTCCTTGACATCCTGAACACATACGGCCTTGCCCAGTCGGTGGATGCTCCAACCCATTGTCATGGTCATACGCTGGATTGGGTCGTGGGCCGCCAAGATGATACCCTTGTACAGTCGACTACAGTGGACAAAAACATTACCTTCAGACCACTACTGTGTGGTTGTGGAGCTATCTGTGCCTAGGCCCCCCACCCAGCCTAGATACGTGGAGAAGAGGAGGCTGGCTGACATCAACATGTCCTCTTTTAGGGATGATTTGAAGACCTCCTGGACTCCGCCCCCCAGCCCCTCACCCCTCATCAGCTGGACCTGTGTCTCCAGGACACCCTCAACACCTACGCCCCGGCCAAACGCTGCAAGGTGACGAACCGTCCCTCCTGCCCGTGGTACAGCGCTGCAGCCGACCAGATCAAAGCTGCCAAGGCCGAACGACGGAGAGCTGAGCGCCAGTGGGACAGATCTGGCCCTTCATGTCCATAAAGAAATATTCAACAAGAAAGAAACATTTTGTAGATAGAATTGTGTTTAATGCTCAATCTTCCTTCTTTTCAATGAAAATATTAGATTGTAAGACGTCTGCTCAGCTGTATCAGCTCACAAACAGTTTGCTAGGCAGGAAAAGTAATGCTGTGCTCCCCACTGTTTTCACTCCCTTCCGAACTCCCCATCCTCTTCTCTGACTTTTTCAATGCCAAAATCAAAAAAATCATCAGAGACAATCTGAACAGTTCAAATTTCACTGGATCCCCTCTAGATAGTGATCGTTCTTTTTCAGGCCAACCTTTGACTGTTTTCAGTTCTGTGACTGAGGATGATGTTAGAAAAGTGATTGTTAGTTCGCCTAGAAAATCATGTGACCTTGACCCATTGCCTGCATCCATTCTGTTCCGCTGTATTGATGTTTTGCTCCCCTTCATAACCCATGTTATAAATGCTTCCCTCTCGTCTGGCGTTTTCCCCCAAGAATACAAATCTGCTGTGGTTCGTCCCCTTCTCAAAAAGCCTTCCCTGGATCCCAATTCATTCAAAAATTACAGACCTGTCTCGAATCTCCCCTTCCTTGCAAAGGTCCTCGAGAAAATTGTACTTGCTCAGCTCTCAGTTCATCTACTCAAAATGAGTTGAATGACCCTCACCCAGTCTGCTTACAGGGCTGGCCATAGCACAGAGACCGCTCTCCTGAAAGTTGTAAACGATCTTCTTCTTGCCCTTGATGATGACAAAGTCTCCCTTCTCTCTCTTTTGGATCTTTCCGCGGCATTTGACACCATTGATCATGACATTCTCTTTCCAGACTCCAAACTTCTTTTGGCATTCAGGGCACTGTTCTTGAGTGGGTTAGGTCATATCTCAGTGATCATTCCCAGAGAATTGTTGTCAATGGTCTTTTTTTCATCTCCTACACCTCTAACCTGTGGGGTACCGCAAGGTTCCGTCCTTGGGCCGGTTCTGTTTGCTCTGTATGTCAGACCTGTGTCAGACATTATCGATCAGCACTCATTGCTGCATATGAGTTTTTGCTGATGACGCTCAGATGTACAAGTCAAGCACTGTATCTGAACTCAAGGATGTTGTCAGTGATGTTAAAGGCTGTTCACAAGATTTAAAGAATTGGATGACTTTGAATAAGTTGCAGCTGAATGACGACAAAACTGAAGTTCTTTCTCTTGCTCCTCCCAAACTCCAAGGTCATCCCTCCCTTCCTCCTTTCATCAGTATCGGAAGTTCCGATATTCAACTCTCATCCCAGGCTCGTAACCTCGGTGTGACTTTTGATTCCACCCTTTCTTTCAAGCACCACATGTCTAATGTTTGCAAGGCAGCATATCTGGAAATACGTAAGATCAGTTCAGTCAGACACTTCCTTTCCATTGAAGCCACAAAAACTCTGGTTTGTTCCCAAGTTCTCTCAAGGCTGGACTACTGCAACAGTCTCTTGGCTGGCTCACCAAAGTACCTACTCAATAAACTGCAGAAGGTTCAGAATAGCGCTGCCAGGCTTGTTTGCAAGGCGTCTAAACGTAAACATGTCACTCCTCTGTTGCAGTCCCTCCACTGGCTTCCAATTCAGAGGCGAATTGACTACAAGCTGGCTTCTATCTGTTTCTCTTCTGTTTCTGGCACTGGACCAAAATATCTTTCCGACATCCTCCACATCTACATCCCATCCCGTCAACTTCGTTCCTCTGCCGACAGTCGCCTCTTGCGCATTCCTTCTGTCAGAACAAAATCTTTTGGTCAACGTTCTCTTTCCTTCCAAGGACCAGCTGTCTGGAATACACTTCCCATCAGTGTCAGACACCTACCTTCACCCTCTTCTTTCAAACCTGCCGTCAAAACTAACTTCTTTCTTCAGTCGTAATCTCCCCCCTCCCCCCCCCCAACTTCCTAATCCACCTTCCGAGTGTCTGAGTGGGTTTTTGCGTACACGCCTGGTGGTTGTGTTGCTTGTGCGTGCAGGCCGTGTTGTTGTGAGTGCGTGCGTGCATGCGGGTGTCTGAGAGCGTGGGTGTTTGGTCGTGCGTGTGAGCGCACGCGTGCGCGCGCGCGCATATGTGTGTGTGTGTGTGTGTGCGTGCGTGCGTGCGTGCGTGCGTGCGTGCGTGCATGCGTGCGTGCGTGTGTGTGTGTGTGTGTGTGTGTGTATGCGTTGTTGGTAATGTAAAGCGCTTAGAGCCCTATTTTTTAGAGAATAGGCGCTATATAAATCAACATTATTAGTAGTAGTAGAAGTATCTATCCTCTGATTAAAGGACCACACCATATTACCATATTCCAGAATTGGTCTAACTAGGGACTTAACAAATGGTACCATTATGACTATGTCCATGGTTTTGAACTGAATATGGTCTGCAATCATCCATACAATGCCTTTCTCAGTTTCTGACTTAAGATTTGATAGGCAATTCAAAATTTGTAACTAGGGTTTATAGGTGGACCTAAATTTTTCGCTGCCTAAAGTTGAAGTTTAATGCTCTGATTAGGAAAACACTTTCTTCTTTTGGATTTTTACAGTACAGTCTTCTTTCTACTGTCTGGTGTGAAGTTTTAACAGACTGGCCCGCAGTCTTGTTTTTCTAGCCAAACAACTTCCCACAGCCAAGAAGGTCTGAATCAGTAAATGATTCCCATATTGTCCTTTTTGCGATCAAATATCATGACAGATAATGATGTGGTGAGAGTGTTATTATCTGATCACAGTTGTTTTTTTTTTATTGAGGATCAGTACTTTCATGGAAATGAAAATGCTTGCTTGGCCACCCAGTGTGTGTATGTGTGCATGCCTGTGTGTGTGTGTGTGTGTGTGTGTGTGTGTGTGTGTGTGTGTGTGTGTGTGTGTGTGTGCATGTGTGTGTGTATGCATGTGTGTGTATGAGAGGCTGAGAGAGAGAGAGAGAGAGAGAGAGAGAGAGAGAGAGAGAGAATTCTCTTGAAATGTGTATATTCAGTAAGCTTTCCAATGATGCACATAAAAGATAACTTTTGTCAAAAAGGCAGTCTCTGAGTCTGATGTACGCTACTGACGAAGGCACATTTCAAACAGAATGTTTCTAAGTTTGGTCAAGTATCAATGGATGGGGTCTACATCAAATTAAAATTGCAATACATACTTACTGACAAACATTTTATAAACTTTACCTTCGGAAATACGTTTTAGAAAAATGAAAATCTCACCGACACATTGTTACAAAGCCACAGTCTCTACACAACAGTTTTCCCAAATCAATACACATCATATATATGATAAATTACGTGGCTTTCACACTGCAGACGTTGCCGCATCACCGTTCAATATGCAGCCGTTTGATTAGTTTACGTTTCACACAGACATCGATCATTGAGGTTGACTGGGCACATCACACACAAATATCAATACAAATTAAAATTTACCTGGTTTCTGAAACACCACGTCATCATTCACTGTTACAGCATTTCGTTTCTCTCCAGTCACATCTAAATAAAAGTGGGTTACAGATTCCCCATGATAACATTTTTTCGTCGCAAACGGTTCTGTTCTACCTCTTCTAACCTCTGTTGCCAAAGCACGCCGGAAAGAAGGTTGCATAACTTATAAACTAAAATACAGTGGTAGTTCCCCCTTGATATTTTTCCGGTACATGCGTACCTGAAAGTGTGAGCAGTTTCAACCTTGAAACTTCTGGACCTTGAACAGAGCAGTAGGCCTATGTGGTTAGTATCGGGTAGGCCTACATACAAATAGTTTGCTGCAGTGGCCAGTGCGTACTTTGGGCCTGACCGCAGCTGGAGCAAGATGGCGTCACGATTGAAAGTTGTTTTTTCGCACATCTGAGTGATGCGGAAATTGTATCCTTCGATTTCAAACATGGTCTTCGAGTTTGATATGCTTCATAACATTAACAACAAAAAGTGTCGTCACCTGGATAATCTTAGACATTTTTGGTATTTGTGAGGCCAGTGGGAACAAATTGTTTAACTGTAACTCAGTTATAGTACGCGTATAGCAAAAGTAAAGGGTCTCCAAACATCGTTGCGGATAATGATTATCTTGGCTATAAATATTTAAAGATGAAAAATTCCGCCGAGAAGAAAGAGTAAGGTTTTCCTGTTTTCTTTCAAATATTGCGCGAAAAGCAGGTCAGCTAAGAAAAAGAAAACAGAAAGTAGATAATTGACACAAGAATCAGAATGTTGATGGTGGTCGCTCTATGGAAGAAGAAGCAGTATATTTCAGCATTGAAGTTAGAACAAGGCCAGGAGAAATAATAAAACATTTTTCTTTGTGTCCCCTGTGAGTATGACTATAGTAATATTGATTTTATTCATAATGAATTCTAATCACTCTGCTTTTTTCAGATTTTCCATTGTCTTGTACTCTTTGACCTATAATGTAATATAATTTCACATCAACCATCAACTCCATCCATGTGTCGAAACATGTTACAAAGCCTTATCACTTGTTTGTAGGCATTCACAAGGTCTTTTAGGCCTAAGAAAGTTATTCATTTTCTGGTCACCAGTTTGAGGACATGGTATTATCATGCTCGAGTCATGATCGCACAGTTTTACGGATATTCCTTTCTCAGTCCAGTAAAGCTTCTAAGAGTAAGACTGGCTAGTCATAGCATTCTGCGTGCCGTTTTCATTGCAGCAGTCATTTGACATGTTTTTCAAACTTCAATGTAAAATTAAAACAAAATAGAGGTGATGTAATTGTTAGATGACCAAGTGTCAATTTCATAGTTCAGACAACATCTACAAAGTACATGTATGTATCCTTCTGGGAAGGACAGTGTAGAATGGGCATGCCACAGGCAGTGGTCATTTCTCATGTCCGAAGACAGTGCAGATGCTTTCAGTAAAACTGATTGAAAACACCCTTACACAATACACGCTAAAGCTTCGTACCAATGAGGATGAACCTGGGAGTCCAAAGGTATATGAATGTAGTAAAAAGGAAGAAGAAGAAAGACAGTATTCTTCTTTCAATGAACATATACCATCATCCTTTTGATGGTTCTGATGTGTATAAAACTGGGGGGTTCCACAATCTGGGATGTTGGTTATGCAGAACTGGCAGCTTTGGTGGGGGGACTTGTGGGATGGGATGTGGTAGAACGGGGCCAGACGATAGGGAGGGGGGAGGGTGCTGGCAGTATTGTTATATTCATACTTAACTTATGAAAGCATCATCAGCCCACATCTGCAGTGGGCATCAGCAGCGATTCAATGTTCTCTACACAATTGACACACCCAGCTTGCTGACCCAGGAGCAGCGCCAGTTTTATGAAGATAATGGATTCCTAGTGATACGGGGACTGGTTCCACAACATAAACTGGACATCTACAGGTGAAGATAAGGAGAAGAAATTAATCCAGATATAACGTAAAAAATACCATGCATCTTTGTTATGAAAAGAAAAGTAATATTAACATACACTTCCTCATGGAATGTTCTCAAAGCATTTAATATTTCTGTATACCAGCAATGGTAGATCAGGCAAGTTGTGATAAACAAGCACAAAAAGCATTTATAGACTTTGTATGCTGTCTCATTTGATTCCTTTACTAAAGAAAATAAGGTGATCTTTAAGAAATTATGCTTTGATTTAGCAAGTTTTGTTTGTTCTTATCATTATGTAAAATATTATGAAATGATAGTTTTGAAGTCTGTTTATCAGTGGGCATGAAAGCTATGTGTATTCTAATAATTTTGATTATTAATGAAAATGTTCACACAATGACAATTTCATTTTTGCAATCAACATAAAATCTTAATGTCTTGTTCGTTGTGTGATAAAATGATAATCTAGTTCAATGTTTTGGACTAAGATCTTCTATGATGATTATTTATTATTAATCAAAACATGAATTGTGTCCCCTAATAAACCTTTTTTGTCTTGCTTTTTTCTCTTTGGTTCACCCTTTCAGTGCTAGACAAAATTACATCCAGACTTGTCTCCAGTAGCGTCAAATCAACAATTAACTCACAGATGAACAGAGTTAGTTTGTTAAGAGTTGCTGCCCCTTGAATTCCTCCTCCTAGCTTTGTTCAGTTTTGACATTAATGGGGGAAAAAACTTGAATGGTATATCATCATTAAATGGTAACATCTAGTGGGCAGTGAACTGAAAGGATTAAGTTTCACACCAGCTGCGGAGGAGGTTCTTTGTAATTTAAAAGGTGGATTATTCCACCTTCTCTCAGACTTCTTCAGTTCTTGGGTTTGGATTTAGTTCACCTGCTGATTCTTTCTTTTTTGATGATCAGTCTCTGACAACAAAACCAAATCATGCACGCCACACCCAGCAGTGGGTTAATGTGAATCTATGATGAGGTTGCATGACATTCATAACTGCTAAGCAAGCTTCTCAGAATTTATTCTGGTTTCTTTTTTTTGTGAGAAACAGTCAGGCTTGATGTAGATAGCATGGACTTTTCAGCAGGCAAAAGGCCACAACTTCCCAGTAGCATGTGTCAATAGAAAGGAAAAAAGTGGTTTGCTTGACTGATTGTGTCACTTGCTTGTGCAAAACCTTTGAGATGGGCAGCTTGCTTGTAAGACAAAAATTAAGGGGGGAAAAAACCATCAGGCAAGAGAGAGCGAACATAGAAGAATCAAAAAAGTACACGGTACAAACATGCGCAAGGCAAACTTAGAGTGGCCAACAAAAATGAAGCACAACTTGTTCTGCTTGACAGGGATGCTATGCAAGCACACAGTTAAGGCCTTGTTCATTGTTCTTGCGCTTTTAAACTTTGTTGTTTCTCTGTTTCATGGGGTTTTTGTTTGTCCAAAATTCACACTTGAGAGATGAAGAAAAGGCAGCTTTTCCTTCAGAAAGAAAGGTGAGCTTGAAAGAGCATTTTGGGGAATCCATATCACCAGAAAACAACAAAGGCCTAAAACCGAAAAGGAAAAAACTGAACTAGTTTGAATTATATGCCACAATGAAATGAAATCATAAGGGCAATCACTCTTACTGCCTAAGTGGGTAAGAAGGCAAGATTAGTTCCCTTCTCCCTTTTTTTCTTTTTTTTTTTTTTTTTTTAGGGAGAGGTGGGGGATGGGGAGAGGGGTGTGTGAAGGGAAAGGAAAACCTAATAATATGGCAATGTTCCATGCCTAGAGTTGATCAGGCTTTTGTTTGCACAGATAAGTATGAGAAACAGGAAAAAATGGGTTTTACAGCACTACCTAATGAAACATGTTTCACTAGTTTCACAGGGAAAAAGTTTTTAACCCTTCAAGAAAACTGCCACTTAAAACGCACACACACACTCACACTTATGCGCACACACAGACACACACACACACACACACACACACACACACACACACACACACACACACACACACACACACACACACACACATGCACGTACATGTGAAGAGGAAATAATATACACAAGGCGCGCATGAGGTTTCATGCAAGTATCATCAGAAATAGACAGTGAACAAATGGTTCTGTGTGAGATGAGTAGGTAAAATGATGATGTAGTTTTTTTTTTAATTTTTTGTTTTATTTATTCTTATTCATAGGAAAAGGTTTGGTGAGATCTGCCGTGGTGAGGTTAAAGTGCCTTTCATGATCATCATGCGAGATGTGGCCATTGCTAAATCAGAGTTTGTGGAGGGAGAGAAGGCCATCACCAAACTCCAGGACTTCCAGAACGATGATGTGCTCTTTGGGTATTGCAGCCTGCCAGAGGTAATATTTTGGTTGTTTGTTTTCTCTTTGTTTCGTTTTCGTCTCATATTCACAACTAAGAATGATATAAGACTGAAAGTGTGCGTGTGTGTGTGACTTGGTATGGCTCTGTGTATGTGTGTGTGTGTGTGTGTGTGTGTGTGTGTGTGTGTGTGTGTGTGTGTGTGCGCATGCATGTATGATAAGACTCAGTATGGCTCTTTGTGGGGGGAGGGGGGGTGTGGGGCTGATATGACTTGGTATGGCTCTGTGTGCGTGCGTGTGCGTGTGTGTGTGTGTGTGTGTGTGTGTGTGTGTGTCCTTAAAGTGGCCCCTCGTGGTTAGCCGGGCTATAATTTAAGTGCTTGCACTTTTGGTAGTTATCTACAATGTATGTGCAGCAGTTGTGCAATTTTTGTTCTAGTTCACACATTTGTGAGTATATATATATATATATATATATATATATATATATATATATATATATATATATATATATATATATGCATAAGTGCATAAGTGTGTGCGTGTGTGTGCTTGTGCAGGTGAATAGGTTTGTGCACTCTTTAGTACATGTGTACTTCATTTTGACTTACGGTGCGACTGCAGTGTAGAAGTGTGCAACTAAGATTAAATATTGGTGTCTGTTCAAGTATTTCCCTTCCAATTATTCCTTGCGACGCACGAACACTTATCTTTAATTATCTTTAAATTTTCTTTAGTTATCTTTTAAATTATCTTTAATTAAAAAATGTGTGTGAGTGTGTGTGTGTGTGTGTGTGTGTGTGTGTGTGTGACTGTGCATCTGTGTGCTGCTTATCTTTACATATGTGTGTGTGTGTGTGTGTGTGTGTGTGTGTGTGTGTGTGTGTGAGAAACTGTTTAGTTAAGGCACTTGGATGCATGCTTATATCTATATGTGTGTGTATGTTTATTTGTTTTTGTGTGTGCCTGTATGTGCATGTGCAAGTGTGTACACAGATGACAGGGGTATATGTACATACATCTGCATTGTGTGAATTGTTTCATTTTCTTTCTAATCAGGTGTTGAAATATGTGGAGAGCATCATTGGTGAAGACGTTCTGGCCATGCACACCATGTTAATCAACAAGCCTCCTGATGCAGGTACCTGTCCACCCATCTCCCCAACCCTCCTCTATGTAAAAATGGTGGACCTTTGCACGTGCCGTGGTCTCTGTACTCCCTCACAAAAGCCAAGAAACAACCAGAGCTGCCAAGTGCTGCACTTTCAGTGAAGCATGCTGTGATTTTTTTTTTTTTTTTTTTTTTTTGACAATGCTACTCCCACTATACTTTGTGCTGAAATGCTACACTTAAAAAAAAAAGTTTTATAAAGTTAGGTGGGGTGGAAAAAAAAACTGGACTGGTTTAATGGCAGCTCAAACAAAACAGAAAACAAAGATCTTTAGTCTGTAAATTTGTTTCATCAAAGACTTTGTCAAGTTCAGTAAGGAGAGGATTGAAAGGTAAAAGAAAACTCACTAAACACAGTTATGATTATGTTGCCTGGTTGATTGGCTTTGTTGTATGACATTTGGATTTTCCTGTCGGTCAAGTGAAACCAGGCAATAACTAGCAAGATTTCTGTCTTTTTAGTCCACTATCATGTTGAGTGAGAAGCACAGTGCATCTGAAAATTCTGTAGAGTTTGACGTGTCACATAAGTGATTGGCTGAAATCTGGAATGCTACACTTGAAATGTCAAAATGCTACACTTGAAATGTCAAAATGCTACACTTGAAATGTGCTACACTTTGTGTTTTGAGACCTTGGCTGTTCTTTATTTCAAAGGCAAAACATGGGAGAAAGTTGAAAATGTCCAAAAAGACACAAAAGAAAAGGGGAAAAAAAAAAACAATTGAAGATAACATTGGTCCAAAGGAAGTCACAGACAAATGACCTAGAAAGGGATCAAGAGAGGGCATCTCCAGAAAGCTGAAGATGCTTATGAATGTGTACTGCAAAAATGACACTTTCTCTGCAGTGTAAGGAACAGAAATGGTGCGAAACTAATCTTTAATAGGAATGAGCAGACCAGGCATTGTGCAAATTTTTTACTCTTTGAGACCTATTCTGTGTGAGATGTTGTGTACATATGAATATGAAACTTAGAAATTTCAGATTCTGAATGAGAGAGAGTGAGAGAGAGAGAGACAGTTCAATATTGATTTTTAAGTGCACTAATTACTACCATTAATTCTTATTACAATCTGCTCAGAGAAATAATAGGTGATCACTGCATCTAATTTTGAATAAATTTTACTTGCAGTAAAACAACTAGCTTTTTTTCTTGGTTTTCGTTCTTTATACACCACTGCTGAAATTCATGATCAAATAAACCAACTTATTACCCCTCCAACTGTTCTTGACATCTGGACGTTTGACCTCATTTATGTCATCTCCTTGTGTCAAGTTCACTTATGCATTTAATTATGAGTCTTACTGTTGGAGATAACGACAATAAACCAAATGTTGAATGATCAAATCTGCACAAATTGTTTAGATCAGCTTGCTCAGGCAAAAGTTGGAAGAACCTGAATTTTAAAGATTTTTTTTTTAGAATGGATTTCAGCTTTATTATCAGCCAGTGTTCACCCAGGCAAAATTAAAGCATATGAAGATAAAAATGAATCAAGAACTCTACGTATGTTGTCAAGGGATGTTGAATCTGCATGTTCATGCCTGTGTGGAGTGTGTGTGCTCATATTAGTGTGTTTGCTGTGTGGATGCGTGCTGGTGTGCACGTGTGTGCCCATGTATGTTTCATGTATATCTGTGTGTGTGTGTGTGTGTGTGTGTGTGTGTGTGTGTGTCTGCTTGCGTTTGTTTGCCTAGGCAAAAAGACCTCTCGTCATCCCATGCATCAGGACCTGCATTACTTCCCCTTCCGGCCGGCTGAGCGCATTGTCTGCTCATGGACGGCCATGCAGCGAGTGTGAACCGTGAAAACGGTTGTCTGGTGGTGGTCCCCGGCTCCCACAAAGGGGAACTGTTGCCTCACGAGTATCCCAAGTGGGAGGTAAGTGGCGTATCATGTTTGTCTTGTGTGTGTGTGTGTGTGTGTGTGTGTGTGTGTGTGTGTGTGTGTGTGTGCGCGCGTTTGCACTTTCACAAGAAAAGCCCAAACAAGGATTTATGATGGGCACTAGGGAAGAGGTTTGACCTCTGCCAAGAACAAACAGCATCTGGATCAGATCTTTGAGTCAGTTCATGAGTGAACTATGATTAGTGTCAGACAAAGGGGATGAACAAATTTGTGGATTTATTATTATTTTTCTTTAACTCTCTTCAGTTCTTTCCCTTGAATTTCGATCACTGGTGATCGATGGTTTTCTTCCCGGAATTACGGTATGTAAAATAATATTTTTGTTATCTGAAGCAATGTATCGCCTAAAAAAAAAAAAAAACAGAAATAGACACATTCATCACAAAAATACTATTATTTTAGAAATAATGCGTAGAATGTTATGAAAAATTTTTTATTAATTCATGCAAAATGCAAAAATCTAAAAAACTGTTGAGAGTTAAAAGAATTTGTTTCAGTTTTCACCTGCAGTCACCTTGCTTTGAAAGTTTAATTACAGTATTAACTGATCTTGCAATGATAATTACGATGTAACTTTATCATCAGGGAAAGCAATAGTAGGTAAACACTGGAAAAGTTAATTTTCGTGTACCTTTTTTTATACTGATATCGAAAAAATATAAAAATACTCTTACTATTGATAGGATGGGGACAACTATGTCATGGCAATGATTAACTCCCTTGAAAGTTTTCATATTCCATGAATATATATTGCTTATTTATTAGTGATCTGTTTGCAATAGTGCTTTATAGAGCACATGCTCAGTGGAAAATTATAATGATCTTGCAAAATGAGCCACATCTAGTGGTCCTTTTGCCTGATTCGATCTGTCACCAAATTTGGTAAAAGGTGTGTCGAACACTTTCAGCTTAATGTCGACAGATAAACAAACAAATGGGCTTGAATCAAAATATTTATTTCCCAGGTGAAAGTATCACTGACAAAACATTATAGAGTTGATAAAGGTAACATGAGGCAGTGACGCGCAGCCTGAGGACTTTTTCAGGGCGGGGTGAACAAGATGTACCATGGCATTCAGAACTACGACCCCAGTCAGCCACGGGTCCACCTGGCCATGGAACCAGGGGACACGGTCTTCTTCCACCCTCTCCTGATCCACGGCTCTGGCATGAACCGCACTGATGACTTCAGGAAGGTGAGAACTGGGTGCAGAGTCTTCTCTACAGGGCAGAGTTCTGCTGAGGAGTTCCAGTCAGGAGATGGAAAGTCAACTGGACAGGCAATGCCAGTGGTTGTGTTGTTAGATCAGACTTCAATGATTCCTATCTGCTCGCGAAGGATTTTGATATTTACATGTTAATACTATCCAGCCGAGAGCAGCACGGATGGCACAATTCCCTGCTGCCGCACGCTTGCGCATATTTAGCCACTTTTTAATTTATTTTTACGGTAGCTAGACAACAACTGACAGTGTGTGTTAGGTGTCACAGGAAAGAACAAACACTCAACTAATCGATCATAGTAATTTCAAATCATTTACTTTCAATGTGTACATACGACTGTGTGTTGAAAAACATGTCTGACAAGTAGAAAAAATGCTTTGTTTGCATTCTATTCCATTCTTTTACAACACCAAATCATGAAGATGAAGGGATGGCTGCATCTTCAAACAATTCACTTTCCTCTTCTCTTTCAAAGGTTTCCATCTCTCTATCACTCCCCTCATCACCAGATCAACTTTGTAATATGATTTCAAGCGCTTCATTGAGCGAGAAATCGCTACCACCCCTTCGCCTGACCGACATTTTTTTTCTGGCACAGGAAATACGTGCTGCGCGCCGTTGCCGCCAGTTTCTTTGTTTCAAAGCTCCTGGGGTCAGCCAAGTTCACAACAGGCCACTGAAAGTATGGTCTACAACTTGCTCCAACATCCCCAAGACTAGCTACAGAGCTTATTTCCCTTGGATCATTTTCTGGAAAGTGTAGGAATTTTTAATGTTCCCGTCATGCGATAGTGGACGACACGGCAGAATGTACTGCTGTCTGTCCATCATCCGGCCTGGCGTGACACGGCACAAGGGAGAGAAATCCTGTCACGCTCTATTGGCTGACACGGCTGGTAAAGGTTAAGGCCTTCTTTTTCGTTCCTGATTGTTTTTCTCCCCCCCCCCACCCCCCCCAGCCCCCCTTACCCATATAAAAAAAATATATTGTTGCTGTGCACCATTTAATGACAGAGGACTTCATAGGTCTGACTAGTAATCCGACTGTAAGGAATGTTAGCATCACAGACTTGCAGATTGAGATGTGTGTTGGAGTCTTATCAGATGCATTGATCTGTGTGACTTACTTTCTCTTATAGATACCTATGCTGAGTTGTATGTGCAGTGGGCTTGAGATATGGTTCTGATTTCCTGACCATCACTGCAGGTGCCTGCATTTCCTAGTCCTGGTTGTTGTCGAGATGTATTATGGGAGGAAGCGTAGGGTGCAGGCTTGTCATGTTGTTTCTGATCGGAATGAAACTGCAAAGCATCATCTATGTCATTGTCTCTCTCACTGTACTGATTATCAAAGAAACAGTCCCAGAGTTTGTGGTTGTTTTCTGCCTGCTCTTGTGGTGACTTCAGCTTTTTCTTCTTCACATCCACGCCTGTGGTGATCCATGTTAAACCTGTTGGTATCAGCAGGTTCATGGGACTTCTGTAGAACAAAAGTGGTTGTGCGGTCTAGAGAGGAACATTCTCCTGCTAGCTCCATAACAGAGCATATATTATCATCAGTGAGGAGCATAGTGGATTGTATGCTGTATACGATGGAGTACAATGGGCGCCACTGAACACATGTGAAAAGACATAGCAAAAATGCAGTGTGTCCTCTGGTAGGCTGCCTCATAACGACCAGATGTTGTTGTTTCCCAGTGTACTGCAATATGGAGTATAAAAGGAGCGGTTTGGATGCAGCTGGGTATGGGTGTGGTGGGGATGGGACAGTTTTCGAGTGGTGCTACTACGGGGGTGTGTGAAGACAAAAGTTCCAATCAGTGTTCTGTATAATTGATTTGCAGTACATGGCAAAGTTACGTACGGTGTTCATGTCAGCAGTCTGAAGCATAGGTGATCTTGTGTGCACCTCAGCATAGCACACAGATTGTTCCAGAGTTTGTACATGGCTGCAAGTGTTTGTGTTCTAGTCTGCTGGTGCAGTCTGTAACATGAATAGCACTGCAAACCCAAAGCTGCCAAAGCTACACTTTTAGTCCAGCTTTTTACAATGTAGTTGACAATGGTATGCTGCTACTCTTTGTTACGGAATGCTATGCAAAAAAAAAAAAAAAAAATAATCCAAACTAACAAAAGTAAGAAATAACTTTTGAAAAAAAAGGGAAAAAAAAAAGGTTTCAGGTTTTAGGTTAATGCAGCTTAAACAGAACAGAGTCAGCGTAGACTGTGGACTACTACTATTATTTGAAACATTATTGAAAAATGGCAAATTCAGTTAGGAGGTGAAGAAAAAGCAGAGAAAAATGGCTAAAGACAAGCAGTTTGAAATCAAAATCAACATGGCCAGCAGCAAAACAGATAAAGACGATAGGCCGCAATTTCACTGGAGTACTACACATGTCATAATGCTGCATTTTGTGCATATGAGGCTTTGGTACTTCTGCTGACCTGCCAAACCCTACGATGTTTCTGTAGTTTCTATGATCTAAAGCAAAAGATTTGGGTCACATGTTAAATTTTTAAAAAGATATGATTTTTGTGTGATCTAATCAAGAATCTTCGTGTTTTTAGAACCAGAGCCCCAGACTTGTTTGAGGGTTCCAAGGCCAACTTAGTTGTACTGTGCCTACCCTCTGCACAAGCATGCTCTGAGTTTTTCCAACAGTACAAACAAAGGCATGCGAATGAAATATACATGTTCTTGAGACTGATTGAGGCGAAGTAAGAAAGGTCAGTATTCACCTAAAGAGAAGTCATTACAGAGTGTCCATGGAAATTACACAGAAAAGAATTCAGTGAAAAGTAATGTGGGCGCATCTAATTAAAATGCTTGTATTTTGTCAGCATTGTAGAGAAAAAGAAAACGGATGAATTTTAAAGTATTGATGGATTTGGGTTTTGTTTGTTGTTTTTTTCCACTTTGTCTAGTTTTTTTTTGTGTGTGTGTTTTTCGTCTGGTGGAAACAAAATTGCAAAAGAGCATCTTTGAAAGTAGGCAGATATAGAATTTTAATTTAGATCACCATTCATATTTGTATATCAAATATCCCATTCGCTTTCATGTTGAAGAGATGGTAAGCTCTGCCCTTGATGGCAATGGCAGGATGTTTGCCTTGAGAGTGCGTCTGAACCCTTGCAAGCTTGGTGCTACAGTACATAAGTCTTCCTGACCTGGTAGGGTCCAGCGAGTGCATCTGTACTGAACTCGTTGATAAGCCGATACCATTTTGTTTGTTTGTTATCTTGCCCTCTCCTATCTAGTCAGTGTCATGGGTGATATTATTGGGTGTTTGCTTTTTGAAACTGATAAACTACAAAGATTGCTGTCTCCCCACTTGTCATTCACTGCCCTGATGGATCGGGTGAAAATTACGACAGGTGCAAAGTTGAGTTTGGAAGGAGGCCAGTGTGCATGTTTTTCAAGGTCAAAGGTGTGTGTGTGGGGATAGGTGGGATGAGAAGGTTAAGGGGTGGTTAAGACGTAGTTAAGGGATGGTGAGGGAGGAAGGGAGTGGGGGGCAGGTGGGGTAAGAAAGGGGGTGGATGGGGGTGGATGGGTGGGAAGGAATAGTATTTCGATGTGTAGGATTCGCAGTTGTTTAGAACAGAAATCCACTTCTCTTGTGTGTGCTGTTTTCACTCACAGGCGCGCGCCGCGCACACACACACACACACACACACACACACACACACACACACAGGTATGCATGCACACACACTTGTATGCATGCTCATGCACATACATCTCTCTCTCTCTCTCTCTCTCTTCTCTACACTCTCTCTCTCTCTCTCTCTCTCTCTTTCATACACATACACTCTCTCTCTCTCTCTCTCTCTCTCTCTCTCTCACACACACACTCACACACACACACACACATACACACAATTTGATTTTATCTTGCGTAGTAAGGGTGTTGTCCTTCTGTTTTTTTTTTTTTTTGAACACATTAAGCTCCATGTTTTTAGTTTAATGATTGCGGTCCATGTCATACTATTGTTCTGTGATTTCAGTCCATATCCTGCCACTATTCAAGCGCCAGCTGTGAGTACATTGATGTCGACCACAGTACACAAAGCAACATTGCTGAAGAGGTGGTGGAACTGGCAAAGAAGCGTGTTCGGCAGCGCTTAGGGGATCAAGCAGCCGAAGATGTCCAGATCAACTTTGCAGTGAGAATTTCTCATTTCATTTTTTTTGTGTTTTGAAGGTGGTGTGTTTGTTTTCTTCTTTGTTTGGATTTTTTTTTTCCTTTTTGTGTTTCTGTCTAATCTGTTCAGTGTATTTTTTTTTTCAAACAATTCTTTCGCAGTGTGAAGGAAGTTTGAGATGGGCTTAGTGGTTTTCCAGAGTATGTGATGTAAAACTCTGGATACATTGATTATGGAAGACTTAAAACAGATGTCACTTAAGTTGACCCAAATTGATAAGACGGTTCGAACATTCCCAACCTCCATAGTGCTGCGGTTAATTCCACAGACTCTAGGGCTGGGAGGTGGCGAGTTCAGTTCCCATCAGATTTAATAGTTTCTGGGATTAGTCGGGTCAAGCTCCTGCTCAGGGCTAAAAGATCGATGGGCTTGACTGGGAAGACTGGAACCACACAGCCAGTTTTTGTCCACTGACTGAATGTGCTTGCGAGTGTTGCTCAAGAGTTCCTCTTGATGGTGACAGGGCTGCAGTGGTGATGAAATAAAGCTGGATCTAGCTATGTGCAGCCAGCTACAGTGACTGGCATGAGAGTGTGAAATGAGCTGGAATATGAGAGAATCTTAAAAAGAGAGACTGAATGGGAAAACGCAAGGATGTTGGTGTTTGGATCATCCTGTTAAGTGTGGAGGTTGGGTGGCTAGGTAACTTGGCACATTCGAATGGTGTTTCTTACTGTTCATACCAGAATATTCAGGTAACCAAGCTTCAACTCTTTGTAGACTTTTCTTGGAATATTACACTGGTGTTTTCAGCAAAAAAAATGTTGAGATAGAAAAAGCATCATGATAAACAACAGGCATGCCTGGCGCTTGGAACAGGGATGTAAGCGGTGCCCGAGGGGGAAAAAAACCCCTTCAGTGACCTGGTTTCAGAGGGCATGATGGTCCACGTTCCTCAGAGAGTATGAAATACAGCATAGCTGGATGATCAAAGCTGACCAGCCATAATGAAGCTTGCAATAACCAGCCCAGGAATGCTGTGTGTGGATGATCTGCTGTCCCTTCACCAGTGCTCCTACTCCATGAACGCACAGATTTCTGTGAAAACGAAAACTGGAAATCAAGGGAAATAAATTTTTGAGGGGAAAAATCAGGAATGAAAACAAAATGGCATTTGAATTATTGGGGTTTGGGCTTGCTGAAGTCACAAAATTATGTTTTTTCAAAAGAATGAGTGTCGCCATTTTGTCTATGTAGCTGAAGGCATGAAGACAATATGCTGGACTCTTACATCGTGTGTTGATCTGACTATGAAAAAGTGACTGATGTTGACAAAAGCCATACAAACAAATTGTTCTGGTTGTGGATGGACCGAAAAGTGAACACTGCACTCCTCAAGTGCTCAGATTTGTGTCAGACTGTTCCAGTTTGAAAACAAGTTTCAAATTTCTTTTCCGGAAGAGGGGAGGGGGTGGGGCGAGGATGTCCCCTGGACCCCCTCCTCCCCCTCTCCCCACACGATTTCAGGGAGACTTGCTGGAAATCCCCGGTGGGAGCCCTGCTTCACACTCCTATGAGGTCACTGTCCATGTCAGTGCCAAGCAGAACTGGTTTTTGTTTTTTGCTTCTTTGTGTATGTAATGAAAAAAGCATTCGCACATTGTTTTCACATCCCAGCCTGTACGACTCTGTATTGCTGCATGATTGTGTGTTTTGTTACAGGATGTCTGGAGAATGAAGAGTCGGCCAGTGAAGTAAACGATCAGAACCTAAAGAGCACATCACTTCTATAGCAGACCCATGAGTGAAAATTGCCTTGAAATACTGCAGCCATTGCTGTCAGCCTCGCACCGAAAACGTACCTGCGAAAAAACTGTAGAATGAGCTCAAAAGCCTTGATACTGCAGCCATTGCTGTCAGCCTCGGAAAATGTCACCTGCGAAAATGTTCAGGATCCATTTGTTCTGTTTGAAGATGTGGATCTATCTTATGTTTGAAGTTCACTGCAATTCAAAGTGGGCCTGCTGTATTGCGCTCATGTGTGATTTTATGTGATTATCTCATCTGATTTGACTCTGTCAGTGTTACCCCCAAAACACAGCACGAAAATGTGAATGTGGCATGTAGCATGTGGAGAGTGGTGAAGTGTATTCAGCATTCCCTTTCAAAAGTAAATCTCCAGACCCTGTTAACCCTAACACTGCTGTTGACATGTACTTTTCAATGAGAATGAGTGGGTGGTGGTTTTTTTTGGTTTTTTTGTTTGTACTTCTTGGTTTTTCGGGATTTTTTTTTTTTTTTTTTTTTTGTTGTTTTTGAATGAGATGATTGTATACATCTTACAAAGCTTTTGTAAAAGCAGTGGGGTGGGGGATCTTCCAAATTTTCATGAAAAAAAAAAAGGGGGAAGGGGGGGGAGCGATTTGCTTTCACCTACTATCACAAAGCAGAGGGTAGGGGGATGCCTGCTGATCTTCTTGTGACTACAGCAGAATTATTGTGTCCTAATACCAGTTACTTTCAGACCTGATTCAATGGCATATTTTGGGGCAAATTCATGCTCTTTCGTCTGGTTTTTTTTTTTTTTGTTGTTTGTTTTTTTTTGTTGTTGTTTTTTTTTGTTTTTCAATTTCAGGGCCTGTATTCCCTGCAATTGTTTGAATGTATCATCATATTGTCAGGGATTCAGACACAACCAGACTGCTTTGGAGCACAAGAGTTTGCAAGAGTTGTCGCTCTTTGATCAAAGCATATGACAACCCAAAGGTTACACACTGCAAGGGCAATTAACGCTCAAGAATTTCAGATTTGAGATTTTTTGTTTGACTTTTTTTCATTCCCCCCCCCCCCCCCTCTCTTTTTTAGTTTGTTCTATTTGTCATTTTTTTGCCAAATAATAGATCTCTTTCACTGTTGGCAAGGCCATCAAGATTAATATATTAAATAGAGATGTTTCTGCAGAGTTATTTATTAACAGCATGTCCATCATTCACAGGTTGTTGAACTAATTGTCCTTCCAAACTAATGTATGTTGACTCGTAGATTATCCAAGAGATTTGATTGGCTCATTTTTCTTCTGTAGGTTGTGATTTATATTGATTTTGCATCCATGTTGAAATGACATGTTATTTCACACAGTGATGAACTGACAAGTGTCATTAAAGGTGTGACTCTGTCACTCTGGGAGCATGTTGCTGAACCACATTACAGGCTGTTCTTTATGGAGCAAAGTCATAATTCACATGTTTGGAGTCTCTGACTCACAATGATCTCAGTTTGTCTCTTTACTGAAATCAGTTATCCTCGACCTTCTTTGCACTGATCCTTGTGTTGTGGCAGTCTTAAGACTGTTGGGAGACAGCCTTCACAAAGGGGAAGGCAAACCTGTACTCTGCCAAATACTGCTTGCTAATCCTCAGTCAAAATAAACAATCAGGCCTTCTGTTTTTGAACTGTTTCTGAAGAATATGAAATCAGTTTTACCGATCACTCTGTCCAAAAGTTCCTCCTTGAATGTAGATGCAGTAATGTAGGAAATGCTTGCTGATTGACGAAGACTGCAAATCTAAATCAGTCAACATGAATTGAAGTCCCTCATTGGACAGGTTTTGTAGTTGCTACTTTTGCATGAACTTGAACAGTTCCCAGAGGAGGCCGAGTGATAGTGAGGGCTGAGTCCTTCTCAAATGAACAATCAAATTACCAAAATTCTTTATTGCACTTCACTTTCAGTCAAAGGCAGAAATTTGTCTCAGCTGAAATCACAAAGTAACTTACCACCAGATTATTTTTCTTCGTCACACATTTTCCTTTATAAAGATCGTATAGCTTGTGATGATAACGAATACAAAGTCACTGTGATAATGTGTAAATCTATGTTTTTAAAAAAATGGATAATAAAAGCGAGATTGGTACAGCCTTTTTTTATCTTTTAAAGATGCTTGCAGACAGTTGCCCAGTCAGTATAAAATGTAGCTAAGGCATTATAATTGTTTTGAATGTTTTCAGTTCATGTGCTGAACACTGCATTAATATCTGATAAATGTAATTGGGGACATACGTTTAAGCTTGTCACATCTTCAAATAAAAGACCTAAACATGCTCAGATAAAGGGGCATAAGCATGCATGGGGTTTTTTCTTGCCCTCACTGCATGCTGTCTCATTTTCAGATAACTCCCCAAAGGCATTTTTCTGTTACTACTGAAAGGCATAAGGAAGAAAATCAGGTTTTTTTTTTTTCTTTGAGTTTAAGAACTCCCAGAATTCACTCTGGTTTCAAATTTCCTGAAAACAAATCTGTGTAAGACATCAACTTGCAAAGGGCTGTAACTTCTGATGTGCTGATCAGAAGAAAACTGTGGCTTGCTTGTTTTTTCTGTTAATGCGCTTGTCACTAAAAGTGTTGTGTATGGCTGGACACGCACAGAGGGAGTGGTCAGGGTAATCAATCAAGTCAGGGGACAGTTGGAACATTTAATGTCCTAACCTCCTCCTCCTACCCTCACCCGTCTCCCTCCTCCCTTTTGTCCACCCTTCTTTCCACCATAACGAAAGCTTTTTTTTTTCAAACATGGGAGAAAAATGGAAGCCGCTGAAAAACAATGTTACAGAAATCTTGTGTGTTTAACTGTTGATGTGTCTGCTGTTCTGATAAATGTTGCCTAAGTCAGTGATGATTTATCTTACTCTATCCTTTACAAAACTGTTGAGTATGCTAATTTGTTTTGTATTGCTTGAAATGTTATTTGGTGGTGAAAGATAAATCAGAAAGATTCTGATTTATCTGTACAGTGAAGATAGTTTCAGATTTGTCTGTGATAATTGTACACTGTTATGGTTTCCAATTGTCTGTAATAATTGATACACTGTTACAATAGCTATTGATTTTGTTTGTTTTGTTGTTTACAATATATTCTGGGCTAGTACTTAGCATCAGTATTAATTACAAGCATAAAGACACCTCGCACACTTGTTTTCTAGTGAAGTCTTTATATTAGGAATATGATGACAGTATCAAAACTAGGCACGGGGAAAGGGAGGTGGGGGGACTTTTTTTGTTTGTTCAAACAAGTCTTTATTTTTCAGTCTTGGTTATGGACCTTCAACCAAATTACTAGTCACGAACTGGTGTTATTTGCTGACCTTTTTTTGCCTTCTTCCAGATTGACTAGTCTGTGTACTTATTGTGTGCTAGAAACAATGGCTGAAGCAATGATTCAGTGGTTATTACATCATTCTTTCTGAACTTGAACATGGCTGCTTCATTTTTTTTTTCACGTATTTTATTATGTTGATTGTTGATAATCTCTGGTATATTTCATTTTCAAATTTGCCTAAGTTTTTAAATGAAATGTACAGTGTATAAAAATGAACTACTCAAATGAATAAATCGGTACAATAATTGTGGTGTTTCTAATGACTGATAATGTTAGTATTGTTCAAGTTTTTGTTGTGGGATGGGGGGGGGGGGGGGGGGGGGGGGGGGGGGGGGGGGGGGGGGGGGGGGGGGGGGGGGGGGGGGGGGGGGGGGGGGGGGGGGGGGGGGGGGGGGGGGGGGGGGGGGGGGGGGGGGGGGGGGGGGGGGGGGGGGGGGGGGGGGGGGGGGGGGGGGGGGGGGGGGGGGGGGGGGGGGGTATTCTGAAATGTTGTTGTTGTCTCCGATTTCCCTGACCGGTGCTTTGAGTTTGCTCTATACAGTGTGTTTTATAATGAATATATATACACATGAATTATGCTTAAAATCAAAGGAAAGATGATCATCACTACTTATTATTTGTTACAAGGTTCTTTTATGCTTATCAGCAAACTTTTTTTTTCAATGATAATTATTATAATATCACGTCTGAGCTAGGCAGTAATAGGTAAACCTTCACATTTTTGGAGAGAACAGAAAATGCCCACTTTGAAAGAAAAAAAACAGCAGAAATCCTATCTGGTGTGTGGTACAAGATACCTTCTGTAATATTTGTGCAAAGGTAATCCAGAAAATGCACCAGATATTTGAAAAGCATGATCCTCCTGTCTCAAAGATAATATTGCTGCACTAAGAGAGTGTAAGACAGTCTAGATTTCTTATGTGCCTGTGTCTCGGATGTGTAGTTCTGGCCTCATGATAGCTAATGTCATAGTAAGCACTGGACCCTTTGTCTGATATATGCCCACCAATGCCACACCCATCCATATCTTCAAAGTATGTAGCAGTTAAGTGGGGGGGGGGGGATGGGGGAAGGTAGGCAAAGAATAAGAGTTAGTATTGTTTTTAGAAGTGGCAGAAAATGTTACGAAGTCACTTGCTAGGCTAGTGCCCAGCCAGACTCTGCAATGGATTCATCCTCATCCCCCACCTCCTCTTTTTTGGCGAGGGACATAAACACAAGTGGAGCAACAAATGAAGCCAGCATGTGTTACCTTACAAAAAATTGTTCAGTCACCATAGTTTTTAGCATGAGCAACTTGCACAGAACTATTGTTCATAGTAACCATGTATTTGCTTTTATTTCCTCGGAAAAAGTGGGCTTTAACAAAAAAGTAAACAACTGAACGGCAGTGAATCTTGATTGAGACAGTTCTACCTGGATGCATTCGTTCTTAAAAGAAACGTTGCCACAGTTGTGGCTTGCTGCAGTCTCCTGTGATATCATGATAGTGGCCTATCTTGTTCAGCAAGTCAACTTTTTCCTGATGTAATTGTAGCCAGCCACCTTCCATCTTCAGGTATGTCTAGATGCAACACAGGTGTGCATGTCTTAATGATTCTTTCACACATCTTTCACCTCCAGAAACATGGCGTCAGTAGACAGAATGTGCCAGACAAATGGCAAACAAAGGGATTGTGCATCTTTTAATAATGTAGAATCTATAACCATATGGTACACATTTTTCTCAGGATAATCTGGGATAAGGAGGAAACACAATTATCTGACAAGTAATGCAAGTCAACTGATGTGGTTCACATTTTCAACAATAAAAGCAAATAAAATAATTAGAAAAAAATTAATCAGCCAAATAGAATTCACAATGTATAAATGGAATATTCAGGTATGGACAAAAATTTCATCACTTAAAAGAAAAAAAAGGACATTTTAAGTGTTCAGATGTGAACAGTTTGGGTCATCAATAGGGATGCCTTGTGTTACCCTATCTATAAGATTCCCTGATTATCCACGCTCATGTAATGTCTTCTGATCACATAAATGAATAGAACATTGTAAAAACAGACATGCCATCCATTATGCAGACAGAATTAAGCCTCTGAAAACTGAAGAGTAGAGGAAAACAAGGTAATAAACCCCTTAGTCATCCGAAGATTTAACTAAACGCACGACAGATTTTGTCACATATGTAAAAGTAAATGATTTTAGTGGGAGAAATGGATTGAAAATTCTACAAATTTTTCTTTGAGAATCTTGGCAGTCTTTTACATTGAATATAGTGGTAAACTTTGGAAAACATCATTTATGGATGACTTTAAAGCTGTTACATTGTTTAGGAGGGCAATTATAAGATGAAAACGCTACACAGGTGAATAGTACCACAAAGATAGAAAACAAGCTGGTCACTTCACTGAAGCTGTCAAATGTTTAACACCTCGGTGGGCAAAAATTTTATGGAAATGATATCACTGCTACTTCCTACTTTGTTGAGTTCAAAGAAAAAAAAGTCAGATGTTTGCAACTCCAACCTACTTAAATTACAGATATGAAGCTTTTTGATTATCAATACTGCATGGTTAATTTGTCAGGCTGTTCTCCTAGGAGAAGAGTTTTGCCATTGTACACCATCTTCTTTCTCTATGTGTGTGTGTAATGTGTATGCTTCTGTGTGTGTGCGTGTGTGTGTGTGTGTGCACACCCATCTTTTGAGAAGGGAGTTCCGTCTTATCCTCCGTTACCCACGCGCCCCATCCACACACCCTTCCAGATGCATTGCTCTCGCACCATTCATTCCTGCCCCCACCCCCCCCCCCCTAACAAAGCACAACCCCTGCACAAGCAATTTAACTCTTGTTGCTTACAGCCAGGCTGGCCACAAAGAGCCACATCAGGGAGTAATCTAGCTGCCATGAATCGACCCACCAGAGGAGGCTCTGCAATACTGCCGAATCACTTCAGTGGTGTTCAGTGATGCCTGTCCTGATGCAATGCAGGTGGGACACCACCTGGCAAGTCTCCTGCTGACAATAATTATGGCTTGGTCATGAAGCTGTCATGAGTTTTTCCCTTTTCCCCAAGAAAGTACCACCACTTCCATCAACGACAGTCCTCACCAACTTCCTGATACTGAACACGTTGACAATAACCCATGGAAAATGAGGTCACCATGAAAGGTGGACATGAAATGACCATAGAATCTGAGAGAGGTTTTTTTTTGTTGGGTTTTTTTTTAATAATGATCAAAGATAACAGTTATGGAGTGAGAATGTTATGAGACTCTTTTCACTCAGGTCTGAGGCTGCTAGGACAGACTGAACTTGACGTTTCCTTTCATAACATATCCTGGCGTCAACTGGGCCTGAGAGACGAAAACACCTAAGATATTCTTCAGGAAATGTGAGCAGCATTCAAAGAAACACATTCTTCAAGTAGACAAAACTCTACTGTGTGGCTGTTGGCTTCCTGCCTGTGCACACAGCCAACTCAACGCTAGGTAAGAGCCAGTCGTGACAAAAAATCCTACAAATCAATGCCTCTGATGGGACTTGAACCTAAAACTTCCCATCCCACTATCCCATGACACTGACCACTGCACCACGGCGGCTGGTAGGTTGTTTCCGTTGACCTCTCAAGGTGGACTTGCCTTCAGAACATGGCCTTGGACAACTCCTGTGCCACTTCAGGATCTTTCACATGAATCTGCTGTGCATGTTCATCATCTCACCATGACTACATCTTGATCAATTCAGGTATCATAGAAAGGAGAGTGAGGAAGAAGACCTGTGCAAGCCAGATTTGGACTTTGGATCCCAAACTCTCTTGCTTTCTGGGCAAGTGCCTGATCAACTATGCCATCTTTCCTCTTATAACAAAGACACTTGATGTACCCTGATAATAATATTAACAATGAATAAAAGGAAAGTGAAGACAGACATAGCCGTGAATCACTCAAATAAAGATTGATTCCTACTCAAAAATCCTTACAGATCTCCAACATTCAGCAATATTCTGGTTCACCAATCATGCAAATAAACGTAGATTTCTAGCCACCAATTACAAAAAAAAATATAGATTTCTGGACACCAGTTGATAAATCATGCAATGTAGACTCATAATCACCAATTATGCAAATAAAAGTGGAATCCTCATCACCAAGTGAGCTAAATAAACATAAAGCTAGTAACTAACAAGACCTAATTCCTTGCGAGATACACTGGCCTGTTACTTCCCTGCAAGTGAAACTGTTCGGGGCGAAACACATTTTTCACTACAGGGACAACTACCACTAAAAACTCCTCCTTTTCATTGAATCAAGTGACATGCATATTTCCAACACATTTATTTAGAAAATTATCCAGCACGCTCTCAGGGGTTACATTGAGAGCGTGCTGGATAATTTCCTTTTTTTCTTTTGTCAATTATTTTGCCTATACTACTGAGTAGCTTTTACTAATACTAATGAGCAACCGCTCTTAGTCTTGAAGTACACAAGTTCCACTCCTTCACTCATTCTTGACTTGTTTTTAGTACCTTTATGTGGGATTGATTCAAGAGTTCCTAAAGACTTGCGCATTTTAATCTGGCAGTGTCCATTCGAAAAACAAGTTTCCAGTATCCTTGAGGGTATCTGTTCTAGTGTTTCTTTTAATTAATCAGATGTGGTTGAAATTTGGTTTGTGAAGCAGCTGGAGTTGCAATCATACGTGTATCAATGGAGATCTGTGAATGACCGTTCTTATTCATCATCCTATCTCAGAAACCTATTTCCCACAAACTTTTTTGACTCTGGCTCCCCATCGAACATGTTCCACTGTGTTGAGAGCTACTCAGTTCCTATCAAAAGGTCAGCAAAGAATTAATCAGAAAACTAACAAAGAAAAACAACAAAAAACAAAAACAAAAATTTCATGTTCTACTACGAATGCCAAATAAAAAGACACATTAGCCTATTGCTGCCTTTATATTTTGAGGTAATAATCTCATTAAAGGGAATTAACTGTGTGGAGTTTTGACTACTTCATTAATTTTTTTTCTCTTAAATTAACAAACAAAAAAAATAAAGTCAACAGACTTCTAACTAGACCTTTAAAACTTCACACATTTGTCAGCCAGTGATATTTGCTTCACGTATGTGGAGTTTGTAAAACTGCAAAACATACGGTTTCAGAGGACAACAATTCCTATTTGACACCAAGTCTTAAAGCGGCACACTGGCGTAAACAAAAAAAGTGAAAAATAGCCGGAAACGGAAAAGGCAAGACAAGCACACAATAACAGACTGGTGCACCGTGTGCTAGAAGAGCATACAGCCGATGCGCATGTCACAGAGGTCAAACATTAAAGTATGGCTGCAGCATGGAGAAAAGAGATCGTTGACCTCTCAAGCAATTGATCCAAAACACATAAAAAGCGAATGCTGCGATCAACAACAAGGTGAAGGAAGGCTGAGGGGGCCACCACCATGACCACAAACAAAACAAACGGTGACCAGATCAAAGATACATAATCTTAAAATGTTTTTTGTTTTCTTGGCTCTTCCCTGTTCACAGCAAAGCAATGACCAGATCAGACAGATAAATTACCCTTAAACCTTCTTCTCTTGGCTCAACCCTGTTCGGCTTATTCCCTGTGCAGATTCTTCCATTGCTTTGCCTGAGCTGTCAAGTGGTTATACTTTACATACCATGCATATCAATACTAGCCAGCTGTTCTGCAGTTCATACGTCACAATCCCTTCCACCTGTGCACTTATGCATAGTATTCAGTCCCTCCCCACACACACATTTTCACTTTTCTAGCTTTTTTTTGGTATGGTAACTAGACTATAACAAACAGTGTAGTATTGGGTATCATAGGGCAGAGTGAATACACAGCAGACTGTTTATGGTACATTTGAATCAACAACTTTCAATGTGCGGACACAATTGTTTATAAGAAAACATGGCCAGCAAGGAAAAAATAATGGCATTTGGGTACATTCTGTTTCAATCTTGTATAATACCAAACCAGGAAATAACTGGAAAAAAACACTCCAATCTTACCTTGATAAATCATCCAGATTCACTTCATAATATAATTTCAAACATTTTACTGGGCATAATCGTGCTACTCCTTCCCCCAACCGACACTTTTCCATGTACTGGAAATTCCAGACATGCTTAGCAGGAAAACCAAGTACTGGCTTCCTTGTTTCAAACAGTTCCATAAAGTCCACGTAGCAGCATCAACATGAGGATATCCAACATGCCAAAACGTCCCCAAAGCTGTGTTGAGAGGTCACTTCTCACAGACTATATCAAGGAAAGTGTAGCAATTTTCCATGTCCCTGTCTGCAAGTGCTAGTTGGTGCGATAGCAGGACTCCTTCTGCTTGTCTGCCTGCTTAAGGTGACCAGGCTGAAGGGAAAGCAAAAACCACCTGTCTCTCTCGGCAGCACAGCATCTGAACACTAACGTTAGCTGTATAAAACATTTATTGTCAGTCATGAGTGAATGCGGCTGGTATGCTATACAGAAGGATTTGTTTACTCATTTTCAGTTTCAAGTTTTTCTCTAGGTGTTACTTTAAAATATAATATGTTCAAATCAGTTAAGAGTTGCTTATCAATACATTATTGTTGAGAATATCAATAGTTGCCCCCCCCCCCCCCCCCCCCCCCATTTCCCCCCCCCCCCCCCCCAAAAAAAAAAAAGTTTCAGGATCGCTTCTAGTTTTGTTAATGTTTTCAAGATAACTAGGATGGCCATGATTCAGCTTCAGGACTAAAGGAATGGCCACAATTCCTATAATATGGGTTCCCACTCAAAAAGCAGAAATCCCCCCCCCCCCCCCCCCCCCCCCCCCCCCCCCCCCCCCCCCCCCCCCCCCCCCCCCCCCCCCCCCCCCCCCCCCCCCCCCCCCCCCCCCCCCCCCCCCCCCCCCCCCCCCCCCCCCTCTCTTCCCTTGCCTACAGCATGGTTTGGTAAACGCCCTCACACCTCCTGCATTATGTCTTACTTCAACATCAACATGACAACATGACAAAACAGTCTCTTTAATTTCCTGCAGCTTATAACACCTCGAGTCGATTAAAAAAAAATCCACTCTTCAGTCCAGCCATGACCAGGATCATTTTGTACAACCTTTCTCCATTCCTCCTTTTCTCTGGCTTAGGCAGCATGATATTCTTACTGACTATGACCGAGGAGAAAAATGGCAATGGCTACTCTCATATACGCAGTGAGATATTTAGACTTCAGTGTTGCCTGCTAGCACACTGAACATGCGACTAGAATTGTGAGAACTCAACTGCCAACTTTTTTCTCGCAAATCTTTTTCCCTTACCCAGTCGCTTTTTTTTCCCCCTGATTACGATTACCAGTCTTAGTTTTCGCCCAAATCTGCAAATTTGCAGAGAAGTGTGGAGGCCTATGCCCTAAGTCCACTTCAGGACAAGAGGAATAGTTACAAACTGTGTCAAGATTGGGGGACTCTTCCCCATTTGTGCTGCTATGGGTGTCTCCTGTAGGGACTGATCCCTAGCATCAAGAGATCAACACTGTGCTCACCATGCCAAGCATAGAACCCTCCCTTCCCAGCTCAAAATCTGTTGTGACACTTGGCCATCACTCTTTGACACCTTACAGGGATTTACAGCAAAGTTCCATACTGACCATCAGCAAGTCTGCACAGTGTTACATGTAAATGTGAGTGTGGGCCCGTATCCATACTCACATTGACTGTTTTTGTTTCCTATAATTGTGTGCTGAAACTTGCCCACAAGTTAAAATTGTGTATATAAGTGAATGCCAGGTATCTCACTTAACTGGCAGTGACTGGAGATGTAAATAATATGGAAAATCTATGCAAACAAATACTGTGAGGACGAAGGAAACATTTTTTGTTACACATGTCATAAACATTGAAATTTTGCTACTCTTTCAACAACAACGACAAAATCAAACCAGATCTGGTTAAAACCTGAATATCCTCAACACAAACATTCAAAACTTTTGAAACCACAACTTTTTCCAACAATTTCTGTCTGGTCACTGAGGCACTCAGTGGTTTAAGTTTTAAGTGCATTGCAAGAGCAAAAGGCAACAGCAACAGAATGTATGATGGTTTTGACATTACTGATGTTTGAAAAAACTGTCTTAGAAATAAAGAAAATATAGACATAAAAGTAAATCAGAACAAACTATCAAACACTAAAAGAGCTGAGAAAAAAGAATTACTATTCAGACTGGGGTTTTGTGCTTTGTTTTTCTCCTCATGTGCACAAGATTTTCATCTTGCTTAACCTTTAGCCTTTATAGTGAAGTACAGCTAACAAAACTCTGAATCATCTTCAGAACACTTCTTTTTTTTTTTCCATTTTTCTTCCCTGTTGCAACAGTAAAAATGAAATATGATACCTGTTCAGTGCACATTGTTGAGACTATTCAGAGTGCCACACACAAGAATATACATTATGACCAGACTGAAATCAATCGTTCACTTGGGGAATACTTTGCATTTGTAGAGGGCAAGAACATAACATACACACATTCCTAACCCTGATGCACGTGATCAATACAATTATGCAAACATAGCATGGTGATCTTTATGGAAGAAATGTGTCTTTAAGTTTATCTTGAATGTGTTGAGGGAAACTGAGAGCCTTGGAGACAGAGGCAATGTGTTTTCAATGTGGACAATCGCAGGAAAAACAACTATCAGAGGAAGAGTGTAGGCGAGTCAATCTGAAGCGCATCAGACAGGGAGTCAGGTCTAGAATCAAAGACAACAGCAAAGGAGAGGTTGGAAAAATGATTCATGATCCTGTCAGCGATTGTCAGCCAGTAAACATACAGCAATTGTGTGTGTGTGTGTGTGTGTATATGTGTGTGTGTGTGTGTGTGTGTGTGTGTGTGTGTGTGCATGCATGCATGCGTGCAAGCATGCGTGCATTTGTGTGTGTAAATTTGTCAAAAAGGGACAGGGAGCAACAGAGTTGATGTTGGAGAAGCTGATGACACGGGGACTGAGGGATGCAAGAGTAAGGTGAGGGAGCAGTGAAGGAGGAAGTGGGTGAGATATGTAAATGACACACATTTGGCTGGTACATATGGCATTCTCTAATATGACGTTGTCATGATAATGCGACATCCCGTGAAGAAAGACATAAGGCTTAAGACTTGGGAATAAAAAATACAACAAAGAGCTGAGGAGTCGTGTGATATTCATATGCTCTTTATATATATGATTACATAATAAAGCCATGGAACAATATAAAAACAGATAGATGTCTAATTGAGACCACATTCATTTTGGCCATTCATAAAAAAAAAAAAAAAAAAAATCCAACAGATCTGTTGTGATGCATCTGTTCAGTAAGTACTCCAGGAAAAAAAAAAATTTACAATCCAGGAAAAAAGAATTTAAAGGATTGTTGTTTGTGTCACCGATGAACAAAGGCACCTGATCCAAACATATTCTTTAAGAAAAGAGCAAAAAATGTACTCAATGATTTGCATGCAACCAATGTTTTACCAAAAAAAAAAAAAAAAAAAAGAACTAAGCAGTCATCTAAAGACACTAACAGTGTAACTGAGCAACCACTGTGGTCAATAAGGGGGCGGGGAGGGTGTGGGTAAGGGGGGGGGGGGGGGGGGGGGCTTACTTGGACGTTACCTGCTTACGTTGGATCAGAACGGCCACCACCTGAGAGACTCGGCTGCAGTGTTGTGTCTCCTCTGGCAGGTGGCCGTGAGATGACTGACACCAATGGCTTCCCATAGACTTCTTGTGCTGGATGTGGCTGTGAATGGGGAAGCTGAAGTGAGCAGCTTGGGAGCACTACCACTGCAGTGACGTGGAAGATAGGATGCCTTCAAAAAAAAAAAAAAAAAAAAAAAAAAGGATGACACTGATAGCTGCACCACAGGCCTGTTGTTGACTGTTAATCCTAAGGCACATCATCTGGCGTTCTCTTCCACATCATCCCCAGTCGATTCTCCTTTTGGGTCGATCTTGATGACGCGGCTATGACGGGTTCCATCAGCCGAGCTGTAAACAAAATCGTCAAGTTTAAATCATCAGAAAAAAAACAACAACAACAACAAACAGCACTTGAGATTGTATTCTTTTTTCAACGTAACCTCCCCAACTGCTAAACCATTAACCCTATTCCTTCATGCCTGCCAAAGTCACTGCTTTTGGCGCCTTCTGGTGGGGGACTACTCACTCATGCTGCCACCATGACAAAGCAACTGAATTGTCAGAAGGGGGAGGTGAGCAGGTGGTAGTTGGTGGAGCAAAGAAACATGACTGTACTCCGTCAAAGAGCAAATAGCCTGCACTGAACGCGTGGTTCAACTGGTAGACAATTCATGGTTCATAACAGAGGTATGACATAGCCACGAGGTTTTTCAGCCTTGAGTACAAACCTCGCAGCCGAATTTTTTGCTTTTCCCAGTGTATTTATGCACCATTTGGGAGAGATACAGCAAGAACTGCATTGCCATAGTGTAGTCTAGATAGGACAAAAATGCAGACTGGTGTTTTTATTGCTGCGGTCATGAGATAGTGGCGAACGGAACTAATCTGGCAGCGAGCTGCAAAAAGAGATCTGAAGGTGTGAGTTGAGAGTTTGTCAAGTGCATGTGACTGGAGTCTGTTCAAGTATGGGTGACAATGACTCAGCTGACTCAGATGTGGTGAATGGGAATGCACAGTGCACGTGAGACCACCAGGGTCTGATCCAAAAAGCAGCACACACACACACACACACACACACACACACACATGAAATCACATGTTCTACAGAATTTGTACACAAAACTCTCTGTGACCGATGTTAAGAGTGCGCTTTTATTTGAACTTGTTCACCATTGTTTTCAAACACTGCTCCACAGCTTTTCTGCTCCAGAAAATGAATCTGATCAACCAAAATGAGAAAAACAAACAGATCTTGGAAAGCTTGATTAAGTTAGGGAAACATGATACAAAAGAATCAAAGCATCTAGCTCTAAGAAACCTACTGGGAACATCAAATTTCCTTTGAAGCGAAGAAAATCTTTCAGCAGAATGCAGTTCCCCTAGGAAGAGAACACATTCATGGCCATAGTTCCATCCTGACACAAAAATACTGCTTTCACCTAACCTGGACACTTGAAAGATAAATTTGTTAGTTGATGACTTAAAACTCACAAGAGGACTAAAACAGACGGTAGAGCTGTTGAAGATGTGTCAAACTACATCTAAACACACAAAACATGTGAGTTTTCAATAAATACACCTGCAGAGGTCACAAATCTCTCACACACACACACACACACACACACACACACACACACACACACACACACACACACTAACCTCCATACAAATGTCAGAAGGAGAATGGCAATGTGAAAGAGAAAAAATGAAGTGAGGACAGATCAGAAACACAGACCAGGAGCAGAGTGAGAAAGAGACAGGACTGGAAGGAAGTGAGTATGATTTCTTCAACCATAGGTAACTAGCTGAAGAGAACACACTCACTCCTTACCCTTCCCTCTTCCCCTCATTCACATCTGGGCGTCACTCCTTACCCTTCCCTCTTCCCCTCATTTACATCTGGGCTTAGAAGTTCAAAGGTTAACTAGCAGTGCATCCACAAACCCCTGAAAGCAGCACTCACCATGTGCGTAGGATGACCAGGTCCTGGAACTTACTGACGACGTCCACTGGCTGTGTGTAGGTGACCCACACCTCTCCGTTGTCTGAGGAATACTGGACAGGCAAGCCTGGGATCTGGCAGTTGACTTCCAGCTTCCCCCCGTCCTGTATTCTGCACAGACAGTTTTATTACAGAGCCCAGCCCACCACACAGGCCTTTTCAGGACTGTCAACTTCATACAGGATAAAAAAGACACAACCTGAAAAAAAAAAGCCCCATCCTGAAAAAAAAGGTTACATGCTTACAAAAAAATAAATAAATAAATAAAAGCCATGCATAACATGGTATCGTCAATATTACCATCTTTAACGCAGGTAAGTCCAAACTGTGGCTGAGGATGCCAGCCATTCCCCTTCATTTATCACCCTCAGTTTTCACAAAAGCATTTAAAAATTACAACAACAAAAAAAATGTTTAAATTACAACAACAACAAAAATGACTGTGTGGGCAAACAGACTGCAGAACGGACAGCTAGCATCCACTCTGGAGAGGACAATAAATACTTTTCACTGTCTATTTGCCAGCATGCACAACAACAACAAAAAAGCTGCCATGTCATAAACTGAGACCATAAGAAAAGTGTAACTGTGGTTCCAGAGCAAAGACAGGAGAATGGTATACAACCACAGGGGTAATACACGACAGCAAAAAAATAATAATAATATACAATTAAAAAAAGCAAAGAAAAAACTTATGAGACAGAGACATGACTACAGAAATTCCTGAAGGCAGCAGAGCTTTCTGTATTGAATGATCACCAGAAACCCTCATAGGAACTGCTATGTACACTGATAAAATTCAGATACTGAAAAATCATAATCTGTTCAAGAAATGGATAACTGTCGCATGATTGATTCCATTCAATTGATGAATTGTTGGCACAGGACAGTTCTAAGCTACCAAAGGTGATTTTGGATAATTCTATCAATGCATTCATTTTTTTGCTGCTGGATAGTTCCAATCTAGCCACAATGTGGAATCATTAGGTGTCCACTCAAACAATTTATTTGCCAGCATTGGACAATTCAGATCGAGCTACAGCGCTGCATAATTAAAAACGGTGTTTTTCAGATCTAGCCATGGTGCTGATAATTAAAAACTCTGTCTATTAACTTACAGTAATTCACGAGCTATAGTTTTTTTTTCTCTGAACTCTAACCCTTGCTACTACTGCTAGACTGGCAGCAACCTGTTTTGGATTTTCTGATTATATTCCAAGCTCATAATAGTTATCTTCACCTAATCTGCAGTTGATTGGATAAACTGAAAATAAATGTTCCCAGAACTCAGATTTGGCCACTGATCAGTCGCTTGCCACACTTGAATCAATACTGCTTTGTCATAAACTTTGAATCGGTGACAGACCGATTTTCAACTCAACCAAACCAGCTACACTGATGTTGATTTCCGATACTGTTCACAACAGACAAATTCATTTCTGGACAAAATCACAATGAAACACTCTTTACAGTTTAACTGACAGTCATATTTGCTAATAAATCTAAATCTGCTTATTCTGTCATAATCATGCCGGTACTCTACTAACAGAATTTCGGCAGCCACCATTTCCAATCACAAGTCTGTAATTTACCTAGAACCTGGTCAATCAAACTACCTTTTGTTCAAAATCCAAGGCATAACTTCCTGTTGAAATGCAGCTGAGTCATTGCTGGTTTCAGTGAAGTAGTCATCTAAAGTGTGTGACAAGTACACAACATGTGCACTTACACTAGTCAGTACAACACTATGTTAATCTGACAGTAAATGGTTTCAGTCAGTCAGTGCACTTACACTAATATCATCCATCACCTATGTGTTAAACATACATGCATTTCACAAATGATGGGGGGTGGAGGTTACATGCCGACAAGTTTCCCCCGATGCCAGCAATAAGTATGCACCACACCATTTTCCTAATGATAAGAATTAAAAAAAAAAAAAAAATTCTGCATTTCATTGATGCCTAAGTTTCAGCACACCACAGTAAGCAACACACTGAATCTAAACTTTGGAACAACACCTCTATGTTAGCTCAACTTGTATGTAACCAAGTGCAGGCTAATGACAGATCCACCAACTCTTGGACAAACAAAACACTGGTTCCTGAAATCTCCAGCCTACCTTGCACCAGGTGGGGGCAGGTAGTACTGAACCCCCAGTCTGTCCAGCTGCTTCAGGTCCCGGTAGCCCAGAGTGTTGGCAAACTGGCACCAATCAGCGCTGCAATCTTCCTTGCGCTGTGCGTCGTCCCGGTGACGGCATTCCCAGGAGGCCTGGTGCCATGCTCGTTCAGCCAGCGCCACTAAGCGAGGGTAGATCATGGAATCGAACTGGCCCGACGTGCGCACTAGTTCTGTCCACAGCTGCCCTTGCAGACCTGAGTGTGACAGTCATGACCTGTGTGAGATTCATCATTCTCGATATTTAACCTAACAAGTTTCTTTTCTTCAGCACTCATATCTGATTTTTTTTATGAACACCTAAAATACATATAACAACAGCAAAATCTTTTGAATGCATTTTTTTCTTCTGCTAAAGAGATTATTTTCACCCACATCCATTGGTTTATCTGTCTGTTGGCATGATTACTTCAAAAGTACTTAACTTTCCATTTTTTTTAAATTGGTGGGAAAAAAATGGAATTTGGTACCCGGTTATATTTTGGAGTTGGTCCAAATCAAACAACAGATCCAGGAATTTCAGTTCTCTTGAACATTGCAAAACAAGACATTTCTTCAACATCTTTGCACATTTTCAAGAAACAAAACATAAATCCTATCTTGATGAACAAAATCAGGCAAATAAACTTTTTTTAACAACAGTTAGTGTGTGTGTGAAAGTGTGAAAGAGTGTGTGTGTGTGTGTGTGTGTGTGTGTGTGTGTGTGTGTGTGTGTGTGTGTGTGTGTGCATGTTTGTGTGGGTGCAGGCATGTACCTGTATCCCATTTACCATCAGCAACATTGTTTCTGCCATTCTCCTCTTAAAACCTCACCAACAATATTTCCTCTTTTCTCCAAGGGCTCGAAGTCCTCATCCTCCGTAAACCCTTTAACCTCCTCAGCAGAAAAGACTTCCCCTGTCAGCCGGACATCGGCATTGGAAAACAGGTTGTCCGGGGCAAAGCAGAAGACCTTGTGGGTGTCAGCATAGCGACAGGCCCAGTACAGGCCCCTCTCCTCAGGATCTGGCTCCTGGGGGTGGTCAAAATACATGTGGGTGCCTGGGCTAAGGACCACCTGTAAAGACAACGAAGGCAGAGCACACATTCATGCAGAGTCTGTTGTTTCTTTCATTCTTTCTTTCTAAAGAGAAGTAAGCTATAATCATTTCCATGACCAAGTCAAAGAAGTACTAGTCTTCAGCGTCAGACGCGAAGGGTTTCACAAACTCTTCATCAATGTTGGCAAATTGCCTGTGGACTTGTCTCCATGCCTATGCTCGTTTGGACTTTTCTATTATCTCCTGTTGAGACTATGCCTGCTTTCTGAAAGCAGTTCATAATCATGGACTGCTGCCTTTTCTTTTGCAACAGAAAAATTCACGGTGCTGAATACACCACTGTTGGACCACCAACTCAAACTGCTGCACAGTTGCCCTTTTGATGAGCCAGATCAACAGCCTTCAATTTGAAATCAAGGTCATAGGCTTGGCTTCTAGACTTCTGCATTTTTGCTTGAGTGTGTCATGCTAACGAGTGACTGATCAAGCAAAAACAATATTCAGCTTTTGTGAACGTTGCTCATGCATGAAAATGTCCTTTCTGTGAACAGTGGTCAAATCTGATATTTGCAAAATGTTGGTTTTTAAGTCTGTCTGGTCAACTGTAGACTGATTTTTGCAAACAATGGTATTCATTAAGTTTGTCAGATCAACTGCAAATCAGGAGAAGATAACTTGATGGCAAGCTAGAACAGAACTGGAAAAATTCACAAACAGGCTGTTGCCAATGTGGCAGCCACAGGGGGTAGAATTTTTCGAGAGAAGAAAGTGGCATACAACTCAAAAACTGTGGCAATCTCATCTTGCAATTACATCTTAAATTTTACAGCACTTGTAACACCAAGGCAGTGTTGTTACACCTCACATTATTATCTAAAATACAAATAAATACATATACACACACACACACATATATATATATATATATATATATATATATATATATATATATATACATAAAAACTTGACTGAAACAAAAGCAAAAACAGATCAACTAGGCCACCAATGAAAAGAACAAACAAATCACAAAGCAAACACAACACATTTCAACCTACTTGGTCTTCTTTAGGCAGGACAAATAACGTTCAAAACAATGAAAACAAATGATGAACAGACAACCATTTCCCTCTTCAATCCAGGCACAACATTTGGTCTGATGACAGCCCAGGAATTCAGTTTTTGCTGTTGTTTGAAGAGTTGGTTTTGACTTCCCTCAACAGCTGTGCTCATAGTGAGTTCACGTCAAAATCGTTAGCATCATCAGTTCTCTGGAACAGTCACTGGAGGCATGGGATGGCACCCTCCCCAACGGGAAATTCATTCTCTCTGGTTCCCTGACATGAAAATAATGGTTTCCAGTGGGTAGTGCCTGCTCATACTGGATTGAAACAAGACAGTTTCAAATGCTGTTGGTTTGTCACAGCAGTGCAGCGTCTCCTCTGCTGGCTTGCCTAATGATAGCCTGACAATGACCGTTCCACTAGGACTATGGCTCTGGGGCTGCAGCAGGATCACTAACAGTGAGGCTGTGAGACCAGAAGCAGAATGAGCAGCAAGGGAGTAAGTCAGTACTTGACATACAGAATATTAGATATTAGTGGCTTTTTTTGTGGGAGGGGGGGGGGGAAGGGGGGGGGAGGTCAAACTGCTATATTATGTATCCAATCCTTACCTGGTAATTAGCATTTGCCAGTTTGTAAACATCCGAAGCCATGCCTGATTCCCACACGTTCTTCCATGCGTACACCATGACGCGATTATTGGGAAATTTCTTTGCGAGGAAAATGGGGCTCAAACTTGTGGACGACTCCATCCTGCCACGCCCCTACATCAAGGTTCAACTCTGACGCAATTTTGGCCACCTGGGAAGACAAAGTATATGTACTGTATGACTAGAAATGAACAGTAAAATGGAGAAACAGCTCAACAAAAACCTAAAATTCATGATATGACATATCAACTGTCAACAAAACAGGCAATAAAATATAAACCACTGACACAGCAGAAATAAGTAGACAACCTGACTTTCTGTTGAGCATGTTACCTTTGTTATGACACTGCAATGCATAATGAGGCCTTTTTTCCGTGACAGCTTGCATGATGTATCCACTCTGTATGAAATACTCCACTCTGCAGATGCTGGTACAATTTTTTTGTATGTTGAATTTAAAACACACCTGTTTCACTGCTGACTGTCACTAGTGATGTCAACCACAGTGTCGGTGATGCAACTAAGAACTTCTCACATCATACCTTAATGTATGGCAAGGTGCTATATCACAACAAATCTCTAAAATCAATACCCTGTTTTCCAACTATCCCTCGTTTCCCCAAGTCAAGGAATGAAGAAAACACAACGTTAAAAGAATTCTGGAAGAAGGGAAAGTAATGATGAATAGAAACTTTTGTTCTATTTTTCAGTGTTATAGCCCAGCTAAACATGCAGCAGCTTTTCAGGTCTGTCAAACTCATTCGAGAAAAAAGGACACATCCTGAATATGCAACAAACAACAAAAACAAACAATGATACTGTAGCTACGCTATTGACATCCATAATGCTGTGTTGCTATACCAGCCATTCCTCTTCATTTAGAGTTCCCAGATTTTTTTTAAGTGTAAAAAAAACTTAATAACATTTACATGTAACCAAAAGTAAAAACGCTGGAAGCAGGACAGCTTGTGTCCAACCTAGACAATGTGTTAAACTTTTACTACTATACACATATATATAAAAACTGGTAAGTCAAAATTGTGACCATAAAAAGTTGTAAAAGAGTTTCAAGAACTAAAAGAGGAGAATGGTCTATAAAGGCAGGAAAAACAACAATAAAGAAAAGAAAATTTTCTTTTGACAAAGGGTCAAGTCAAAGAGAGTGACAGAAAAGAGGAATTTACCACCACACAACTTCCAAGAGGTGGTGGAGCTATTTATACTGAAAAAGCCCACAGCAGCCCCGAAGTAACAAAACAAAATTAGCTATGAAAAAGTTACGGATCTCTACAGGCTGAAGATGAATGGATGCTGCACCACAGCTCACCTTGACCACAAAATATTCCATCAAGTGCTTGAACGATGACACCTCTCCACTGTCCACCAGAGCCTGGCAGGCTGGAGAGTCCTCCCACGCCTCGTACGGGACTTCATCCCCACCAAAGTGGAACACCCGCAGGGGCAGATGTCCTGGTGCATCTTCTGCACTTCCTGCATCACCTTGCGGATGAAGGTGAAGGTCGAGGGCAGGCCTGGGTTGAGGGAGTTCTCGCTGAACATCTGCATGGACTGGCAGTCGGAACTGATGGTGGCCGACAGGTCTGAGAGCATGTACTCCTCGGCGGCACGCTGGGTCTCTCCGGCTTCCTTCAACTTTCTGTACCGGACCTGTCAATATAATAATCCCCCCACATTTCCAATCAGTAAACTAACAACTTTTTTTAAAGACCTTTAGATGGCTTTACACACATTCACACTGACAACAGGGACCTCTCTTGAGCAATTACGAGCAACAAGCCACAAACATGCCTGGATAACATGCACATTTTACAACACTGCATGCATAATTCTTTTCTCCTTCAACTGACAATAAGATCATGATGTCCTTCACACCGCACTCATTCCATACACTAAACTGTCCAGGACTGACCTTTTCACACCCAGCAAAAACCAATCAGACGTTAGGACTAGTTTTTAAAACACAAGGATGCTCAACCCACTTCAAGAACCCACAAGGGCCGTGTGAACTGTCCAGTCCCAACCCACAACTTGAAAGGAACTGTGCAAACTCAATGTTAAAAAAAAAAAAAAAAAATTTCTTCGTTTAATATTCACCTGCCATAACACAACAGAGGCTACAGGGACACCTGATTTTACAGTAATTATGGTTAAAAAAAATAGCTTCTTCCAACAAAAATTACTTTTAAACCTTATTCATCAGCATACTTTGGCTCATTTTCATGCTCTCTAGCTTTTTCTTTACCCCTAATACTTCTGGGCATGTTGTCGAAGATGCAGACACAGCCAGATCCAATTTCGCACATGAAAGTTAGCAAGAGTTGTCGCTCTTTGGTCAGTGCCCCTTGAATTGCCACAGACAACACCAATGGTTACATCTGCATGTGCATTTAACATTAAGGAACTTCCATCTCTTGATCTTTCTTCCACCTTTTTTACGTTCCTTTTCTTTTTTGTTTGTATTTTTGCATTACATCTGTAGAAACTAAAGGCATATCTTATGGGTAAACAATTCTGGTCATACATGCATGTATGTATCTCTGTGTGTGTGTGTGTGTGTGTGTGTGTGTGTGTGTGTGTGTGTGTGTGTGTGTGTGTGTGTGTGTGTGTGTGTCTGTGTGTGTGCGTGTGTGTGTGTCCATGCGCATGCACACAATATCTTAATGCTTGTGGGTTATGAGAACAGGAATGGGAAAGGCAGAAGCTTACAGGAATATCAGAGAGAGAGAAAGGGAGAGGGAGATAAGACAGGAGCAAGCCAACGTGTAAACTGACTGAAGAGGTGTGAGTACCATTCGACTAGTATGGTAGAAAGTGCTTTGAGAGATGGCAAAACAGTACAGCAATGTCCCATCATTATCATCCGTTCCCAGCAGTCCTGACCTGCATGGCCTTGACGGCAGCATGGCAGTGGCCAGGCATGTCAATTTCTGGAATGATTTCAATGTGGTGCTGCGTGGCAAACCGCAGAATTTCCCTGTAGTCCTCCACTGTGTAAAACCCTGTGTGCCAGAGTTGGACATGTGCGGACCTGACCCAGCAAGGGGAGTAGTCCTTTGTCTCCGTGTGCATTGCCATGGCATCTTCTGCTACCCACCTGCAACAAAGTCAGTCATGATCGGTAAGATTTATGTGCCAGCAGCAGCAATATCATCACAAAGTTACTACTGATATATCCTGATTTTCAAAATTTGTCCAAGCAAGGTGGAGTTTGGGTCCTCTCTTTTCTTTAAAGGATAATAAAATGTTGTCGAAGTCATGTTCTGTGAATACAAGCCAGAACAAAGAAAGTTAAGAACCAGAACAGAACCAGACAACACTTTGGTAAGTTCTGTAAATTAATTTCCTAATCATCTTGCATGGATGACACATTTACCATTGGTCACTTGGTGAGTTGATAGCTCCCTACATAGTGACAGCAGATAGGGGAGAAGGGGGTATGGGTGCGGAATACATAGGTGCAATGCCACTGAAGTGGCACTAAAGATGAACAGAAAAAAAAACTACACTTCCTGCCCTGGCTACTGAAGATGGACAACAAAAAGTTGTCAGTTATTTTCACTGTCCTGACCTCTTTTCAGTCTTTTACAGAGGGCCCCATGTAGCAACAACACTTCCATGCTGCCGTTGTTCCTGCATGCGCTTACCAACTGGTGACAAAGTGCAGCGCTGGCTTTTTCTTTTCTGTTCTTTTTGTATTGTTTTTTTTTTTTATGTTTTTACGTATCCTTTGACAAGCAAAGCAGCCTACTGCTGTACTTCAATACGTACACAAAACTTTGCTCTAAGTATACTTTTTAATATCATCAAGCTAATATCATGACATTGCTGTGATGGAACCAGCATGACCAAAACATAGTACAAGATGATCTTGTCTGCATTTGGTTAATATAAAAAGAGCAAAACAGGGGAAAAGAGGACAAAATGTTGGCAAGTTAAACTGTTGTGAAAATACTGTGTAGAGTATCATCCCAAAACTCTTATAATGACGAATGTGCCCCTAAATGGCTGAAAAGTTGCTGACTCAGGAAATTCAAGATATGTCTCTTTGGGGAATTCCCACCAGCAGAAATGGCTGTCTTTGTCTTGAGAGTGTTCAGATCAAAAAGACATTTCCATGAACAAAAATCCTTTCCATTACCTGGGACTCTAGAGTTATCAAGATAGTATTTAATCTGGTTGTTTTCTAAGACAAGCAGGCACCACAAAAAAAGAAAAGAACTTTCCACACAGAGAGATAGGGAGGCAAGACAAGTTCATCCATCAGGAACAGCAGCATTTACTGTTCATGGCATTGGCAGCATGGTTTGTCAGCAACAGCAAGTAATTATTCATCTAATCACCATCTCAACCGGTTCATCACTAAACAGTTCAGATTTCCCTCCATTATGCAACCCAAAAGTCAGCACCCCATCCCCAGTCTTGTCAGCTGTTTGGTCATGATTCAAGTCCCAATGTGGGCATTTATTTGAGAGATTTTTACACCTCATCTGGCTCCAACCAAGAGCAGAGTGTGTACCAGGCTCAAATGGAAAAAGACGGAACCACACAGTCTAGTTTCCTCCACATGATGAATGTGCCTCTGACTGTGTTGTTCAAAGTCCATAGTCACAACTATTTTGGGGCCATAATGCAATGAAACAGAATAAGGTAAAACCCTTTCACATAGTGTCAGAGCAGGCTGGAACTCCATAGCATCATTTTCATCATCCTCACTGACTGTCAAATAAAAAAAAAATGTCCTCTTCCACATCCATGCCTGCTGTCAATTTGGGGGGGGGGGGGGGGGGGGGATTGTGTCAGATCTTCAACCCTGTCGCCATGAAGAAACCCACAGCCTTCTCTAGGTCTTGCTGACTGCCCCAAAGCTGCATCTGCAGCTCTGCACCCTAAGGCCACGTATGATGCCACAGAACATTATGGGCTGCACAGTGTTGGAGGATGATTCTGGGGACCGAGATCCAATGCCACAAGGACATTTGTCTGTGCTGGCAATTTTAAGTCAGCTGAGGTGGCTCGGCAGTTGGCAGTGTCAAACTCGACAATATCAGCAAGCTCATGGAGAGTATTGCTGGATCAATGTGGTGGTACCCTCCGAATATGGCATACACCCACACTGACTCCACAATCAAGCAGTCCTTATTGTAGCAGCAGGGTTAATAGTTTGTGTCCTGGGTAAAGTGGACCAGAACATGCACTGCTGAACACCACTGAAGCGAACCAGTAGCCGTGCAGCATCTCCTCTGAAGGGTTGCCTCATGATAAATTTAACACTGATTGGTCCTTGTGAGCTGCACTGCTGGGGCTGTAACAGGACAAACCTAGATGGGGCTGGGTATATGAGGGAGTCAGAATGAACAGCATGGAAATATGTCACTGAAAGGAGCGCACACAATGACAGCACTAAAAATAGAAAGGGAGAGAGGGGGAGGGGGGGGGGGGGGGGGGGGGGGGGGGGGGGGGGGGGGGGGGCGGGTGATAGTAAAGATTTCTTTCTGTTATTTTTCTAAGACACATGGAGAGAGAAAGACAGAAAGAGACTGAGACAGACAGAGAGAGACAGAGACAAAGACAGAGAGACAGAGACACAGAGACACAGAGAAAGACAAGAGAGAGAGAGAGGGAGACAAAGACAGAGACAGTGACACAGAGAGAGAGAGAGCAACAGCAACAACAAAATGAGAAAAATCACCTCTGTCAGTTCCTCCAGTCCTGGATCTGCAGCCGCCAGCCTTCGTCATCTGTCAGGTGAAAGTGGAACTTGTTCAGCTTGTACCGTGCCATCACCTCCAGCAGGCGAAGCACTGACTCCTTGCTGTGAAAGTTGCGCGACACATCTGCGTGCATACCGCGATAAGGGTACCTCGGAGAGTCCTTGACCTCTATCTTTGGAATCCTGCCCTCGCTCGCCAAGCTCAGCAGAGTCTGGATGCCCCAGAAGACACCCACGCTTTCCTTGGCAGTATTTGAATCTGTTGCTGGGAGGGATTGATAGTGAGGTGGTAGGCTTCATCACCTGTGAGTTTAGTGGTCCCAGGCACAGAGACCTCCCCTTGAGTGAGGGAGATCTGGTTGGGGTGGGATGAAGAGGAAGAGACTGAAGGAGATGATGTGGCGCCAAGTTTTTCTGAACAGACGACAATGTCCAGTGTCAGTTCTTTTGCTTCTTTCTTTTATGGTGTGTGTGTGTGTGTGTGTGTGTGTGTGTGTGTGTGTGTGTGTGTGTGTGTGTGTGTGTGTGTGAGAGAGCGTGTGTTTGTGTGTCATGCCTGTGTTAGAGTTTATGTATGAACGTGTGTGCATATGTGAGTTAGTATGTATGTGCATGCATGTGTATGTGCATGCATGTGAATGTGCACCCATGTGTGTTTGTGTATATGTGAATGTGCGAGTGTATGCATGTATGTGTGTGTGTGTGCGTGCGTGCATGTGCGCATTTATATGTGAGCTTAACACTTAAGATCATGACTCTGTGTGTGTGTGTGTGTGTGTGTGTGTGTGTGTGTGTGTGTGTGTGTGTGTGTGTGGTGTGTGTGTGTGTGTGTGTGTGTGTGTGTGTGTGTGTGTGTGTGTGTGTGTGTGTGTGTGTGTGACACAGAGAGAGAGAAATTGAGTGTGTGTATATGTGCATATGTGTGCTCATGTGAGTGTGTGTCTGTGTATGTGAGCATGTTGTTGTTGCTTTTGTTGTTGATATTGTTGTTTTCTACCAATAAATGGCAGTAAGTGAAAAGTGACAGAGGAAATTTGAGAGGAAGGATGAGGGAAGAAACAATCAAAGCTGGTGCATTGTTATGTGTACACACATGTATGTATCAGCAGGCACACAACCGCACAGTGTAATGTCCATAAAATGGTCCACAGCACAAAATTGTGTCCACAGCTAAAAACAATGCACTATCTCAATTCTGATCAAACTCCTAAGGGCAGTGGAAGTCTGAAATTCACAAACTGGCATCCAAGAACCTTTCCTCAATTGTCCAATTGACGGTCAGTGACCATAAAGGACAGTTACAGCTGATAAAACATAGACACTTGTATGCACATCAGACTAAAAAGTAAATGTGGCGTGATTCAGACTTGAAGCTTTTTGGATAGTAATTTCTTCAAAGCAGTAGTCCAGTTTTGTAAGTTTGGCACTCTAGAAAATTAAGTAAGTGGTAGTTAATCTACATAAAAAAATGACTCCGTATAAATTTGTAAAATTAAACTTAGAAAAAAATCTCTATAATGCACACCATATATATATATATATAATTAATTGTGATATAGAACAAAATGGGAAATGCTACTAATCATATGGCATCATTTTACCTGCCAGGTACTCCGCCTCCTGTTTAAACACAGGATCATAGCTGACAGCCCACTGCACTCCATCAAAGTTCAAGGTTGGTGCCGTTTCATCCACCTGGACAGTGACAGGAGTCGGAATAACCAGCTTCCCTGGTTTTCCCAGCTCTTCGGTCACATTCTTTTCAAATCTGGCCTCTGGCGTGAAAGGATCGTACAAGTCGTAGCGCCGTTTCCTGGTTTTGCTGAGGATGTAGTCAAACCGCTTCCACTTGCTGGCAGTGTCAAAGGGCGCTACAAAGTCTAAACTCTCCCCGGCGGTACATGCGATGATGCGGGGTTCCAGGCCCTCAGCTGACAGATACAGTTTGGGCAAAACGTCCGAACGAGCCACAGAATAATACTGTCCTTTGAATGGAATAGTCAATGCCTGGTCTTTCCCCAGGGGAGTGAAATCAGGCGTGGGCTGCAGGCGAAACAAGCAGCCGTTGATGTGCAGAAGATGCAGGCCTTTGGAGAGGAGGATGCCATCATCACATGGAAGACGATGCGGCTCAATCATGCGGATGTGAGAGAAGAAGATGGCCCAGTCAGCATACCCCAGCTCCACATCACCTGAAATCATCACAATTTGAAGTCACTTTAGTCATGCTGCTCTGTACCAGGTGTAAATCATATCAAGTTATTATTTCACTGTCCATTCATCTGTATCCTTCACTGCTCTTCAACTACCAGTCCATCCACTCAGGGTAGTTATGTTTCGTTTCCATAATGATATATGGGAAGAACTGGGTGTTGAGATGCCATGATTTACACCAAATGCTCTAGTTCAAGCCAGCACTATTCAAATGTGCTTCAAAGAAGCCAAAAAAAAGTGGTTTTTTTTTTCAAAAAATATCACCTGCAGTTGGTATCAGCAATAAGTGATAATGGCATAGGGCTGTACATTTACCACAATTGTCAATGATTTAATTGCACAGGTGTAGATCAATTATTGACATGACTCTAGACACCAATGCAGACTGAATAAATGCATCCATGTTCAGATCAAAGTCTGGCTCCTTCCCAACACATGATTGTGAATTACCACGTATGGTCCTTCTGAAATACCAGCTACAGACATACAAAATGTCCACATCTAACTACATTTACTATTCATTTTTACACACACACACACACACACACACACACACACACACACACACACACACACACACACACACACATATACACACACAAAAAAGTGATTTGGCCTTGCAGGTTTGGGAAAGGGTGTGGGGGGTGTGGGATGGGTTGGGGACACAGAGAGTTAGGTATATTGTGTGAGTGAGTGTGTGTGTGTGGTGCATATGTGTGTGTGTGTGTGTGTGTGTGTGTGTGTGTGTGTGTGTGTGTGTGTGTGTGTGTGTGTGTGTGTGTGTGTGTGTGTGTGTGTGTGTGTGTGTGTGTGTGTGTGTGTGTGTGTGTGTGTGTGTGAGTGTGTGTGTGCAAGTGTGTGTGCGGGTGTGTGTGTGTGTGTGCAAGTGTGTGTGCTGTGTGTCTCTCTGTGTGTTGTGTACGTGTGTGTGTGTGTGTGTGTGTGTGTGTGTGTGTGTGTGTGTATGTGTGTGTGTGTGTGTGTGTGTGTGTGTGTGTGTGTGTGTGTGTACTGTGTGAGTGTGTGTGTGTGTGTGTGTGTGTGTGTGTGTGTGTGTGTGTGTGTGTGTGTGTGTGTGTGTGTGCGTGCGTGCGCGCGCACGCGCACGCGCACGCACGCACGTGTGTGTTTGGTTTGTTTGAAAAAAGGATGAGTACCTCAGTTTCAATCATTCGTCAAGTGCTCTCGAAAATCAATATGGCAGTTTGATATACCAGTTAAAGTAACTTGGCAGCTAGACAGATACATGCAACAACAACAATACCACTTTGTGTAATACTAACTGTCACCAATCAGCGGTACTGAACCAGCATGTCCCGTGTTCTGAGTGGTGGTTCAAGATAGAGAGTGTGTGTGCATATGCGTTTGCGCGTGTGTGTGCGCGCATGTGTGTGTGTGTGTGTGTGTGTGTGTGTGTGTGTGTGTGTGTGTGTGTGTGTGTGTGTGTGTGCATATGTGTATATGTGTGTGTGTGTGCGTGTGTGTGTGTGTGTGTGCGCGCATGTGTAAGGTGGGGTTATAGTTAGGTGGGGGTTAGGCTAAGTTCCTTGGGTTTGGTAGGAAGGGTAGGCTAGGTAGGGGGGCGGGGAAAGTAGAACATACAATATTCTTGCCTTCGAGTCTTCACTTATTGGAGGAGTGGAAGTGGGAGGTTGGTTTCATTTCCGAGTTACCCCTTGTTGTTTTGGTTCTATACGAGACAGGCCGGGGCAGGATATCGGCTGTCGTTGTATTGTAAATTGTCGTGTTGTTGCATGAGCAACAACTAGTCCGTTGGTCGGGTGTGTGAGCTCTGCGGAGGGATACACTGTTCTGACCAATGGTTGCAATGTGTTGTGAGTGGAGCTTGCTTGATTCCGACCAGGGCGGAATGCATTGGGGTACCTTCACTTCGGTCCTGGTGTTCGCCGGAATGGACGTGCTCCTTGTAATTGCGGCGGGAGCGCCGTTAGTTCTGCTAAGTGAGTGACTTCGAGTCATAGTCAGGGCCAGGTCATCGGGTCGGTGTGCCCTTGGCCTGTGCCCAGTCTGTGTTGTCCTTGTTGGCAGCCACTTTCAGCCAGTTACAGAACTGGTGTGGTTGATCGTCTGTCAGTCCAGGTTGGTGACCTGTTATGTTCGTGGTGTTGTGGTCTGTCATGTTGTCTTGTATTATGGTCGAGTTGTACTGTGGTTGTCTCATGTTGTGATTAGTTGGTATTGTGTTCGTTGCATATACTGGTTGTCTGGTATGATGTCGTCTTGGTTTCGTGGTTGAAATTTGTTGTTAGCCAGTTTGTGTTGTCACCTCTTTTTTGTCTATATTGTAAGTAGTGTACATAGCACTTCCTGAGTTCGATTGTCACGGGGCAGTTTGGCTAGACAACTTGGGTTCAATATAATAACCACTGATGGATGGTTAGGCAGATATTGATTGTGGCTAGCTCATGTTAATTTCAGTCGGTTCAATAAGACTAAGAGGGAATATGTGGTTGCATTTTGTTGAGGACCATAACATGATTCTGGTGCAGCTATGTCTGCATGAATCATAAAGAGGTGTGATGATTGTGCTCAATTTTCAGTTGTAAATAGTAGTAGTACGCTGAAGTTGAGTAATAATTTCGGAGTTGCCCTGCACAGCATTGAAATTGGTTAACTATGCAGTAGGGCCAAGGCTGATTTGGGGGTGAGTGGTTTATACTGGGTACAGCCGTGACCATTCAAGTTACATTGGTGTCCTTTCTCTTTCGTTAGTCATGGCTCTCGATGCGAGTGTCGTGCGCTGCAGACTGTATCTGTGACGTGTGTGTGTGGACACGCGCACAAGGGTTTGTTGAGAGCGATATGCGCGTGAAGGCAAGTCTTTTATGACACCCTTCAAGGAGACCGGTGCAATGAAAGGTGTTGTGTGCACATTGTGACGTACACATTTTGTACAGGACAGTGAATCCATATGGTTGGAAGTTTTCAGTAGAGCAGAGCGACAGTCATCACACGTACGGGGATATATAAAATTGTGACAAAACAGGGTTGGAGAAAGATACTTAGGTTGTGTTGCCCCATTATGGATTTTAGCAGTCAGAAAGAAGGGAGAGGTAAAGTTAAGGCAAGTGGCTTAGCAGTCGGCAGACTAAAGAATGGATGGTGTGCAGCATATATAATATTGTATGAAGCGTGGTTATGTTTGGTATAACAAGGAATATGAACTGGGTTAACTGACAAGAAATATCATGACAGTGGGGTGCTGGATGGAAATTTTGGCAAGCAAATCATGTTGTTTTGATATATGATTATACCTGACAGTGCAAAGCGGGGTAAGAATGTGAGGGATTGTGGCTGCAAGCCGATTCTCTTGTGTGAACATGAACCCAGTTGAAAGTTAAGTTTGTAGAGAGATGCTCGTTATTACGTTTTGCGTGAGGACATCTCCTTGTGAAGTTCCCCTTTTCCTAGACTACTTAGTATTTCCTAAGGGGGCCCATGGAGTCTGCATTGGGGTCGGTTGGGTTGTTTTCTTTTTCCTGAGATTTTGGGTGTGATACCTAATCTCATATGTAATAACATGGATTGGCTCAGGGAGAAATATGGCTTTACTGCTGTGGTAAGGGTTGGCAGGAAATGGGCCTGATAACCCCACAGGGCGCGTAATGGGTTGGGGGATGTATTCAAAATATAAGGAGTCTCATGTCCAAGTGGGAAGTAAGTACAGGAGATGGAGAGTTAAAGCCTTACCAAGTAGGCTATGTGCCTTGATGACTCAGGTAGTAGCAACACTACAGTAGTGGCCTACAGTTGTTTCAGCAGGTATCCTGTTTCTGTGCCGAGGCTGGGGCCGGATCACTGCAGTTGGCAGCCGCGTGCTAGCAGGTGAGTGGCGATGTCTGGCTGTAATAAATAGACACTGAGGGACCAGCCGCCGTGGCGAAGTGGTTACCGTCGCGGACTCCCGGCTGGGAGGTCATGGGTTCGAATCCCATCAGAGTCATGTGGGTTTTTCTGCCCCGACGGCTCCTACCCAGAGTTGAGTTTGCTGCGGACTCAGTTGGGAAGACTGGGACCACACAGTCGAGTTTCATCCACTTAATGGATGCGTTTCTGAGAGTGTTGTTCAAATTTCCTGACCAACACTGCAGGTGCCTGTATCTCTCAGGCCTGGTTGATGCCGGGATATATTATGAAAGGAAGCGTAGAGTACAGCCCTGTCATGTAGTCTCAGACCGAAATGGAAATCCGTAGCATCATCTTAATCATCATCCTCATTCTCATCGATCAGCATTAAAAAAAAAAATTAATGTCTCAAATTCTGTGGTCCTTTATGCCCTGCTCTCATGGTGACCTCAGTTTTGATGTCCTCTCCACGTCTGTGGCCTTGGTTTGGTTCCGCTGGGGGTCACCGGTATTGGCGAGTCCATGGGGGCTGTCGTTGGATGGACGTGGTGGCGCCCTCCGGAGGGAGAGCTCACTCACGCCGTCTCCGCGACTAAGCAATTATTGTCGTCAGTAGGGGGCTTAGTAGGTGGTGTCCTGCGTATGTCAGATCAGAAACAGGCGCCACTGAACACCACCGAAGTGACTCGGCAGCAGTGCAGTGTCTCCTCCGGTGGGTTGCCTCTTGACGACTTGACGCTGACTGCTCCCTGTGGATTGCCGGTGCCGGGGCTGTGGCGGGGCCGACCGGGCTGCAGCTGTGGACGGGGGGTCGGAATGAGCGGCGTGTGTGCACTGCCTTTGAGGTGGCGCAGAGGTTGGGACAGCTAAAGAAAATAAATAAATAAACAGACACTGAGGGAAGGGGGAGACCACCAGACCGTCTGCCATCTGTGAGGCAGCTCTCCCCCTGCTACCTGTGCTCTTCCCAGAGGGGAAGACTGCCCAGGCTGTCTGCTGTCTGTGAGGCAGTTCTCCAGCCACTGTCTCCTCTTTCCCAGGAGGGAAGGACCACCCTCTTCAGGTGCCACCTGAGGGGTGCTGCGCCAAGCCTTCCTTCGAATCCTCAGTGTGTGTGTTGCATTCATCGCGGGGAGGAGTCGACTTGCGTGAGGCCGCGGACAGTGCCGAGGACAGGGTCTTCCATGGAGGAGTCAGCCTGCGAGGGCCATGGACAGCACCGAGGAGCAGGGTCGGGGAGGTGTCAGTCTGCGAGGGGCCACGGACAGTGCCGAGGAGCAGGGTCTTTTCAGCCTGCGAGGGGCCACGGACAGTGCCGAGGAGCGGAGTTTGTCAGGGAGAAAGGGTTTTTTTGTAGTAGGAAGGGGGTGTAGCATTTGGTAGTAGGGTCAGGGGTGTTAGCTGCTGCCTCCTTTAGGGACGTAGTGGCCAGCACGGCATAGGGTACCTGTCGTTGCCTCCCTCAGGGATGCAGTGAGTGGTCCCGAGTCAAAAAAAAGAAAGGTGGGTCCCAGGAAGAGGGGTGGATGGTAGTTTAGAGTCCCTTGGGTTAGTCATTGTCCCTAGTAGTTAGCCACCACGTATGCAGCTATCGCTGCGTCCCCCAGGTCGCAGTGATACACCGCACTGGTGTCTTAGGATAGGTTAGGGTCCCCCAGGTTGTAGCAGAGTAGAGTGGGTCAGCAGGGAGTGGGATACCGGTGTGTAGTTGTGGATGGATGTGAGAGGTGGTGCCATAGCGTGTGTGTGAAATAAAGAAGTGTGCATGATTGTAAAGCTGTGTTAGTGTGCTGTTTTTGTCTGACCTAGCGTGTGATAGGCGTGGGTAGGGCTGTCCGGCTTAGTGACCGTGATACCTAAACCACCACATGTGCAGGCTATCGCTGCATCCCCAGGTCACAGTGATATACCGCAACTGGTGCTTTAGGTTAGGTTAGGGTCTCCCAGGTCATTGCAGCAGGGTAGGGTGGGTCAGTGGGGAAGTGGGATACCTGCGTGTGGTTGTGGGTTACAGGTGCGGTGATTGCTGGTGGTGGCGCCATGGTGTGTATGTTGGAATAAAGAAGTGTGCATGGTTGTAAAACTGTGTTAGTGTGTTGTGTTGTCGGACCTAGTGTGTAACAGGCGTGGGCAGGGATGGTAGGGCTGTCAGGCTTAGCGACCATGACACTAACTCAGTAACTGTCCTCATCCTATCCTCCTTCACCCCCCCACCCCTTTCCCTTCCTTCCACCTCTTTCCCCTGTCCCCCCCCCCCCCCCCCCCCCCATCTTCTTATCCCCATTCCATCCTCTCCATGCTTTCCATGTCCCATCCCTCCCACCTTCCCTTTTACCACCTCTCTAAGCCCCTCCCCCTTCCCATGTCTTCCTTCTAGTTCTACTACTCCCCATCCCCATTCCCCACACCTTGCTCTTCTCCTCTTCACATTCTTTACCCTTTTACCTTAAAAAATCTACTTCAAATCCCTTAAAGGGAGAAAAAAAAGGAGGGTATCTCTCTCTGAGACAAAGTGTAATACAAAAAAAGAAAGATTTTAGCAGTGTGCAGGCATTGTGCTTGGTTCTCTTTTTCCCCCTTTTATTGACATATGTAGCTAGCTGTCAACCAGATAATTTTTGGAATGTGTGTACCATGCAAAGGAGAAGGTGAGCAAGTACAGAGACTGAGAACAAGATGAAGATTCTATTCATTTAATTTAGTCCAAGAACGTATGAATGAGAGAAGCATGACAATTGTTTTCTTACATTTTCTTTTCTTATACACTTAAGCATGGTGGGAAACATTCCTTTTTCTATTCATGTTCTGAATGAATGGTATAAGACTAAATTCTCTCAAGTGATATGTCTAGAGCCTAGTTTCTCAGTCTCAAGCCTTAATCATGTGTGTGCAAGCAATGAACTGTTGATTTATGTGTGTTTACAGGTCATTTCACTACCTATGGTTATTTTCATTACCTGTCTCTTTACTTAGGCATGGCAAGCAGAAATCTGAGGGGACAAGAAGACTTATATATAATATCTTCTTTTCCGCAAGACAACTAAAAATTGTCTGGGAATTTCTGGCCCTGCAGTTTGGAGAAAAGTACATAGTTCTCATGATAAAGTCGTACAGTACAATCCATGAGGACATTGTTTCTTTATCTCTGGTGGAATGCGAGGATTACCATTATCAAGTGACATTGTTTCTTTATCTCTGGGGGAACGAAAAGATTATCACTATCGAGCAAAAAACAAGCCTCAGCAAGACTCACCTCTGTTACACAGAGTTATTGCTGCTTGGAAAGTTGCATGGCCATCGCTCAGATTGTCCAGCACTGCATAGCGGATGTCTAATGAGTTGGCCAAGTTGTCCAGTTCAGACTGTGACAGTGTCGGGGGCTTGGGTCTTCTTCCTTTCAGCCATTAGTCACCCTGCTGTGTGTTCAGTCACACGGTCAGCCACAGTGTGTAAAACCTGTTGACATGCAGGTTCCATACACCAGCCAGGGCCATGATCACTGTTGTTGGTAAAATTAAGTGAAAATATGGCGGAAATAATCAAACCACATCCCCCAAACAATTCTTCTTTGGGATACCAATCCAGGAACAACTGTCTATGGAAAAAGAAAAAAAAGAAAAAGAAAATTATTACCACATCATCTGAAAGTAAAAAATGATGCTAGTGTGTGCATGCATGTGTGTGTGTGTGTGTGTGTGTGTGTGTGTGTGTGTGTGTGTGTGTGTGCGTGTGTGTGCGTGCGCGCGCGCGCGGTGCGTGCGTGCGTGCGTGCATGCGTGCGTGTGTGTGTGTGTGTGGTGTGTGTGTGTGTGTGTGTGTGTATGTGTGTGCATGTGCGCATGTAATAAATGATCTAAACCAAATAAAGGCCTGATAACAAATGTGAAAAATAGCATTTCATCACAAAACTTATCAAGAGCTAAAAAATAATGATAGTAATACTAGCAATAAAAATTATAGAACTGATTGCTTCAACAATAGTGTGAATTAGAATCAACCAGTGAAGCCAAGTACCTTGGTGTTACAACTGACAGAAGAAAAAAAAATGCAATGAAATGATCATAGTTTTTTTTTACAACAAAAAATGAAAAATGTAAGTCTAGCCTTTTAAGCAACATTTGTTATCCAGCCCCAAGAATATCAGACAAAAATGTTATGAAACCTTTGTGAGACCTGATCTGGAATAAAGTATCATTAGTATAGTAAAGGACCCTTGGCAAAGAAATTTTGCAGAGTGGTAATAAGCAGCACAGAGCTATAAATTTGGTTTCATATGATTTTAAGTTTAGCACCATGGCAATCCTTCCACAGAAATGTCATGACAAGTCAACAGAAGTGTAGGTCACTCAATATATGAGGTTTAAAATCATTACCAAGCTAACTGAACACCTAAGGGACAAGCCCTATCCAGAGCATCTCTCAGCCCTAGCATCACCACGCCTGGAACGCTGGGAATGGAGCAGGGAAATGACTGACCTTTTCAATGACCTCTGTGGCATCTACAAGCAGACAGACTAAGTTACTCACTAAGACTTAAGATTACCACTACTTGAGGAGAGACGCAAGGAACAACATTCTGAAGTTGACAAAGCATGACAGCAAGCTCAAAGTGGGGACTCAGAACTTCTTTCCTCATCGAGTTGTAGCTGGAGAAGTTTCTAAGATGAAGTCGTTAGTTCTCCATCTATCAGTGCTTTCAAAGGCTGGCTCAATGCCCTTTCAGACGTCTAGAGCTCTCTCTCTCTTTCTCCAATCTCTGTACAACCTGCCCTACACACTGCTAGGCACTTATGCAGGTGAATGTTTTTGCCAAGGAATGATAAGCTTGCTGTCTCCAGCTCAAAAGTTTGCAATGGAGTCATATACTTCAGCTGAGGGATTCTCGAAAGCAAACAATGTAGATTATAGAATATATACATGTATCACATGATTCATACTTCTTTCCTGTTCATGATGATTTTGATTTGAAAGTGTGAAGGTTGTGAGCCCTCAGAGCATACTTGAGCTATGTATTCTATTTAGAGACTAAAAACGAGCAAGTCTGTTACTAACAATTCTAATGAAAAACTGTTTGTCCGAGGCATTACTTGTGTGTTTTGTGAAAACTTTCTCTGGATCTAAATTCTGTCTGCTGTTGTTAAGTATTTGAAATGATTGTATCGAGTTACCTTTAATTCTTCAAACTTTGATGGAAAGTTAAGGGTTTTTCAGTTTTTCACCACATGCTCTGATTTATCTTGCATACTTCCAACAGGCCTTGAGCACTGTCTTCTGCACTTTTTTGACAGTAACAGACAGTTTTTCTTTTTAAATAGTTGCCGACTAACAGTTCCATATCCCAAGTTAGATCTTAACAATGCGCTGAATAATCTTTAAAATGTGTCACTGCCTAGTACAAAAATACTTCATCCCAAATTCATCCCAACCCCCTCTTTTTGAAAATCAAAAAGCAATGTTTGCTCTCTTAACTGCATTATCAATGTCACTGTCAATTTCAAGTCTTCCACAAATGTCACTTTTAACATCCTTTTCAACAGAAACTCTGCTTACTTTGTCTCGTTGTCTGAACAAGTGATAATGTTGTCACTGTGAGGATTGCTTTCTGTGAAATTTTATCTACGACACTAGATTAATCTGCCACAGATTAAAGGCTCTGTCCAGTAAATTTGCTCATGATGCAACACATCTTTATGGCTGCTAAGTTTAAATATTTTTGTGTCATCTACAAAGATTTCTTTCCATGTCTGAAAAATGGCACTCATACTATAAGAGCCAGAAATTTTTCTCAGGCCAGAATGTGACAGCCCCAAATTTCACTAAGTCTGGAAAGTAATTTTCAGATTCTATGGCCTAGTTTTCAAGCCTAAGCCTGAAAATTGGCAATCCTGCATTTAATCCTTCCTAACTTGTATTCTTCCAAAAACACTTGGATTTTATTTAGCTTACAATTTTCCTCTGTTTGCTTACATGTTCATGCTTTGCCTTTCACATCTCTTTCATGTACTTCAAAAAACAGTTCTTACAATTTTATGCCATCTTGAGTGATTAATAATTTTGACCCCTTCACTACCAGATAGTTGTTGCCCTTTTGAACTCCTAACGGCTAAATGACAGAGCTGAATTTCTATTCAACCCCTCTGCAATGAGAACTGCTCATTGCAAAAAAAACAAGCAATTCCCACAGGTTTACATGGCCACCAACTGACGAGTAACTTGTGCCATACCCTTCACAAGGGGTGACCGCCTGTCAAGCCTTCCTCTCTCATGTCAGTTTCAAAGTAAGCATCCACTGACCATGTCAGCAAACTATCAACAGACTTGGCTCCATGGCAAAAACTGTTAGATCAGAATCATCCACTTTGCATGCAGCAGCATAAGGGAGCTGTGATTGAACAGCCACTGGCTCACAGCCAACGGTTGACCCAGACTGACAAAGGAGTGGGGATCTCAACCATAAACAGGATTCTACCACACAAACTGACCACTTTGAATAATGTGCCAGCATCAAGATAGCTATGATCAAACACCACTGGCCCATAGCCAGCTTTTGACCAGACTGACCAGAGGGGTGGGTGTCTCCATCACCAAAATGGATTCCACCATGCTGCAGATTGGTCTCACTGGTCACATAAGATTGTTGTAAATAACGAAGAAGCTGGCTGAAGTGTGCTGGAACATTTCAACCTTCTGTTCATAAAGAAATTTTGTGTTCAAATTGCTATGTATGAACTATGTACTGAAAGCATGTGATGTCAGCAAAACAGAAACAAATGAGATGCATACTGTGGCAGTCTGCAGGTTACTTAATGCATGATTTCTTTTTCAATTCATCTTCTTCAATAAGGACCCAATCATACACTGGGGCGTTAGACCCTAGTAATACCAATAACCAAGTGCTCCACTTTCTTCTTTAGGTTAACTGGACTCTGTTGTAAGATATTTTCTTATTATTTTATGCCAACCACCTCCCACTGTCACATCATTTTCATCATCAATAAGGCCTCAATCTACTTGAAGAATAAAAGGCAAAATCCTAGTTCTGAGGCTCCCATTTGTAAGTTTATTTGTTATTGCTGCTCTCTGCCATTCTGCTTCTTTTTGTGGTTGCACAAATCTACAAAACCAACAATATGGGATGGACGGGGTCAGTGAGCAGGTGAGTGGGAGGTGGGGAAGGGGAGCTTTAAAAACAAGTCAACTGATACAGCATGAATCCAACTGCCAGCGTTATTGCTGAACTTTCGAACTGATTTCAACTCTACTCCAATCCAGTGAATTGACTGGAAGCGGAAGATTGAGATCATGGGGATAAAGGTTTTTCATTGTGCATGTAGGAATATTAGTACTGTAACTATAAGCAGGCCTTTGAATCTAAGAGCGAATATATTCCTCAACTTCCTGTTTGTACTAACTGCCTACTCACTCAGATACTGACCATGGTCCTAGTGATCAAAGCAAAATGCGTGCAACCATGCACAAATCATGACTCATGACTGAAGTGAACCATCCCCCCCCCAGAAAAATCATTCATGTCACAGATTGAGATATGTAAGCTTGAACAACTACTCATATGATCCAACTGTGAACAATTATGGCTATTCTCTAATCGAATAATTCTGTCGAGCGACATCACCACCCCACACCCGCTGGCTATGCGCCGATGCTAGACTCGAGAACAGAGTAGGAACACTTGACGACCTACCTTAAAACTGCTATCTCACGCACCAGTGCCTATTCGCTGGACAGATTCACATCAAAGCCATACGGAAAAGACGGCCTGTGTCCTGTGAGACTCCACACATCACAATGTCTCTCAAACTTTCAAATGTAAAACAAGATTTGAGTTAGTCCACCCTCCAGTTTTGATCGATCGATATGCTATGGGACGTTTCATTGGGACATCACTCACAGAAGCATAAATAATAGTAACCTCCCTTGACAGTAGTTTTACTTTCGTTTCTTGTTCATACATTTTGCCTTCATTTGTTATCATCTTCATTGGAAGAAGAAGAAGAAGAAGAGAAGAAGAAGAAGAAGAAGAAGAAGAAGATGATGATGATGATGAGATGATGATGATGATGAAAATGATGATGATGATGATGATGAAGATGATGATGATGATGATGATGATGATGATGATGATGATGATGCATTAGCACGAGAAAAAATAAGTGACCGGTCGCCGTGGCTCGGTGGCTAACGCTACAGGCAGCAGGCTGGGAGACCTGAGGGTCAAGTCGCAATGTCTTCCTTTTGCTCCGTGGAGAGTCATTTTTAGGCGCCACACTGCAGAACTGTTCAAAGAAGTCCCATCTACTCCGGCTGTTGTGCGTCAAAACCTGGGTCTCTGCAAGTAATTTCAGTGTTTTTTGCAATGATGTTAGTCCATCATTTTTGTTTTCTTTTCTTTTCTTTCTCTTTTCTTTTCTTTTCTTTCTTTTCTTTTTTTTTTTTTTTTTTTTTTTTTTTTTCTTTTGTTTGTTTTTTTGTCTTTCTCCCTCGATCAACAGTTCCTTGGAGGACAATCTCAGTAAGGCCATTGCTTCTCGTTGTGTGGCAAAACCAACGCAGTTTTCTTTTCTTAGATAACCATCAGCAGACCTTCCTATGTTTTTCATTGCTGCTTGATGGTTTGGCGCACATGTTCATTGCTGATATGACCAGTCTTCCTGACCAGTTTTTTTTTTTTTTTTTTTTTTTTTTTTTTTTTTTTTTACCCGACTTCGCCCGGTCCAAAATGCGCTTTGCCCATTTTCCTATATTTTCCTTCTCCCTTCTGTTTCTTTCACTGTTAAAACCTTGATCCAGTTCAAAAGGAGGATACCAACACATACTCACGCACGTACACACGCACATCCACACTATGCCTGTGTATCCTGTGTTCTGTCATTGCTGTTTTTCCTCATGGCCTGCCTCTCTCTCTCTCTCTCTCTCTCTCTCTCTCTCTCTCTCTCTCTCTCTCACACACACACACACACACACACACACACACACACACACACACACACGCACGCACGCACGCACGCACGCACGCACGCACACACACGCACGCACGCACGCACGCACACACACACACAGACATACACACATACACACACATACAAAACTTGACTGCAGGGTTCGTGGTGAAAATGAAATAAAAATAAAGTTTATAAAAACCTTTTGGTGGTAGTTGAACCCCTTGGAAAATAGGGTACTGACGTTTCAAGCCATAGGCCCGTTGTCAAAGTGAAGAGAAAAGAAGAGGACAGTGTAGACAGGAAAGCCCATGTGAAAATTGGGTGAGAACATCTAATCATCCAGTTGAAAAAAAAAAAAAAAAAAAATCCACTGACCACTGTTCAGGTGTATTGAGCACACACATACACACACACACACACACACACACACACCACAGTTCACACAAAAAAACACCAACACACACATGCACACACACCCCCTGCCCCCCCCCCCCCCCCACCACCACCACCTCCACACCCACGACACCCTCACCCCACGCCACACACACACACACACACACACACACACACACACACACACACACACCTGGCTGGGGCACCCCCACCCCCCCCAACACACACACACACACACACACACACACACACACACACACACACACACACACGGGGGGGGGGGGGGGGGGGGGCGAGGGAGGAGGGGAATAAATGGAAATATTGACTATTTAGCCTACTGAAAGAACAAGGAACAGGCGCTAAAGAGGAACAGGACAGAAAGATTAAGGCAGAAGGGCCCTGGCTCAGCTAGACGTCAGTGACCCTGATGTTCATCCCAGCTGGCTGTGTGGTGCCAAGCGGCTGATGACAAGGCTCTCCATGTACTTTCTGTACGCACGGTCTCTGGGGTTCTGCCACACTGTGGCAGTACATGTGAAAGTACATGGAGAGCCTTGTCATCAGCCGCTTGGGCACCACACAGCCAGCTGGGATGAACATCAGGGTCACTGACGTCTAGCTGAGCCAGGGCCCTTCTGCCTTAATCTCTCTGTCCTGTTCCTCTTTAGCCCCTGTTCCTTGTTCTTTCAGTAGGCTAAATAGTCAATATTTCCATTTATTCCCCTCCTCCTCCCCCCCCCCCCCCCCTTTTTTTGTGTGTGTGTGTGTGTGTGTGTGTGTGTGTGTGTGTGTGTGTGTGTGTGTGTGTGTGTGTGGTGGGGGGGGGGCGGGGTGCCCCAGCCAGGTGTGTGTGTGTGTGTGTGTGTGTGTGTGTGTGTGTGGTGGCGTGGGGTGAGGGTGTCGTGGGTGTGGAGGTGGTGGTGGGGGGGCAGGGGTGTGCGTGCATGTGTGTTGGTGTTTTGTGTGTGAACTGTGGTGTGTGTGTGTGTGTGTGTGTGTGGTGTGTGTGTGTGTGTGTGTGTGTGTGTGTGTGTATGTGTGTGCTCAATACACCTGAACAGTGGTCAGTGGATTTTTTTTTTTTTCCAATGATGATTAGATGTTCTCACCCAATTTTCACATGGGCTTTCCTGTCTACACTGTCCTCTTCTTTTCTCTTCACTTTGACAACGGGCCTATGGCTTGAAACGTCAGTAACCTATTTTCCAAGGGGTTCAACTACCACCAAAAGGTTTTTATAAACTTTATTTTTATTTCATTTTGGTTGATGACTGGCTGAATAGCATTAACAACAACAGATATTGTGGTGTCCTATTCATTGATTTAAAAAAAAGCATTTGATGTGATTGACTATACCTTCTTGTTAGAAAATTAAAATTGTTTGGCTATCCACAACAAGAACTCTTACGCTTTTCCAATCATATCTCACAAATAGACAACAATGTGTGAAAATTAATACAACTTTCTCTTCATTTCAAACACTTTCCTATGGTGTCCCACAAGGCTCTATCTTGGGTCCTTTACTGTTCACAATTTACGTCAATGATCTACCTCTCCATCTCACACCCACCTGTGAACTTTTTGCTGATGATACAACAATCCACACAAATCATTCTGATGTTACTGTTCTTGCACAAACTTTACAAGAAAGTGCGAATGATCTCGTGAAATGGACTGAACTAAATCACATGTCGCTTCACCCTCGAAAAAACTAAATCCATGCTTATCAAAACCAGACAAAAAAGACAAAATCTCACTAGTAAATTTTCCTCCTGTGCATCTTAAAGATGA
>JADBJO010001814.1:242500-245000 GCA_016801955.1 Conus betulinus
GTTCCACAAAGCTGGCGAGAAGCTGATATGGTGCCCATCCATAAGAAGGGCAAAGATAGAGTCAAGGCTGACAGCTATTGCCCCATCAGCCTCATCAGCTGCGTGGGCAAACTCCTAGAGTGTATGATCAATTCGCGGCCAGTTTGGCACCTGGAGAAGAGCAATATCATCACTCCAGAGCAGGCAGGCTTCCACCAATATCATTCCACTGAGGATCAAGTGACCTACATAGCCCAGAAGATCGAGGATGGCTTTCAGGACAAACAGCATACTCTGGCGGTGTGGATAGACATGGAAAAGGCGTACGACAAAGTCTGGAAGGATGGCCTCCGGAGAAAACTCCAGAAGAGAGTGGTGTAACTGGCTGTATGTACCAATGGATCTCGCAGTGCCTGAAAAATAGGAAGGCCCGAGTCCATGTCAACGGAGCATACAGTCGGAAGAAGGCACTGAGAGAAGGAGTCCCTCAAGGACGTGTCCTCAGCCCTACCCTATTCTTTGTCTTGTCAACGACATCGTCAGAGATGTGCTACGCAAAGTCCAAGGAGCCATCTATGCAGACGATCTTGTCCTATGGTGTGCTCGAAGAGCACCTCACAACTGCCAACTACCAGGCTACAGCATGCGCTGAATGTTCTCGAAAGCTGGACGAAAACAGTGCTGGTAACAATTAATGCCAAGAAGACCACTTACACTGTTTTCAGCCTCTCACCCAAAGAACAGAAGGCCAACCTGAGCATCAATGGACAAACTCTGCTTGCTGAAAATAACCCCACGTACCTGGTAGTCACCTTTGACAAACGCCTGACGTAGAAGAAGTCAGCACAGAGAAAAGAATTAAGAGCAAAAGTCCGCCTTGCCCTCATGAAGAAGCTGGCAGGAACATCATGGGGTGCAGACAACACGACCCTCAGGAGACTGTACACTGGTAGAGTCAGGCCAGTGCTGGAGTATGGCATGACTGCATGGGGCACTACAGCCAAATCCAATTTTGAAAGGATCAGCAAAATTCAAAATCAAGCTGCTCGTATCATCACAGGAGCCATGAAGTCTGCGCCAATCAAGGAGCTTGAAACCATCACAGAGCTCCAGCCCCTTGAGGACCACAGAGACGCCAAACTCCTGACCCAGGCTGCCAAGTTCAAGAGGCTGCAAGGCCACCCCATGAAAGACAGACTGTCCCAGCCAACAAAAGGACGGCTGAAGAGAGAGGGAGCTTCGTACACCAGAGCAGGATCCTAGAACGGCAACATCAAGATATCCTTGACCATGACCCCAAAGTGATACCCTGGTGTCTTGCCGTCCCTCCCTGGAGTGAAGGAACCCCTCCCCTCATCCAGTGCAGCATCCCTGGTGTTGGCCCAAAAGATTCCCAAAGCGGCCCTGAAAGAAAGTCCCTCACCCTTGAAAACCTCCATACCCAGTTTCCCTAAAGAGTCCTGGACTCATGTCTACACCGACGGCTCTGCAGCAGATGCCATTCGAAATGGAGGGGGCAGGAGTCTATGTCCAATATTCAGGAGGCAGAGAAGAAAAGATCTGCCTCGTTACCAGCCTGTACTCCCACAATTACAGAGCTGAAGCAGAAACCCTGAAAACAGCAGCAGCCCACATCGAGGTCAGCCCTTACGCCAGCCACAACGTTGTCTTCCTGACCGACGCCCTGTCCATCTTGCAGGCCCTTCAGTCCCACAAAGATCCAGAGCTCAACGATCTGTCCTCATCTCTCGCCTCCCTCTGCACAAGTCAAACAGTCACCCTGCAGTGGATTCCCTCCCACTGCAACGTGCTCGGCAATGAGACTGCTGACTCCCTGGCAAAGGAGGGCACTACAAAGGAGCAGATGGATAGATCTACTAGCTACACCGAATCCAGGACCATCATCAAGGCCAAGCTGCAGAACAAGTGGAAGCAGCAGCATCCACGCCACAACAGAGCAGACCCGTACTACCTGCTGACTCGACGAGAGCACAGGTATAGTCATCTTCAGGCTCAGGACAGGGCCACAACCACCTGAAACACCACCTATTCTCTAAACTCCGCATCGGCAACACAGAGCAGTGCCCCTGCAGAACAGGCAGCCAGACAACAGAACATCTGCTCCAGTCCTGCCCGCTCCACCAAGCGCTTCGAGGGAAAACCTGGCCCGACCCAATACCAGTGGCCCGGAAGCTCTACGGAGGACTGGAGGACCTGCGACGTACTGCCACCTTTGTCGAGGAGACGGGGGAAACCATCTAAAGACATGACGAACGAGACAACAACATGTATGAGACGTTTTCATCAATGCTTTTAAGCTGCACAGAATGAGTTCAAATTATCTTTAATTGTTAACTGAGGCAACCAAACGTTGGTCTTTTTTTTGTTGTTTGTTTGTTTGTTTTTTTGCTGTTTTGTTTTGTTTCTCACTCAGAATTGCTCACTGCCATTTTTTTGCTCGCTGATGTCCCCAAATACCTGCTTCATGGACTTCAAAGAACTCAGAACAATGGTCGCTGTC
>JADBJO010001814.1:247500-257500 GCA_016801955.1 Conus betulinus
TAACAACATAAACAATCAACAAGTCTATAACAAATGTCCTACAGGACTATGAAGTAAACATTTCGAAATATTAAACAAACTAGATGCATTTTTGAGAACGCCTTCAATACAATTTTCAGAAATCACTGGCAAGATAGGTCTTAACCTCTGACATTCAAAAATGATGTGTTTGCTAGAAATTTGTTCACCACATAAACATCTAACATTTTTGCTATATTTTGTGATGAACGCATTAAGTTTTTATCCTGTAAGATAGTGAACTAATCTGTCTGTATTTGATTACGCCAGTATGATTTAAATATAATTTGTTATCCAAACCACGAGAATCAATATACATTCTTGGAGAGTCGATCTTTTCTCTGGCTATAGCCTTTAACTCTGCTCCATATTGCTTGTTCCAGCAAATGATAACCCTCCTGAATGGATAAAGGAACATGAATTTCAGTGGATTCTGTGCCTTGCCTTGCGCCCTTTTTTGCCACTTTGTCAGCCCACTCATTTGAAGAAAATCCAAGATGTGAAGGAACCCAGCAGAAGGAAACGTTGGTCCCTTTTAAACGTTAAGATATGAAATTATTGACTGATTTCTAACATAATTTTGGTCTTTTTCTTGAAATCTGATGATCTTAAAGCATAGAGTACCGACTGAGAATCTACACAAAATAAGATTTGAAAAAACTGTAATGGAAAATCAACTATGTAATTGAGAGCCATAAGAATAGCAATAAGTTCAGCAGTAAAGATGGATCGATTTTTGCCAATGTAGTATGACTTTTTCTTTTTTTTTTAACGCTGGTATTACAAAAGCTGAACCTGCCCGGTGATCTTCTAGGAGTGAACCATCTGTATATATCTTTAAATGATTTGGATAAGTGTTCTCTGTATATGTAATTGGACTTCAGTTTTCATAATGTTTGGATTCTCATTTTTTTCTTCGTGTCAGTATGATTAATATCAAACTGCGCTTTGTTCATCTCCCAAGCAGGACAAGGGGAGACCGCTTGATCTGTGTCAATATTACTTGGATTTATATCAGACCTTTTAAGTAGATCTGATACGTAAGTGGCAATTGGTTTCAGTGATGATATCTGCTTAGCTCTTTTAGGAAAAGAATTTTCAGATGTAATTTTCAGTTCCAGATGCAAAGTTGTTACTTGTCGAACTTCTAAGAACGTATTTAGCGCACGCAAGACTTCGGTATTCGTCCAAAGGCAATTCTCCAATTTCTTTGTAAGTTCCAAGCGTTGATGCGTGAAAAGGCACACCAAGAGCAAGCCTATAACCCTTGCAATCTATGCTTTGAAGTTTCTTAAGTAAATAATTAGGGGCGCTAAAAAAAAATACCTCTTTGTCCATAGGACAATTTTGATCTAATCAGCGACGTAGAGAGATGCTTCAAAACTTTGCAATCTTGTCCCCAGGCTTGTTTGCTTATAATCTTTAATAGATTTAAACATTTCCTTGCCTTAGTAGCGATGTAGTTGATATGAGCGTTCCAGGATAACTTTGGTGTAAGATAGATACCTAGGAATTTCACAATATCTTTATACTGAATATTCGTATTTTCAATTTTAAAACACGGCAGCTCTGATGGATTGCTGCCATTGTTAAAGAGAATCATATGTGTTTTTCTCTGTAGATAAAGTCAGACCATTTTCGTCCATGTAAGTACATATATGATTGAGCTCTCTTTGATATATCTTCTTAATGTAGTTCAATTCCCTTTTTAATGTTTTTCTTTTCATTGTAACAACATTCCAAATGCATAGATCATCAGCATATTGTACTAATACAACATGCTTTGATAGGAGCAAGGGCAAATCGTACATTAAGATGTTAAATAACATAGGAGCGATAACAGAACCTTGTGGCAATCCCATATGTAAAGATCTAGAATTGGAGTATGCATTCCCTACTCGAACACGTATGTTTCTTTTATTCAAAAAACATTTAATGTAGTGATATAAATGTCCCGAAATCCCGATTTGTTTCAGTTTATAAAGGAGCTTGGCATGCCAGACTTGGTCGTAGGCTTTTCTTGATATCAAAAAAAGGTCGCTAGAACATTTCTTCTTCTTGCAAATTGTTGTTTTACATTTGTTGTGAGCTTCACTAAATTGTCAATAGCAGACCTGCCATTTTGGAAGCCTGCTTGATTAACTGGAATAACTTTATTTTTTTGACAATACTGCGTCAATCTTCTCAAAACTATTCTCTCTAATAATTTACAGGTATGTGAGGGTTAATGCTATTGGTCTGTAACTATGCATATCTGTTGGAGGTTTGCCTTGCTTTAAAACTGGTACAATGATAGACTGTTTCCATTGTTCTGGCATTACGCCCTCAAACCAACATTTTTGAAACAATTTCTGCAGTAATAAGATAAAATTTTCAGGCAGGTGTTTAAGCATATCATTGGAGCTTTATTTATCTAGTCCCACAGAAGTTTTCTTATTAGGAAGAGATAGTATTGCATCTTTCACTTCATCAAGAGTAACTGGAGCATTGATGAAATGACTATTATCATCAAACTGGATCTAAATAATCGACTTTATTTTCTTCTTCTGTTCTGGAAGTTTGATCTTTAAAGGATAGACCTTCCAAACGCATAGATTCGGAAAACATATCGGCAAATGATTCTGTTTTTTTTTCTGAATTAGATGGAAATTCTTTGTTCTTCAGCTTGACAGGACAAATGGTAAGTTTAAACCCCTTTTCATTTCATGAAACTTTTTCCAAACTTTTTGTAAATCTTTATGATTCGAAATCTCATTAGAGAGCAGAAAGACGACCAATATTGCCTTTTAGCTTGAGCTATTACCATGTTACTGTAGTGATTCGCTCTGTTCTTGGCTATTAGATTCTCTGGTGTTTTGTCTTTTAAATATATTTTATACAAACATTTTTTGTTATTAACGGCTGAGTCACAAGCAGGTGTCCACCAGATATTTCCTGAGTGTTTGTTTGACTTAACTGGGCGAAATTTTGGAATAGCTACATCTGCAGCACTAAGGATAGCATCAGTAAAATACGAATATAACTGATCAATGCTATCGATATTAATATCAACAGTGTTGTATGTAGCTAGTTTGTTTTTGAACGTTTCCCAGTTAGCTGATTTATAATTATATTTTGGGATTATGTCTTCTTGTAATTCACAAGAATCAGTTATTTTATCAAAAGTTACAATTATTGGGAGGTGGTCGCTTCCTAGAGTATCGTCAAAGGTAGACCAACTACATTCAGATGCTAATGCAGGAGATATCAAGGATAAATCTATTGCTGATGCTCTATGAGTTGGAATATCTGGAATTCTGGTTATGCTGCCATCATTAAGCAAGTATAAACATGAATCAACAATATTTTCTACAAATCGGTTACTAGTTACTGACATGCAATCCTTGTCCCAAAAACGGCGAATGCGCGTTAAAGTCTCCTGCTATTAACCATTTTTCGTTGTCTGGTAGAGTGTGTAACCATTCTGTATTAAATTCATTTGGTCCTTTGGGAAGATATGTAGAGACTATGTTTATCATAAAATCTTCCCTTAATTTAATTCGAGCCGCACACGAATGTAAAGTTGGAATATTGTTTGGAGCAGGGGACGGGTATACTTTATAATCTGTTCCTTCTTTAATATATATAGCTGTATTGATTTTAGTAACAGCATCTACTTTTTCATGAACTGGTGGGTAATAATAACCTGATAATTTAGGCAGTTTGCTTCTTTTCACATTCAAAGATTGTAAAATAAGAGCTTGATAGGAGTTATTCGCAAGATGTTGAACTAAATAAGGCAAGTTTGTGGAAACAGACCTAACGTTCCACTGCATAAACTTCATGACTTGAAGATGTTTAGATGGCATCATGTAAAGGATGGGAAAACGCAATTAACGAACGTAAGTAAAAAACAATATATAGGTGAAAGGAACCTTAATCACGCTCTAATGATACAAAGATTGTCAGAACAATGCTAAAACAATACACAACGTTAGCTTGTCAGAAAATATGACAAAAATAAAAACAGACGATTAATACTATATAGGCATACAAGGGTAACTTAAAATACTTCACTCGTCTATAACTGATTAACAGAATCTACAATGTTCTGAATTACGATGTTGAACAGTCATTAATGGCAAAGTGAACGTGAATTACTCAGCAGTCCTAAGTTTGCAGGCGGAACAAAAATTGACGTCAGTAGAAAAGGTCCCAGTCGCTCAGCGCAAGGTAAGGATTGAACCAGTCACGATGTATAGATCTGGAGTAGGTATGGGGGTGGTAGAACCTTGTAGAGCGTGATGGCTTCCTTGGCGTTTCCCAGAGGAGGTTGCGAAGATGTCGCCCGATGTTACTGGCGAGGATGCTGGTCCCTCTGGAGTTGGGGTGGATGGCGTCCCTCAGGTTGTACCGCTTGATGTTGTCATTCCGGACAAAGGAGATGTTGGCACGTCGTGTAGCTCTGAGGTGACCATTGCGTTGTACAGCTGCCTCCTCACTTCTAGACTGGAATCTTTTACGGCGGTGGAGTTACTAACAACAAACTTTATTGTAGGGTGTCTTTTTTGGCCATGCCTTTCACAGCAGAGGTAAGGTTATTGCATGCTTCTTTGGCGTCTTTGGCTTTAAGATCATTGATGCCACAGTGGATAACAACAGCATCTGGCTTGTCAGAGAAGAGCAGGCAGTTTTCAGTGTGTTTTGGGTGTCTGACAGAGTGGAGGTTCTTTCTTTGCAGGCTTTGAAATCATAGGATTTACCTAGTCTGTTTTGGCTGTATGTGATTCAACACAGAGTCATGCAAAATGAGCACTTTTGGTAGATCTGATTCCTCGCTTTCTTTCTTGTTCTTCTTGGAATACACCGAGTACGACATTTTGCGATTTGCGTCATCCGAAGTAATTTCGTCATGCAAAGCGGGCGACTTCTGAATAGATTTTTGTACTGGGCTTGCAATTTTGGTCCTACCTTTCTTCTTCGGATCCGCCTGTGCGTATTGTTGCGCAGCACCAGGTGGTGGAGGCGTTCTAGCTACCTCCGCATAAGAACGTGTCGTACTTGAATCTTCCGTATGTGTTGACTGGGTTACAGTAGAACGGTGTTCTATTTTGGCGTTCTGCATCGACTCTTGATATTGAAGCACAGTCTTTTCCAATGATGATACCCGATCGCAGAGGGTCAAAATGACTTGCTTCAAATCTGAATCTGCACTTTTTACAGAATCGGGCGTCTCTGAGCTGGTAACGTAGGGTCGATCGCTGATTGGACATATTGCGTCTGAAGTCTTAGCAGTACGTTTTGTCAGTTGATGGTGCAGATTGCTCGGTCCGGACTCCGATACTCGCTGCAGATGTTGTCAGTGCTCGTCCAGCTGCCCTAACGTTTCGTGCAGTCACACTGGTCGGACTTGTAGCTGATCGCTTAATTATATCCACTTCTTGTCTTCATCCTGGGACCTTCTAATGCGACAACTTTTGCTTGAGGAAAAATTAGAAGCTGAGTGTCTCCGCCATTTTGAGTCTCGAGTCGTGTGTGTGTGTGTGTGTGTGTGTGTGTGCGCGCGCGTGTGTGCGTGCGTGCATGGGTGCGTGTGTGCGTGTGCGTGTGTGTGTGTGTGTAGATAGATAGATATAGATTTAATAACATATATATAGAGAGAGAGAGAGATGTGTGTGTGTATGCGTGTGTGTGTGTGTGTGTGTGTGTTCAGGCAAGACAAAAAGGTCAAAATGCATACTCATCATTTTGTAACTTGTTCATTCTTTCATTTGGCAGCGAAGTAATTCTGTTTTTAATTTTGTTTGCATTTTTCTGCCAGCAGTTACGCCACATTGAAACCAGCTTTTTATTCAAACTAACTTTTACTGATTCGTATTTCATTCCATGTTATCGGTCTTAGGTCTATCGTGTGATAGTACTTTGACTGTCTCTTCTTCCTTCGTTTTCGTGGTCTTCAATTTTATTCATTTCACTTGAAGGGAGACCCCCCCCCCCCCCCCCCCCCCCCCCCCCCCCCCCCCCCCCCAAAAAAAAAAAAAAAAAAAAAAGTCGAAAAACAAAAAGTATTTGTATTGTAATTTGTTTATTCTTACTTTGAGCAACACAACAATTCTGTTTTAATATCCCTTGAACAGTTTCCCCTTTTCATCTTGTTTTCCATGGGTGAACATGTCTTTATTGGGTTTTTATGGTACTTATATTGTAGATTAGTAGTAGTGTTTCGACTACAATAGCCTATGTTGGCAATAACATTTATATTGTTTGTTTGTTTGTTTGCATGCGTTTGTATCTCCATCACTACTCGCTTTGAATGTGCAGAAGCCAAGACGGTAAACTATAAATAAATGTGTGTTGGTGGATGGAGAGACTCGAATATTCTTGGAAGTCTGGGTTACTCTAAGATAAGATAATGTTGCTTACAGCCCAGCCGACCGCAAAGGGCCATATCAGGGCTGTCACCATGTTAAAATCAACTCACAGGTCATTTATCCACACAATTCTTTAAAAGACATCGTCTAAAATCTCATCCCAAAACTTTGTTAAAAATCTTTCCACTGTAAAATCTCAAAAGTCTGATCAGAGAACACCATGAGGTGCATCAGCCATGTTTGCAGTGTAAAATCGAAAGCAGTCTCATTCAAAAAAAAAAAAAAAAAAAGTTACTGCAATAATGAGATGAAAGACATCATTGATAAAAATGCAAAACAGAGAAACACAATAAATAAGATTCTTTGAGCAATTTGTAAACATACAAGTACGGATCGAGAAGCTTCAAATCCTGTAAAATGAAACATTCACCATGTTATATGGGATCTTTTTCATGCTTATAACTTTAACAAAAACAGATTAAATATGGTTTTGAGTGTGTAAACGTGTATAAATATTATGCCTTTATTAAACTGATTGTTAAAGTTTATTGTCATGACAGTATGCCTTTTATATTTGAAAATACTATAGTTATAAATGTATAATGTCTTTACTGGCCTTCTTTGTTTGTCTGCTTGATATCCCTTGAACTATTTCCGCCTACTATGGTTTACGAAATACGATGTAGACTATAGTTTTCCATGGGTGAATATGCCTTGACGGGTGTTGATTGGGTAGGTACTACGGGAGTTATTTATTAAATTCGTGGTAGTGTTTTGAGTATATTGACAGTCCCATATAGATTTGTTTGTTTGCGTGCTTTTGTATTTTCGCCACTCCTTGCATTGGATGGCCTGCACTCGTATGCCCTGTCCTGGTGTATGCAGCAATCATTTGGGACCCACACATGCAGCAAGAGATCAACATGCTGGAGTGCGTATAAAGAAATGCATGCAGTGCGCTTCATAGCAAAGGACTACCGCTCCACCACGCCAGGCTTCATAACGGGTCAACTGAGAAAACATCAGCATACTACACTCCAAGAACGGTAGCTCCAACTATGTCTAGGATTCTTTTACAAGGTGGTTGAGGGTCTGGTGCCAGCAATCATCCTGAGTGACATCATCACACTGCAGAAACCAGGACGACTCATCTGCTCCATCAGAGACAACAGTACACACCTGACACAAAACCCAGTGGAGAACTATATACGAAACGATAGGTGCTACTGCGTTCCTGAAACATACACCAGTCAGTACCGTCATTCATGCTTCCCAAAGACAATAACTGAGTGGAACCATGTCAACAATAACATCATCCACCAAAAGTCAGTTGACAGTTTCAAGTCAGCTCTGGCAAAAGCCAGAAGCCGATGATATCATCGCGCTTTCGCCCCCACCATCACGCCTATGTCAGTAAATGGATGCTTTAGTGACATATTAATCCAGATCCAGATCCAGATGTGCAGAGGCTGAGATGGCACACTTTTAAATACTAGTAAATGTGTGGTTGGGTGGGAAGTCTCAGATATGTTTATCATATTTATCAGTATGTGTTTGGGTGGTGGTGGGAAGGGAGGTGTTAAAATGGTAGAATCTCTGTAGCATCAATTGTAAATGCTGGTTTCATTTGTTGATAGTCTGTCATAGTCTCACTGTGTGTGCACAGGAATAGGTATGTGCAACAACAACAGCAACAACAACAACAACAAAAACACATACGTGCATGCGCACACACACAACTTGGATCTGAAAATGAATACTGCCATCAAAAAGAGCAAAAAAAAAGAAAATAAACAACCGCAGCTTATTAATTCACGAGCTTGACCACTAAGGCATATGCAGTAACATCAGTGCGTGGATCAAGTCATTCTTGGCAAACAGACAACAAGCAGCAGTAGTAGATGGAGCTACTTCAAGCTACACAGACGTTAAAAGTGGTGTACCACAGGGATCAGTACTAGGACCATGTCTCTTCCTAGCATACCTCCCGCTCCAGACTCTTCACCAATGATACAGCAGTCTACCATCTTATAGCCAGTTGCTACAAAACCATGACGCACTCCAGGCAGACCTAAACAAGCTGGAAGAATGGGAAGACGAATGGGATATGGCCTTCCACCCAGACAAATGCAACTATCTACCCATTTTTCAAAAGAAGAACCCCACAAGTGGTGTCTGCACCCAGCATGGCCAAGTCCTGCAAACAGTAAACTCTGTAAAGTACCTGGGTGTGACTATCCAGAACGACCTTAGCTGGGGGAGCATATCAACAACATCTGTAGCAAAGCCAATAAGATCTTCGGCTTTCTCAGGCGGAACCTAAAAACATGTTCAACTAAAACAAGGAGCTCACTTATAAAGCCTTAGTCTGCCCTCTGGTTGAATATGCCTCATCCGTCTGGGACCCACACCAATGCTGCCACATTGACAACATTGTGACAGTCCAATGCAGGGCAGCACACTTCATCTTACACCGCTACCCCAACACCTCCAGTATTGGGAACATGTTGCAGCAATGCAGCTGGCCCTCTTTGGCTAATCGTTGCCACAATGCTAGACTATGCATGTTTGACAAGGTAGTGCATGGCCAAGCCCATGCCAGTTGTCCCAGTCTCAAAGAGAAAACTCTACCAACACCAAAACTGCAGAACCAACATCATCTGCAGTACCAAAGAACACAGGACAAGCCAGACTATGATTATTCCAGCTTCTTCCCAAGGACCACCAGGGACTGGAATAAGCTCCCTTCAAAAGTTGTCCTGTGCCCACGCTTGACACTTTCAATAGGAGGGTATCAAGCCTTGCCTAACCCACCTACACCAGTCTCCTCTCCTATGCTCCCCCCCCCCCCTCCCCAACCCCTCCCCACCCTTGCCCAGCCTTGTCGCAGAGTTGGTCCAGCAAAGCCTGGTGTTGTGTTGGAGACCATTGTGGTGTCCGCATTTCATTAGGTGGAGGTCCGAACAAGTTCTCCAGGCTTTTCACCACAAATTCCTCCTCCCCCCCCCCCCCCCCCTTCTCAGGGCCCCACCCCAGCCCATATGTCCTCTTTCCTCCTGATAGCTGGGACAATCCACTCCTGCAACCCCCCCCCCCCCCAGCCATACCACAACCCCCACCACACCCTCTTCACTGTCTAATTTTCAAATCTTGTTCTCTCTTTTTCGTAGCGCTGTGCACCCCGAGTATGACAATAATAATTGGTTTTTGATCACTGGTCATCAAGGGAAGAAGAAGAAGAAGAACAACTGAAAGCAAAAACAAAACACAGACACACAACAGAAATCAGATTGTGCAGAACTGTCTCAAGCGGACATTTGAAAAGTAAGTGATGATTCTTCAAAGTGAGTAAATGTTGGTTAGCTGAAATGCACCTGAGGTCTGTAAGTGACAACATGAGGTCTCTGAATGCAGGCCAATCAAACTGTCACAACAAGTGACATTACATGACATAACATGACATGCAGGTGAAATTACAATGCCTGTCGTACCCCTCTGACCCACCCTCACAGCACTTCAAACTTTCCAGGTATGGTTAAAGTATGACCAAATGTAGTTATTCACATGAAACTCAGCAGATGCACGCTAAATTTAAAAAATGTATGCACAATCTACATTAACAAAGACTTCCA
>JADBJO010001814.1:260000-272500 GCA_016801955.1 Conus betulinus
TCTTGTTTATCTATCAACCCAATGCCAAAGTGTTCACACCTTTAACTCATCGATGTATTTTGAAATACATTTTGTGATACATACAGTCTGGCATAGAAAACATCCTACTGATGTATGTATTTGTTCTGCTTCTGAAACGGAACACAACATGGGCTTCTGGTTGTTGTTACCCTATGTGTGAACATGTCACTTTGTACACATTTGGACAAAAAATTGCTTTTGTGTCTAACAATGACCTAATGCCAACATAACAGAGAATAGTTTGGTCACAACACGGACATACTGCTTCATTCAATATTCATGATGCTTACATTTTTGTAAAAAAAAAAATGAACAAAATCATAATCGGCCCTAAATATGTATAAATTGAATAACTTCACAGGTGAGGAAAATTAAAGTATTCAAACCCAGACAGTTGACATGTGCATGGAATACAGTGTGTTAAACATGCCATGCAGATGTTTTGACATTTCAGACAAGAAACATGTAAACACACAAAATGAGAATAAACCAGAAAGAAACCATTCTCTAGGGCCGAGATCTACAGTCACTATTGATTTGCAAATCTATGGAAACTTTGAAAATTTTAGTATGGCACGGCTTAATCTAAGGTATGAAAAGTGAACATATTGGCAGCCTTATTCAAAATGAAAACTGAACGTACACAAATACATTTACCATATCTCTTGTCAAGTGCCATGGTTTAAACACAAAAACCTCTTACCCTATTATTTTTTAGCCTAGTCTTCTTACAAAATGGAAGCAATAACATATCAAAGGAACTGCAAAAAGCTCATAAAAGAATTCTAAAGTTCATAACAGAATTTTAAAGTAAGATGATCAGTGGTGACTTTAATAAAAGTACTGATCACATGAAAATGTGTGGTTCTTGTGTTGTTACATGTATACAAGGTATGTCATTAATCAATATTTTTTATCCCACACATGAAATAGAAATACTGAAAGGTGTTGATCTATTCCTAGTGATAAACAATGTTTCATCTTCAACTTGGCGATGGTTACAACAGTTTATCCAGCAATATACATACTGCTGCTTGTTTAATCATCATCAACTTGTAATGCTGTTGCTCATTAATTTTAATGTACAAAACAGAACTTATTTGTACTAAATTAAAATTGAAAAAAAAGTATATAACATAGGCAAAGGACAAAAAGAAAAATGGAGAGAGAGAGAAAGTGGGGGTGGGAAGACGGAAAGAGAAAGAGAGAGAAAGACAGATAGACAGACAAATAACAGACAGACAGCAAGGCTGATAGACTGTTGGAGATCAACTCAAACAACAACAATGAAAGTCCATGCTCAAGAAGTGAAGAATCCTCCATCTGGCTTGCGTGAATAGCCCTTGTTGGTGGACTGAGTGTGTGATGACTCTCTGGTACCCACACACACATCCCATGCAAGAAAAAAGAGAAACAAGAATTGCATGCACAACATGATCTAGCAAGCAACAACAAGCATACCAGGTACACGTCTAAACAGTTGCATGAACATGCAAAGAACATGACTACAAGTAACAGACTAAGTGCTCCTCCAAAGGGGAAAAAAAGAATTATACTGGGCAGTTTATCAAGTGTCTGTAACTAACCAAGGACCACTATGCTTTCAGTCATATCTATGGTATTTGAGAATAGGAGTCAAACAAAAAGAAAAAAGCAAATTCATGTCTTATGAGTAGGTAGTACACACATACACACACACTCTCTCGCACAAACACACACACACACACACACAAACACAAACACGCAGACACAGTCGCACGCGCATGCGCGTGCGCACACACACACACACACACACACACACACACACACACACACACACACACACACACACACACACAGGCGCCACACACACATATATATATATATTCATCTATATATATGTATAAAAACTTACTGACTGACAAAAAGCATTACTTATTTGGATATTTATGTATCTATCTAAAGATATCTATATCTACATCTACATCTATTTTGATGATCTAGCTAGCTCTCTCTTTAGCAACTTATCTATATGTAGATATACATGTATGTATCCCTGTGTTTGTGTGTGCTTAAATTTTGAAAATTATGAGTGTACATGTGTGTATGTGTCCAGGCAAGCACATATGTGTGTGTGTATGCGTGCGCATGTGTGTGTGTGTTGTGTCCATATGTGCATGCATGTCTATGTGAATTACATACATGAGTATGTGCATGCATGTCCATATGTATACATACATGTGTGTGTGTGTGTGTGTGTGTGTGTGTGTGTGTGTGTGTGTGCATGTGTGTGTGAGTGTGTGTGTGTGTGTGTGTGTGTGTGTGTGTGTGTGTGTGTGTGTGTTTGTATGAGTATCTGTGTATGTACAAATGTAAACATGAGTGCATGCATATGTGCATGCATTTTCCATGCAGTCCTTCGAATGAGACTATAAACCGAGGTTCCATGTGTGAACGCACGCATAACATCTTGCACACACGTAAAATCCCATCACCAACATTCGGAAGAGTAGGCCAGTTTGGCCGTTGGTATGGATGACACGTTACACATAGCATGCACCCTGCGTGAGAAATGGAAAGAATGAAGGTAGTAGGCAAATGAGTGATCGATATTGAACGATACTGACTGGATGACACGGGAAACGACTGAATGAAGCGCCAGCTGGCAGCTCTTCAGTCGGCACTACCCAGGTAGGCAGCCCGTTGTGTAAACGAGTGTTGATTGTAAAGTGCTTAGAGCTTGGTCTCTAGCCGAGAATAGGCGCTATATAAGTATTCATTATTATTATTATATGTGTCTGTGTCATTGTGTGTGTGATGATTATATATGCAGTTGAGTGTTATAGATGCGTGAGTGTGTATGTGTGTGTGTGTGTGTGTGTGCGTATGTGTGTGTGTGTGTGTGTGTGTGTGTGTGTGTGTGTGTGTGTGTGTGTGTGTGTGTGTGTGCATGCGTACACACTCATGTGGATGTGTGTTTGTGGTTTCTGTATGTGTGTGCATGTGCTTGCTTTCTGTGTATGTATGTGTGTGTGAGCATGCACACATGTGTGTGCATGAATGAGTGCGTGAATGTGTGTGTGTGTGTGTGTGTGTGTGTGTGTGTGTGTGTGTGTGTGTGTGTGTGTTTGTGTTTTTCTGTGTGGTTTTTCTCTGTGTGTGTGAATGTGCATGTATGTACATGCGTGCATATGCACATACATTCGTGTGTGTGTGTGTGTGTGCTTGTGTGCATACATGCGTGTGTTTTTGTGTATGTGTGTATACATGCATGCTTGTGCATGTGTGAGTGAGTGCATGTGTGTGTGTGTGTGTGTGTGTGTGTGTGTGTGTGTGTGTGTGTGTGTGTGTGTGTGTGTGACTGTAAGTGCACATGTAGGTATAAGTGTGTGTTTGCATGAATTTTGTGTATGAGTAAATGTGTGTATATACCCTAAAATACATGTTTAAATGTAAATGTAATGAAGTGACAGAAGAAAACATACTTGTAGTAAAATATCTTACCTGTGTCTCTTGTATCTAACAGCATTTATTTAGGCGATGTAAAATTTGCTTTCAATTGAAAGGTATTTATGGAACAAAATGAAACTGTAAGAAGAAATATATAACATACAAAACATCGGAAGAATATTACAAAAAGGAGAAAAGTTCAAATAAAAAGCCATACAAGAACAGGCAAAGGAGAAGAACCAAATCATTTCTGAAAAGAGACTGGATATCTTACCAATGGCGTTTTTGATACTGTGTACACTTTCCATCTTTTCTTGGCTATTCACAGTGAGGGGATGGTTCAAGGATGGTGCCTTCTTGGGTTGAATCACTTCTCGATTCTTCAGCTTTCGCCTATACATAAAGAAAAGAGAATATACAGACAGATTAACCATCAGTGGCATGGACCATAATCTATGTTTGTTGAAAGCGTATTCATACAGATCAAGGCTTTGTAATGAACTTTAATCATTTGAAATTTCGTTTTTGAAAAAAAAAAAAAAAAATGTTGTAGGAAAAGGTTTTTTGTTATGTGGTATTCAGAAGAGACAAAACAAAGAAAAAAAAAAAAAAAAAAAAAAAAAAAAAGAGAGATTTTTGTGGGAGCGAGTTTTACGTCAGAGACAAATCTAGCACAGACCAACAGCAAGAAATGTTCCATTACAAAAAAGTGAACATGAAAACAGTAATTCAAAGGAGGCCATCTTTGATGAGAAGTCAGTCCAGGTCAGACAGACAAAAGTATATGCTAAAAAAAATTTTTTTTTTTGTAATCTGGGGAACAACAAGTGTTTCTTGGGAGGGAATCGTATAACCATGAGAAAAAATGTCCAGAAAAACGCTTTTTAAAAGTCTACAAAGGGAGGCAGTCTTTGTAAGGAGGTGAATTTTTACTTTCATGTCTCATCTTTGGTGCTACTTCACTGGTTTCAACCCCACACCACTCATTTCAGCTTTTCAATCCACAGCCACACCATGGCTTGTCCCATGGCAGCCCAAGTGCTGACAATCCACCAGGATCAGTCATAGTCAAAGCAGCCAGAAGGCAACCCACCAGAGGAGACACTGCATTGCGTCTGAGTCACTTCACTGGTTTTCAGTAGTGCCTGCTCTGATCCAGCACACACAGGACACCACCTATAACCCCCCCTGTTGATGACAGTAACTGTTCAATCACAGAGCCTGCATGTGTGTCCTGCTAAGCATCATTCAGCAGTGACCATGAACTCATCAACATGACATCAACATGACTTCACTTGTTAGGAGATAAATTTTGGTTGGATGAAGATACAATGTTCCAGAAAAAAAAAAACATTTAATGGAAGAGAATCTTTTGAGAGAAGTAATTTAAAATTGACTGGCAAAAATGTTCCATGATCATAAGCCTTTGGAGAGCAGGAATCTCTACTGGAAGAAGGATTTAGTATGGACAAAGAGAAGAATGTTCCAGAGAACAACAACAACAAAAATCCTCTTTAAATGGAAAGAATCTTTGCAGAGAAATTAGTTTAGTGTGGACAATGAGAAAAAATGTTCCAGAAGAAATAAAATCTCTGAATGGTGAAAATCTTTGTTGGGGAGTAAATGTGATGAAGATAAAGAGACAACTATTCCAGACAACAACAACAACAACACAACAACAACAATTTTCAAAGGGAGGCAATCTTTGTCGGGTATGAAAACAAGTATAGACAAATAGAGGCATATTCTAGATACACAAGAATGTAAAATCAGGTTTGTAAATATGGCTGGGAGATCAATCTAGGATGGAGAAACCTACACAATACAAAAAGAAAATGTCTAAGGGAGACCTTATTTTGAAGATCTTTCTTACTATCATTTTTTTCTCTGCACACATACTATAACAAAAATAAACAAACTGTAATATAGTATATACAAAATGCACAAATATCAAAGAACATAGCTCTTTGAAAAATTCCTCTCATGCTTTCATTTTGCCTTTCTTTTCTAAACTTACAGATATAATCAAACTGTACACAAGTTTATCAAATTCATAGGTTTCTGTAAGAATATATGTAAACTGGTTACCAGTCAGTTTGGAAGCAGACCCATATAGCACAGGCCAGCAAAGCAACTGACATAATCCCTTCTTCAAAATCTTGTTTGCCCCACTTATGTTACAACATACAAATATACCCATCCTCTCAGTACAACCTACCCTGCCCCCCCCCCCCCCGCTCCCCTCCCCCTCTGTCTACCTTCCAACCCCATCCCCTAACTCGGATGGTCTTCACTGTGATGGTAAACTCAATCATCTGCACTAACCCTGCATGGTCCTCATCCATGGTCTCTCTCTGGAAGACTGTTTCATTACGGTTCCTCAAGAGGTCCTCGTGGTGATTGTATGTGGCAGTGAGGTTGAAGTCCAGAGAATCATTGGGAGCCTGGGGATCATAATGGTAGACCTCATGCCGTGAGCTGCTCAGGGTGTGCTTGCAGTTGAGACGGTTCCAGGGATCTTGCTGCTGGGCCAGGTGGGTGGGTACACCATACACCTCCTTGGAGTTTCGAAAGATGGTCCAGCTGTTGGTCTTGGGAGCTACCTATGTGAGGGGCATACACACACATAGATGGGTATCACTCTCATTTGCAAGCACACACACACACACACACACACACAATATATATATACATATATACACAAACTGAACAGTGGGGGAAACACACAGGATTCTTCCATCATATAGTATGACTTGGTTTGAAATGAGACCAAAAAAAAAAAAAAAAAAAAATTGAAGATGAAGTAAATGGGAAAATGTATATCATAAATATGAACACCCTTCACTAGCTGTCTGAAGAAACTACAATCCCTCTCGAAGACAGATCTATATGTATGTTTGTATGTGAGCGTGTGTGTGTCTGTGCACCCTCTGTGTGTGTGGTGTGTGTGTGTGTGGGGGGGGGGGGGGGGGGGGGGGGGTGTGTGTGTGAGTATACATATGTGTGTGTACAAAATAAATCCTAGCTTCCAGCAAACACTCTTGGATACCTATGCTGTTGATAAAAAAGACTTTGACTGAGAAAAACACTGTACCTTTGCTATTCACATGCAAATATTCATTTTCAAGTCCAAAGTTTTGCCTCATGGAGGCCTCATCAGGGCCTGTTGCAAAAATTAATAGTTAACTGAATCAAACAAACAAATGAATGAATGAATGAATCAACAAACAAATAAATAAACAAATACAGATTAAGCAAAAATTTTCCCTCAGACAATGGTATTGCTCACAGTCAGGGCGTCTGATCAGAATTTATGACGTAAACTAGTCAGCAGTTTCATAGAACAATGATGTCACAATTTCACATCGAATCTGTAATTCCAATGGTATCGTTTTATGTGACAACCTGACCTGCTGAGGTCCGTTTCCGCAAAAGTCTGCGTCATTCTGCAGCTTGGGGAAAGGATACGGATTCCGTGTCGACATCAAAGCCATTGCTGATCTTCTAAGGCACCAAATAAAAAATTGCAGTGCTGTTAGATACACTGTACAGTAGCACCCCTGGGTAGCACCTTTGTTGTTGATAGGTGGACAGGATGTTGAAGCAATCACCAAGGCTAAATCAGGCATGTCGGGTACAATTGGGGTATCATGTGTCTGCAATAATTTTTTACCATGATAATGAAATGAGGCAAAATATGCGATATAAATGATAATTAGACCAAAAAAAAAACTAAAATTTGCGATGTAGATGCTTTCCGATCTTTATTCTCCGGAATATACCGAAAGTATTCGCGCAGTCGCATTATCAAAGTAGGTCAAGCGAGAGGAAGTGGTTCTTAAATTAGACTCCGTGAACTGGGACAGCTGTGACACTGCGACAGCAGCCAGCTAAGCCAGTCGTGCGAGAGACAACGGGTAAAGGGCCAGCGGCTACTGGTTCCAGACTGGCTGTTGTGTCGAAACACCGGAGAGTTCACCACTGTGTTGGCTGATTGATTACCACTCTGACGTGTCTGCTGTAGTTTTATCGACCACTTGGGCAGACTAATACATCGATCATGAGGGAACCGTTGCACAAAATGAAATCATATGCTTTTATTTTAATGATGTGGCTTGCAATCGTGGACAAAGTTACAGGTGATACGCTACCAACCTGCCAACCTGTAAGTAGCATGAATTTCCTAGTGTAAAAATTTTAAAAGGTTTTTGAAATCATTCCGCCAGTTAACATGGACGAACGAATTACAAAACAAAAACACGACGCGTTTCGACCTCTTAGGTCTTCATCAGGCAAAATAAACAACACGCCGGGCGACTAAAATGAAGAACAAGCAATCACTAGTCAAATTATTATTAATCCACATTGCAACCAACTTTCCAGTGTCAGTTCTGTGCTGCTCCTATTTTGTTTTTGTTTATTTTTTGTGATTTTTTTTTTCATCTTTGTTTATCCACTATACTGAATAAACAATAAAAACTGGATTATTCCATAATGTAAATGGGTAAAGTGGTAAAGTGGTAAAGTACATTTTTAAGTGTCATATTCAGATAAAGGCAATGTAAAATTGTGATTTTTTTTTTAATGTGGTTGCAAACTGGTTACAAATCAGTAGTAAGCAAAACAAACAGATAAGAAAAGAAAAAAAGAAAAAAAAAAAAATCCACAGAAAGTTGAGCAGCAAAATCACCAAGATTTTATGTCATGTGAAAACTTGGACAAGGAATACAAAATAAAAATGATGAGGTTTCACTAGTCTGTTGATCGATCTAGTATTCAATACTTTTTTTTTTTTTTTTTTTTTTTTTTTTTTAACCAGGGAAGCAGAAATTGAAGGGAAGTTGTTGATCTAGCCATCACTTACTCAAGTTACTGTGGAAGGGAGCAGTGTACCCATATTACAATTAGTACTCAGTCTGGCAAATTCAGTAATTGTTTTCAGATCTGTTTCAATGTGGGGATCTTTAAACAATTCTTTACTTCAAGAGAGTGTATTTTTCCTGAAGAAAGATACTGTAGGCAAAAAAGACAAAAATAAAGGGAAAAAAAAAAAAAAACCCCTGCTATATATTAGCCTTTCAATACGAAGATGGTGGAGAAAATCATTGAACAACTTTTGCTTTAGCTGACTTTCATCTCCTCTAATTGTAATGCAGAGATGGGAGTACTAGTGATGGTTAAAAAAAAAAAAGTTCATGTTTACCACTAATGAAAATACCAGTAATTACCAGTGTTCTACTATTTCAGACTGACAAAATATTGACAAAAATATTAATCATCAGTATTGTATACCAATTTGATTTTCATTTTACCAGGCGTTGTTTGTGGGAAGGTGGATACAGCCTTTATAGCTCTTTAGATAAATGTAGTATATGTACTGATTGCTATGATCAAGCCACTGGCCTTGTCAAACACAATTTGCCTTTGCCAAGTTTGACATTCAGGCTTTAAAGAACCAAAGCACTAGGTTCAGTTTTGAGACTAGTGTCTTTCATTTTGTGCAAAATTGATTTGGAACATAGAACTAACTGCCATGCTGGATATATTTCTTCTTTTCAGAAAGAGTTCCGCTGTAAGTATGACTCACTTTGAATATTTTTTTTTTTTTCCCCAGAAAGACTTTCATTACGAATACACAGAGTGTGACAGTGAAGGAGGAAGGTGGAGGGTATCAGTGCCCAAACCCAATGTCTGCATTGGAGGGGCACCCAATCCACCTGTAAGAGGAAAAGACTGCTGTAAGTTGTGATTTTATGCATGTGTACATTTTACTTCTCTCGGATGCATGTGATACTTGAATGTTTTTGCTAACTTGTATTGTGCATTACTTTGATATGTGTGTGTGTGTGTGTGTGTGTGTGGAGGGGGGGGGGGGGGGGGGGTGCGTGCACACATGCACATTCATTGTCTATGCTTGTGCTTGTGAGGAGTGTAGGATGTGGGAGGGGACTGGGGTAAGGGAGCATGTGTGAATGAATACAGCACCTGCCCATGTGTGGGGATGCTTTTGTGTTCGTGATCATGATGAATGAATTGATCAGCCTGTAAATTTACAGCTTTAAGAAGTTTGAAGCATTTCACCACCTGTTTATTACATAATAACCTAATAGAAAATAGGTCTTTTGACTATGTGCAGTCGTTTCATTATATGTAGCTGTCTTTCTGTTTGGTGGTTCTTTTCCTCAGTAATCATTTACTGATTTAGTAGTATTTATAAAACACTTACTGAGCCATTCCACAAATTTGCACTCAGTTACCAGCGATAGCAAATTGATGTGTGATGGAAATTTTCCTCTTTTTTTTCCCACTTAAAAAAAAAGTTTTTCTGATTGTTTATGTATATTGGGTGTGACCGGATTCACGTTTACTTGTGATATTGGTATTTCATTGGTTCAAATGACACGTACATACTGACAAAAACATCTGCTACCAGTTCTTGGTGCTGATTTAATTGTCATTTGATAGGATCCTGGCTATGGGAACTGGACTACCATGTTCATAATGCTTGAATGAATTCAGCTGACTGCTATGGCCAGGCCTCTGATGTTGTTTGACCCATTTGCCTTTGCCTATTTTACCACACTGGTTTTGAAAATTGCTAGCAAAGTTTGCACGATCAACAGGTGCAAGGTAACAGTTGGTGCTATGACTAACAGTAACATGCCTGTCATCAGTGCAAGATGTTGCATGCCATGTGTACATTTTTAGGCCCTGGGAGGCTCACTGATATTTGATCCAAGTACATGTATGGCAGTCAAATGATTGCCAGATGCAGAGAACGTTTGCCTGTGGAGCCGACTATTTTGAATTAAAATCGTTCATACTAACCATAGGTTCCACCCCCTGTTTTTTTTTTTTTTTTGTTGTTTGTTGTTGTCCTCTTTGTCCACCCAGCAGTGAATAGGTACCTGATTCAGTGAAGGGAAAGGTGAAGATGATGGGAGGAGAAGGATGGGCACTGCCTTCCACCATACCATGCCCCACACATGGTGAACCTTTGACATGTCACTGCCCTTTTGGCCATTAGGCTGTGAGATTTCATTGTTATTTAATTACCAGGGTTTTTTTTGTAGGTGTACTAGTTTTAGCTTGGCTCAGAACTATTTTTCAGTGTAAGAATTTTCTATATTGAAAAAAGTTCCGCCAGACGATACAAACAGATTACAATTACAAAACACAATGTATTTTGACCTTTGGGTCTTCTTCAGGCAAAAACAAACATTTAGGATAATGAAAACAAAGAACGAGCAGTCACTTTTCTTCTCATATTGGTGCAAAATAGGTGTTCTTCATTTTCATTGTCCTAAATGTTTGTTTTTGCCTGAAGAAGACCCAAGAGGTCGAAATGTGTTGTGTTTTGTCCTGTAATCTGTTTGTCTGTATCGTCTGGTGGAACTATACCATTTTTTCGAAAATTTGCTGCATTTTCCGCCCTCACTCACCTCATATTTTTCAGTTTTGAAAGCTTGACTAAAAGTGTGTTCTTAAAGGGTATAAATTTGTGCACAGAATGCAAATCAGCAGGAATCCTGCTGTGTTAAAGAATTTATCTAGAGGCCTCCAAGACCTAGAGGGTGCCACCTTGTCCATCCTGTGTCAGCACCCAGTGGTGCTGACCCCTGTGACACCAACAACCCCCACCCCGGGCATGGACATTGAGAGAGAATTAAAGCTGAGATTTTTCCTCCAAAGATCTGTGAGGATGAGGATGTTGAAGAGCATACTGTGGAGTTCCATTCCCATCTGAGCCTACATGACAGGGCATTTTGTAAACTGTTCTATCCATGTATGCATGTTTTCACACATGTACCCAATTCATACATGAGAACTGTGAATGTATGCACAGAAAAGTCAGTATAACATTTTTTTTTTCTCCTTGCAGCGTTTACATGTGCTGCTGGCCAGTTTCTGGACCTCAGTGATGACCAGACCTGCCAGCCATGCCCGGCGGGCACTTACTCCCTAGGGGGAGGGGTTCGATTCGATGACTGGGGAGACAATACCAGATACCTTTTCAGTCACGTCGCATGGGTTGGATGAGGGATTCCTGTGGAGGTCGCGCCCATCCCACGCCAGCACAAATTGCAGCAAGTCAGTCTTTTGTCTTCTGTGTGGTGGATTATGTCTGTCTTCAGTTTTTGTTGTTGTTGTTGTTGTCCAGTCTTTCTATTTCCTCACCATTCATTCCTCCTCAGGGGTTCCAGAAGCTTTAAGTTTTATCTGCCAATAACGTGGGTGGTGTTGAAAATTCTCCATTGTGGCAGATTTTTACTGTCACTAGCCCAAAGCTCCTCTTTGCAGCACTTGACATGCCTCTGCTTTCCTTTCACTACAGTTAGTCCCAGACTTACTCATGATGCATTACAAGAGTTTTACTGATTCTGTGGAATGCAAAATTATGCAGCATAAACCCTCTTTATATCAGTGACATTTCACGAGATCTTCATCACTGTCGGGTGCCTGTTTACATGTGGCAGTCATTGACTCCAAGCTCCCAACTTCTGCACATTATTGTAGTGCATGGCAGCTGACCCTGCTGATTCTCCCCCTTCCTCCTCCTCTCCCTCTCTCAGTCTCACTCTCTCTCCCTCCCCACTATCTCTATCCCCCCCTCTCTCCTTCTCTTCTCTCTCTCTCTCCCTCTCTCTCTCTCTCTCCATCTCTCTTTCTCTCTCTCTCTTTCCCCCCCTACCCCTCATCCCCCCCTCCCTCTCTCTCTGAATATGAAAAAATAGTATCTCTCAACAAAACAACAGCCTTGGTAGTTTTTCGTCAAGCTTATGTTTTATCTGTAAAATCCAGAGAATGTTTCATTTTCAGAATCACTGTTCCTTCATCACATTTCATTGTAGATTAACTGTGAAACCTCCTTGTAAAGATTTCCTTTATAGACAAATTGTGTTGTTGTTTTTTTCTGACGCATTTTGGTGTCTCTCTATAACACAGCTGCTAAATTTACCATAGATATTAGAACAAAGACTTTCTTCCTATCCCTATGAACGTGATTACAGAAGATTTCTAGAGCTTACTGTTGTTTAGAGCTTCTAGTT
>JADBJO010001814.1:285000-290000 GCA_016801955.1 Conus betulinus
GTCTGTCTTGTCTGCAGAAGACCTTAGCTTCATCAAGGTCGAAACGTACTGCTTGTGGATTGTCATGAATGTTGTCCCTTACACTGGTGAAATGGCCTAGTAACATAACTGTGGCAAGATTTGTGTACATGTGTCACCAGTTTTGATCCCTCTATTGATGTGGCAACACTGTCTGCAGGGATTATATCTGAACGCGATACCACTGTATGCATGATTTGCTGTCATAGCATGTGCTTCACCGGCACACAGTGGCCAATTGGAGTCTGTACAGATTTTGATTTTTAAGAATATTTCTACCTGGTAGGCTTTTTTCAGTGAGAATTGAACTCCAGACTTAGGAACAACAGCTTGACACCTTACTCATCAGGCGAAACCCCTCCCCCCCCCCCCCTCTCTCTCTCTCTCTCTCTCTCTCTCTCTCTCTCTCTGTCACTCTGTCTCTTGCTTTGCAGGTCTCACGAACACACATGCGCCTACTGCTATGCAACACACATGACACACATGCACTGACACACCACACACACACACACACACACACACACACACACACACACACACACACACACACACACACACACACACACACACGCGCGCCGCATGCAGTGTGTGTGGACACATGTATGGATATGTGCATACATGTGCATTTTGCATGATTCATTTTGCATATTGTTGAATAACAAGAAATGGAGGATGTACATCTACGTATTTCTGTCTCTATTATGTATATCATACGTAGTATTTTTCATACAAGGAATAAATTTGTTAAAGTTACTTTCCCTTCTTGGTTATTGATATTATTCAATATGTAGTAGATATGTTTTCAGTGGGGATGGAAGCAGAAATGTGGCCTATTCAATGCACTGCCTGAAAACAAAATTTTGACTTTGAGACTTAATAATCACCTTTCCCTCCATCGACCCCTATCCACTTCTCCAGTTCAGGGACCTCTAGAAGGAAAGGAGCAAGAAAAACAGAACGTGTAACAGTGATGTTGAGCAGTATCTACACCGGCTCGTGATAGCTGTGACACTGTAGGAAGACTCATTTAGTGCTGGATGATTCACTGTGGGCAGCAGGTGCTGGCAGGCAGACTCATGCTACATACTGCAGGCTGGGAAAGATGGCTGGTGAAATAAGACCTCTGAAATTACTGTGGGGCTGGTAACAGCTGGGGGATCTTCCGCAGCCTGCCATTCACATGGGAAGCCCTACCCCTCAAAACGAGCCTCCTGTTGCTTTTTGCTCTTTTTTTTTTTTTTCTTTTTCATTTGTTTTTTTTTCATTTACACTGACTGGAAGTGTTTTTGACTCCCTTGTTGTTGCACAAACGGCTGCAAATGATACTGATTGCGAGGAAAAGTGATGATGATATTGACAACTTCATGAGGTTAGAGGTTGATGATGATATTGACAACTTTGTAGGGTCAAAGGTGTGCACAGGCTTCTGCCACGGTCCAACGGATACAGAATCTGCCCTTTGATTTGGATCTCATCTATGGATCCACACCAGAATTGAGCAAGTCCATCCTTGGCCATGTTCCATTGTGCCATTCAGATTTTTTTGTAGTTGGTGAAGCATATGCCGACTGTGGCAGGTGAAAACATCATCTTCTGGGCAGAGACAGGAGTTAACCCTGTATTGCCCATACATTTTGTAGGCATTTTGTGCAGCATTTCCAACCCTAGAAATATATTTCATACACCATGTAATCCAAAAGTGTACCCCCAAAATGGGATGTAGTTGATTCAGTGTCAGTGTGACATCCAGTTTCTCTTTGGCTTTTGTTTTGTTTTCTTTTGTTTTGTTTCAGTGTAAGGTTAAAGTAAAAGTCCCATAGCCTAATGGAGGAAAGGACTGTTAGATTTTCGAAGCATCTAGTGCACAGTATTATGGAAGGTGAGGTTGATCCTTTCTTTCTGCTGTTCTAATCTCTTCTGGACTGAAACCTGGTGTCTATTGACTGCTGGGTGGACAGAGAGCGCAGACCAAACAAACAGCGACAAAGTGACAGTCTGTTTAAGAAGATGCTCTCTCCACATAGTATTCTTGTGTGTGTGTGTGTGTGTGTGTGTGTGTGTGAAATTTTCCTGTATCTTGAAAAAGAGTGTTCATATTGAAAGTCTTCACAATGATGCATAGTCAAGTCTGTGTGTTGTCTGTTCTGCTGTGGTAGCAAGCCATCCACATGACTTCCACCTCATTTGTGGGGAGGGTCACCAGTGAACAGTCTCTCTGTATTCTGCTGTGGTATTGTGCAGATCACAACAGGTCGATATCTGCATCTGCATATATTTCAACAGTTCATTGAAAGCTTGACTGGTGACAGCATGGGGAGGGGGGAGGGGAGGGGGGGGGGGGGGGGGCTTTTTCAGAGTGAATTGTGCCCCCCCCCCCCCCCCCCCCCCCCCCCCCCCCCCCCCCCCTTCTGGAAATTCTCTGCTGGAAATTTCCTCTTTTGTTTTGTTCTCTTTGATTTATTTTTTCAATATCTTTTGTATGTTTGTTTATTTATGTATTTTTGCTTTACTATCAATATCCACTGCCTTTCTGCCATTGTGGCCTGTTTACCTGTCATATTATTACAAATCTTTACACATTTTCTGTTGTATGCCAGCTTTTTTTTTTTTCATTAGAGTGGCAACTGGGTAGCAGAATTGTAAGTAGTGTCTGTTTGCTTTGCTTATATGCCCCTCCTCCCCTCCCCCCGCCCCCCTTACCCCCGTTTATTTTGTTTGTTATGTTTGTTTGTTTTGTTGTTTTTGCTGTCCTTTTTTTTTTTTCTATTGAATTCGAATATTTTTTGTTACAAATTTTTTTTTTTTTTTTTTTTTTTTTTTTTTTTTTTTTTTTGTAAACTGAGGTGAATGATTCATAGGAGCGCCTTGCACATTCAGCACAGCCTAGCTTTATCAACCCTGAGGCCATCAGTATCGTTTGTTTGTTTGCTTTTCGTTTGTTTGTTTACTGTTGTTGTTGTTTTCAGGACAAAGCTTCTTTTGACAGGATGGTGACAGTCCTGAATTGACCTGTGTGGTCGGCTGGACTATGATGATCAAGAACACTTGATGCTGATGGCGCACGGTCCTGTTGTGCAGAACAAGACAGAGAAAGTTCTGCGGAAATCTCTGCACAAGCATCTGTCACAGCATTCCTGTCACCAAGTTATTATGGGAGAGCAGTGATGAATTTTATCCCTGTTCACCCGCTTCCATGGTGCAGCGGTTAGCGTTGTGGACTGCAGACTGTGAGGTCATGGGTTTGAGTCCCATCTGATGCATTTATTTGCAGGGGTTTTTTTTTCAGCCCTGGTCAACTCCCTCCCAAAGTTGAGTGTGCTATGGGAAGATCTATCTCAGTCACCCAATTTCATGGATGCCTCTGTGAGAGTGTCAGTTAGCCAAATTTTTCTGGGCAGTACTGCTCTGATAGTGTCTTTGAGGTCTGGTTCGTGCCAAGGTATAATTGTTGTGCATGTATTGTAAAAGAAAGCAAATAATACCACTCCATCATGTAGTCTGAAACTGGAATAGAACTCTGCAGCATTGTCTGTATCATCCTTCCACTGATCCACATAACCAGACGATCTCAGAGATTCAGGGTCCGTTCCCACCTTACTCTTGTGGTGACCTTGTCTTGATTCCACCTCCATATCTATGATGATGTCAGTTTTCAGTATGGATAGTGTCATTGTGACATGGTGCAGCTCTCTGCAGGCAGATGCTCACTCTCATGAAGGACCTGCGGCTTTGCAGCTGCTGTAATGTGTGGTCAAGGGTGTTGGGCTGTGAACTTTGTAGGGAACAGGGACAACGGAACACCGCTGAAGTAACCCACAGCAGTTGTGCAGAGTCTCCTCCGATGAGTTGCCTCATATGGATCTCTTATTCATTGCTGGGACTGTGACGGGACACATACATGGCTGGGGCTGTGTACAGGCTGGGTTACCCCTTGAGCTGGATGAGAGTAAAGGAAGATGAGACACACGCACAAAAAAATGTACATGTGTTTAGATCAGCTCTGTTGTATTACTGTGCACATATTCATTCCACACACTGCATGTCATTGACCTTTTTCTGCCTTTCAGGTGTCATTCCTTTGTGGTTTGAGGATGTGTTCATTGTTGAAAGTGAAGAGGTGGAAGCAAATACTGTGTGGGTGAAGAAGATAAGGTTATCTGGTGGCCTAGTTTCACTGGTTGTGGCTTATCTCTCTTAGCATCCTGTGCTGCCTCTTTGTGCATTGTCTATGTGTGTGTGTGTGTGTGTGTGTGTGTGTGTGTGTGTGTGTGTGTGTGTTGTCATATGATTTTATTGAATTTCATTGTCTTTTTTTTTCCCCTTTGCTTTGGGAAGTAATTCAGTGTTTTTTGAGATAAACTTAGTACTTAGTCGCTCTCAGTTTAACTTGACCATGCGAAATGTCTCTACAACCTACAGTTTATCTGACAGTAAACCAGATTCAGTCAGCTAGTGTGTGTTCAAGAAGATTGTGTGTGTGTGTGTGTGTGTGTGTGTGTGTGTGTGTGTGTGTATGTAGCTTGTGTGTGTGTGTGTGTGTGTGTGTGTGTGTGTGTGTGTGTGTGTGTGCATGCATAACATTCCAAGCTTTTTTCTTCTCTTTTTATAAAGAGACATCAAACATACTCTAGACCCTGAATAGGAAAATATTCAAGAAAGATGCAGATTCTTTGAAGATAGACAGGTGCAAAGCATTAGATGTATATATATCCAAGTAAGGTGGCCCTGTCAGTAGCTAAAATCATTATGTGTATGTGGGGAAAGTGTTGAGTACACATTTCACCCTTGACAGGTATAATTTTGTGTGTGTGTGTGTGTGTGGGTGTGTGTGTTTGCGTGTATGTGTGTACATGTATGTGTGTGTGTGTGTGTGTGTGTGTGTGTGTGTGTGTGTGTGTGTGTGTTGTGATATGAAAAATTGAACGCTTGTGCACATACATACTGACAGTTATCATGCACAGGAGAATGTGTGTACATGCATG
>JADBJO010001814.1:295000-352500 GCA_016801955.1 Conus betulinus
AGAGATCAGATCCAGCTTTTTTGTTTCTCATATTTTGATTGAATATTTGTTAACTATTCACTTTAGTTATTTGAGTACATTATCATGTCCCTCTTATTTACACAAATATTTGTGTTTTATTTCATATTGTGGCTTTTTTTTTTTCCCATCAAAACTATTTGTATGTTGATATAATTATATGTGCCTTTTCTGTCTGTGTTGAAAATCGAAAAAAAAAAAAAAAATCTCTCTCTCTCTCTCTCTCTCTCTCTCTCTCTCTCTCTCTCTCTCTCTCTCTCTCTCTCTCTCTCTCTCTCTCTTCCTCTCCTCTCTCAACTCTCTCTCTCTCTCTCTCTCTCTCTCTCAGTTGAAAAAACAGATGCCTGAAGGCAGTTGCAGCTTACAAATCCAAAGCCACTGATTAGACCTGAACAAAACACAGATGAATAGAAACGCTTCCACCTAACAGACACCACATTTGTTTTCAGTGAGTGCTTGCACTTGATAAATCCATTGTCATGAGACTAACAGAAAAAAAAAAAAGAAAACAAAGCGAAAGATGTGCGTTGTCTTAAGAACTCATTTACTTTGCACATTCATGGAAGATAAGTATGGTTAGAGATAGATCTGTTTTGTTTGTGGTCTGGGGATTAAAAAGAAAAAAAAAAAGAAATGAAACAAAAGAAACATGAAAGAAAACCCAAGGGCAAATAGTAATTTCTTTTCAGCCCTGACTGAAGAAAGGTGTATTGGTCCTGTGTCTCCCTCCTCCATCTCTCTCTCCTACCTTTCCTTCTCCTCCTCTCTCCCCTTCCCCTACGCTGTATGTGAGCAGGGCATTGTTTTAGGTCCAGCATGCCTGCCTGCCTGCCCCTCTGTCTGTCTGTCTGTCTGTCTGTCTGTCAAGATAGGATGAGTTGGTCATTATCCTGTGAATGACACTGCTTTGTTAGGTCAGTGTGTACATGCGGTCACCTTTCAGACATTGACGTGCAGAAATGATGAAATGCCAAAAGAGAAACAAAGTTAACATGTGAACTATTCATTGCAAGATAACTTGAAAACAGTTGAACATATTTTCGTTGAAATTTACAGTGTGGAACAGATTTACATATAGAAATTTACAACACATGTTTCATTGGGTCTACATCCATGAGTGGTAAAAATCAAAATATGGAGATGTGAAACTGAGGAAAGACTTCCCAGGGGAAGACTGCATGTGTACCTTAGTGAAAACTGACTGGTTTCTGTCAGCAAATAACTCGGAAACAGTTGGGGACGGGTCTTATCCGTTTTGACCAAGTTTGTGTATTTGGTCAGTGAAATACAGATCATTAAATTTTCAGATCTTTTTAGATGACTGACAAAATACTGAAAGAAAATGTGCACAGGCAGGATTTGCATCCCTTCTCCCCTCCCCTCTTCCCTCCATCACCCTCTCTCCCTTCGCGTCACCTGCCCACCCACCCATCCCCTCTATCCCTTCCCCATTTGTGTTCTCTAGTGGAAGCTTGTTTTGATGTGAGTGTTGTCTGTGGTTGTCAGAATGGTGTGGAAAACCCCGGGGATCTTACATGTACGCCTTGCCTGGGGAATGCACCACCACCTTGACCTACTCCACCAAACTGGTGAAGGCCGGCCACGTCGTCTTTGAGTACCAGTACACCGACCCCGAGATGATCTTCCACTTCATCGTAAGTCAGCTGCCTCCTTCATGAAGTCTCAGTGTGGTTTATGGGTTCGTGGTGTTTAATTGTTATAGCTCTGCTGAGTAAACAGGACTTGCATGGCCGGGCTGTGAACTGCATGAATTGGATTGAACTGTTGGTTTCATACATGGAAGAAAGGTCACAGTCTGAAAAGATCAGATCCTGAACAATGATTGCTTTCTGAAGTTGAAACAAAGAAACACAATGTATGGTATTGTTACTAAGCTGCTGATACACCTGTAACAGGTAAGACTTGGCCTGCTGGGAGCACCAGCTACTTTGCTTGATTTGTCAAACCCAGATGTAAAAGTATTGTAAAAACTTCAATGAAAAACAAGTATCTAACAAAAAAGTACATAATAAAAAGCCACATGGGCAAATATACACTGCAAAATGGACAGTCAGTGTGTACAGCGGACAGTGTGTGCAATTTTCACCACATAGTCTCCAGATTAAAAAAAAAAAAAATGCATGTGATAAATCATGATCAGAAAAAAGTGTAAAGGTGTTTTTTTTTTTTCAAGGATAGGAGAGTGGTCCACAAAGACAGAGAGATAGTAGAGGACACAGTGAAGACAGACAACAATGAAAGGAGAAAGGCAGTGTCAAAGAGCATGATGGAACTAAGGAAATTAAGATTTCAGAACTTCCAAGGTGTTCGGGGGGGGGGGGGGGGGGGGGGGATTTGATCTGAAAGAGCATCCACCATCTCCACAGAGATGGTTCAGACAACAAACACACACTCACATACACATACACTTACACACACACACACACACACACACACACACACACACACACACACACACACACACACATTCACACATCCACAAACTACACACGCGCATCCACACATCCACAAACACACACATACACACACACACACATCCACGCATATACACAAACACACACACACACACACACACACACACACACACACACACACACACACACAAAATAGCATCTTTAGAATCTTTAGTGCATATGAGAGAGGAGAGAGAGAGAGAGAGAGAGAGTGTGTGTGTGTGTGTGTGTGTGTGTGTGTGTGTGGAGTGTCCGTGTTATGGATATATGTGTGAGGAGCGGCCTTCTTGGTTTGAGCAAGCACAGGGTGTTGGAGCTCCAGTTTTTCATGATGTGATTTCCTCTAGTATTACTGCCATGTTCTTGTCACTTTTATGTATGTAACACACTTTTGGAACTCTGGAGTTTGTGTTTGAATCTCTTTCAATTACATTTTGCTCTTTGTGATACTGAGGTTTGAGGTGACTTGAGTAAAAGCACCCCCATGAATGTTGATGAGTAGCCACAGTAGTAGTTGTCATCACTGCAGTAAGTAGTACTGGAGGTCATGACCGCCCTTACAGGTGCAGAATGACCAGTGCATGTCGGCAGAAGATGGGAACGGGAGCAAGTGGCCGGACACGACGGCGGAGGGCAAGTGGGGCTCTGTGACGGTGAGTCAGTGACTGAGGTGGTGAGTCAGCGGGGCAAATTCTGCTGGCTTCAGAAACTGCTTGCCGTTTCCGTTCAGTGACATACAGAGGGCAGATTTTGAGAGGAAATGAGAAAAACAAAAAGCACAGAAAGGGGGGAAAATCATTTTGTATCGATAATTCTGCTGATGTGTGCATCGTTTGATTTGATGTGTCTTTGTTTCTGAATGAAACAAATTATAGCTTACAGGTATACAGACGGAAGACAGTGCACAGAGTCATGAATAAATTAACAGCATTTCTGCAAGTGTCGGATATCAAAATTCTTTAAAACACACACAAACATCTGTCTGATTTAAATTTGATGAGTGTTGAATTGTGTGGTGGTGGCTATTTGCAGTGAGTGGAGATGTTATTAAGATGGAGGAAAGAGGGGAAAGAGTGAGGGTTCAGGGTGGAGGAGTAGGGGAAAGGGAGGGCGTCGGGGAGCTGGAAGATATAAGTGACTGAAGGAGAAAGGGGGTTGATTGGACAGGGGAGGGGAAGTCGTCGGATAAGCAGTGGGGTGTTGAGGGGGAAAGGTGCAGGGAGAGAGAGAGAGAGGTATGGGCATTTCACTTTTTTCTGTGGATTTCATGTATTTCATGTCACTGCTGCCATTCTTTTATTGTCTTTGTTTTGTACTAGTGATCAAGCTTCATTTTTTTTTTGGTTTGAAGCATGATCTCTGATTGGAGTGATAATCACTGTTAGTGTTAGTCTTTGACTGATAAACGTTTGATTGTGACAGGTGGCGCTGAAGTCGGGCACAAACATCCTGCAGTGGCGTGTGATTGGGGCTATGTCCGACGTGGTTCGGTCTCAAAACCCTATCCTCATTCGAAAAAATTGAAGTGACAGGTCAGTTTTCCTTTTTGTTGTTGTTGTTGTTGTTGTTAAATTGATTTTCCTTCAAGCTTAACTTTGATTGAAATGGTGTTAAAGGTTTTACTTTCGGGTGTGATAGACTGTGGTATGTAGTGGTTCATTTTTTTTTGTTCTTGTTTTCCTTTTTGTTTCATGGTGTACTTGTTTTCTTTTTGTATTTAGCAGAATTCACATTGATTTTTTGGTCTCTTCATTTTATTCTTTTATCTATCACTGTAATGTCATATTTATATAGTTTTTTGCTTGGTTTTTGTTGTTTTATATCACAGTAAGTAAAGTTTGTAACATTTTATTGCAGTACAGGTAAAATGAGTGTATGTCACACAAGCTTACTCTTGTAGCTAGTTTACTTGAGAGGTCATTTTACCCTCATGGATAGTTCTGAAGTTCATTGGAGGTCTGTAAGAGATCCTTACTTTGCTGCAAGTGGAAGCATATAACAAGCATAACGATGGCAGTATATATGTGTGGGTTCAGGGGTCGCCTACACCTCAGAGTGCACCAAAGTGTCGGAACGGCACCTACTCCAGCGGCGGCACCGCCTTCTGTGCCCAGTGCTCCGCCAACAAGTTCTCCAGTCGAGGGGCCACCCAGTGCGAGTCGTGCCAGGCTGATGAATATTCAGGTAGGCCCTGTTGACTGTGATCATGAGGAATAAGTACAGGCGAGGGCTGGAAATGCAAGGGTCCTACAAGACCTGGAAACTCCCTAAAAGTCCATGAGTTTTGTGTTTGGACGGCTGTATGAACTCTGTCAGGAAGAACCTGGCTGGGCTTCTGCCACAGGGGCCCTTTTTCAGCCAGCTAAGACTTGACGCAAAGTTTGAGAGTAGCGTTTCACTTAACCTCTTGAAAGGCAAGGTAGACAGGGCTTTGAACAAGCAGAATCTTTTGCCTACACAGATTGTGCTGTCGTTATCACGTCATCTTTGTAAATGTGTTGCCTTCCACCAAAAGAACCAAAACACAAACTACGAAAAAAAAAAAAAAAAAGTGGAAAGAGGTTTGTAGTCTTCTGGCGTTGTTTTGTTCACAACTGGGTGAAAAGTCTAAAGAAGTAGAATGAGACCGAGTCCAAATTCTCAATACAAACATTAGTATGTATTCAGCTAATTTGAATAGAAGTTGATATTAAGCCAAGATTTTTTGAACTGTTGTTTCTTTAGCTACGGTTCAGTTGTATACTATTTTGATGGTGTGTGTGTGTATGTGTGTGTGTGTGTGTGTGTGTGTGTGTGTGTGTGTGTGTTCATAGGTGTGCATGTACATGATTGCTTGCATGCATGTGCAAAGCAGAGAGACAAAAGAAAGTGAGATCTATAGATTGTGTACATTTTTTTTTCCTTTAAATTGGTTAGCTGACAGACAGAAAAGAGAAAGAGAAACACAACAAAATGTAGAACAGTGTCAGATAAGCAAAAAGACGGAGAAACATGAACACAAGAGAAAGACGACAAATGCTAGATTATGGATCTTGATGCATGTTTGTTCAAAAAAAGAGACGAAAAGTTAGACAGTGCTTCTTCTTCTTTGCTTATTGTCTACACGTCCTTAGGTCGCCACTGATGAGATGATTTGTCTGTGTGGCATTGTTAATCTCAGCAGAAAGGTATCTACATTCTGTCTTCCTGCATACACAGACAAAACAGACAGGCAAAAATAACAGAAACACTCAACAGATTCAAAAGCCAGTCTGTGACTTCTTTTCAGAACCGGGGTCAGCATCATGCCTGAAGCGCCCTCCGTGCACCAAGTACGACTACTATGAGTACCAGACACCTTGCGACCAGAACAAACAGGTACAGCAGTCCACTGCATTTGGTTGGTTGTTTCTATGTTCAGGTTAACATCAGCAGGCAGACCTGGAGTTTAACAGTCCTCTGTTCAAATCTCCTCTTGATAATTTCCCTTTTAAAGATCATTTCTTGCTGTTGAATGATAAGGTGCAATTTGTGAAGTATGTCAAGTGTGCATGTTGGTATAACATTCGTCAAAACTTTCGTGTATTTTCCATGGAAATTCACTTTTGTGGAAAGAAAACTTGAGGGAGAGAGAACATGCTCAAAGGCAAGGGAGTTTTAAAAGCATGCGGTCCCTAATCTTCAGGTCTGCCCATCAACTACCACTGCTAGTGATAAGATCGATTAAAACATGCATCCAAGCCAAATAAAGATCACAGGAATAATGGCACAGTGGAGCATGGGGGAAAAGGAGACAAAGAAATGAGCATTCTGGATGACTGGGAGGAGTACAGAGGGAGGGGTGCAGATTAGGATAACATGGGACTAGGGTCGTGTTGGGAAAGGGCTGATGAAGTATTGCAGAATAAAGCCAGAGTGATGTTGAAGGTGTCAGCAGTGAGGTGTGTGGGATAATACATGTTCTGCTGAACCCTACATTCATTGGTGGAAGCAGCGGGGAGTCCAAATGTTTTCAGTTCCAAACCAAACTGCTTCCTCCTTCACCTGATTTCTGATTTTGGAAAGTAAACGGTGGACATTGGTAATCAGAGCACAAATGTCTACAGAAATGTTGCTGGGGCTGGGGCTATTTACATGTTGCTATGGTTTCTTTTATGTGCACAAAGGCCATGCTGAGTGAGGGACCTCGGCTTATGGTCTCAACCAAGCAGGTAGCACTCAAACACCCACTTAACCCTTTTTCAGCTCTGGTGTAATCACTGTCTCCTCAACCCAGTATGTATTTGCTGTTCAGAGGGACCGTTAGGGGTTTTTTTACTCAAACTGTCACAACTCAGGATTGGATTATTTGAAAGGGGTGCACATCTACATTATAAAATTTTTTCTTCAACATGTTCAATGTTCATTGTATCAGAGGCATCAGATGATGCATCGTTCCTTGATAAGTAGAGGCCGAACAGATATTCTGTTTTTAGATTGATTTGCTGAGATGGACCACGATGATTTCATTTAAAATTCGCCTCACCGTAAGATCTTTTGTTGGCTCATGGTGTTAGAGGATAACCACGAAAAAAAAATATCTCACTTAATCATTTGAAATGACTGAATGTTGCACGTGATACATGAGTGAAACAATATCAAAAGATTATTCATGCTCGAATAAGAGTTAAACGTGCTAGATTTGAACTGAGATTAATGCCGGGCCTTTGATTAGGCACAGTCAGGTGGAAAGAGTTCAGATCCAGAGGAGAGTGGGAGAGAACATCACATGAACCCAAACTAGTAACTCTCTTTCTTTTAGGTGATCATCCTCTTGGCCCTCTTGCATCTTTTTTTTTTAATTGTTGCAGACACGCAAAATCTACAAGTGGATTGAACCCAAAGTGTGCAACGACCAGGCCTCGGGATCCGTGGCCTTGCCTCACAGCACGGACCTTCGGGATTGTCCTCCCTGCAACCCTGGCATGTATCCTGTGAACCAGTCGCATTGCGAGTTCTGTGCCGAAGGCTTCTTCTCAGACGGCCAGCTGTGCAAGTCTTGCCCTGTGTCCACATCTCCAGAGTATGGCCTGGACTATGTATGGTGGACGATCATGCCTCCCCAACATGACATCGCGCTGTGTGCCTTTGGGAGGTGAGTGCCCCTAAGTTTTCTAGTATTCATTTTGACAAAGTGGAGAAAGGACAAACAGAGTGTTAACAAGATCTGAGAAAATTAAAGGCAAGACAGATCAAAACCTTACATGTGGGTCTTGTTAATGCTTGTGTGTAGAATAGAAAGACATGAATAAAGATTCACATTTATGCTAAAGATGTAAGTTGTTTTCTTTGAGCATCTTGATCTTGCGATAGCCACAAAAATTGCAGGTCTGTGTCTGTCGACAGCAGGGGGGAGTTAGTAAATGGTGTCCTGTGTAATTATGTGTGATCAGAATAGGTACTGCTGAACTCTGCCAAAGTGACCCGGCAACAGTGCACTATGTCCTGTGGTGAGTTGCCTCGTGCGGACCTGACATAATGATAGATAGCTCCCTGCTGGTACTCAGACAGCTGGGCGTGAACCTGGGTGTGGCTGTGTAAAGGAGAGTTTGAATGAGCAGAGTGAGAGAGCAGAAACACCAAAGGGGCATGAAAGACGAGACACAGGCGAAAAAGAAAGTGAATTTGGTGAGATTTTTATTTCCGTTCAGCTGAGTGGGAAAAGCAGGGTTAGGATGACTGATTGTTGGGTTAGGTGTGTGCGTGTTCATGTGTGTTGTTGAAAATAGATCTCACTGTGTTCACAAACTAAGAGAGACTTAAAACTATCCAATGCTCAGTGCTGTTTGTTCACTCTATCATTCTCAGCTTAGGGGGGTGTGTGTGTGTGTGTGTGTGTGTGCATGTGTGTGTGTACGCGTGTGTGTGTGTGCATGGGCGCGTGTGTGTGCATGTTTGTTTGTGTGTGTTTTTAAAAGATCTCGCTTTGTGTTCGTAAACTTAGAGAGATTCAAAATGATCCAGCTCTCAGTAGTGTTTGTTCACTTTGTCATTCTTGTGACCAGTGGGACAGTGCACGGAGAGCGCCGGGTGGCAGCCGGCTGGGGAACACCTGGTGACTAGCTTTGGGACCCTCTGACCGCGACACCTTCATTGTCCTCTCGCTGCATGTGGAGGGGTTCCGCGGAGAGCCCTCTGCCTCCATGGAGAAGGCAGTGGTGCTTTGGGCAAGTCACGTTCAACTTTGAAGTCAACTGTACACAGAATTGCGAGCTGGTCTTCTTGACAGTATGTATCACAGTTTGGACTTTTTCTCTGGAAAAAAAAAAAAAAAAAAAGAAATGGATGAAAATTGACATTATGCAAAATGGATATGAAAATTATGCTTTTAAATGGTATATTTTTAGTTGTGACTATCTTATGTTTCTTCAAATTTAGAAGAAGAGATTTTTTTTTTTGTTGCTTTGTGATATTGTCGGGTATTACAGATGAAGGGATCAGAAAAGATGTCAGTTCATTTGATAGGGATGGGGAATTGAGGGGGGGGGGGGATTTGGGAAGGTGGAGGAGGAGGAAAAGATGCTGGGGGGTGGGGGGGTGGGGACAACGGGAATTAGAACCTTTCCATCACTGCAAAGCTACCTTCTAAACATTGTCTTCTTTTGGGGAATCGTGGAAGGGTAGGCCATGGCAGGAGGACATGGGAGGGACGACACAACCAGCAACAAAACCTAGAAGCGCACATTGGTGTTGAGAAGCCCTAATTCACGAGGATAGATTGCAGCCACCTTGTAAATGGGAGTAAAACCTGTCTCAGAAGCAACACATAAATAGCAGTGGTGAACCTCAGCCTTCCAAAGAACAAAGAAGGAAGAGGTCAGAAAAGGAGAAGGAGGAAGAGGGAAAGAAAGAAATGAGGAGAAGAAGAGGGAAGACAATGAAGAAGGTGAAGGTAAGGAAGCAGGAGAGAAGAAGTTCCATTATCCTGAGTTTTGACGTAATTGGCTTACATTCTTGTGTGTGTGTGTGTGTGTGTGTGTGTGTGTGTGTGTGTGTGTGTGTGTGTGTGTGTGTGTGCGCGTGCATGCAGAATTCAATGGGCAGAAATACTGTGGGGGCGACCTGGACTGGCAGCGTGAAACGCCAGGAATTTGTGTGAGTTAGGAATGGTGGTTGTATGTATCTGTCTGTCTCACTTTCTGTCTGTCCAATTGGCTTTCTCTCGTACTGTCACTCTTGGTTGTTTGGTCTTTGTCACTGTCTGTGTCATATCATCACTTTGTCCCTGTCTGTCTGCCTGATTATCTGCATGTCTATCTGTCTGTCTCTGTCTGTCTGTCAGTCTTTGTCTGTCTGTCACTATCTCTCTCTCTCTCTCTCTCTCTCTCTCTCTCTCTCTCTCTCTCTCTCTCAGCTATGCAGCATGGCTGACTGTATGCTTAAATTGAAGGTAGAATAACACATGTAACTTTAAATTGCATACAGTGTTCAATTTATCCAAAAAAAAAAGGCCTTTCATTCATAGGGCTTGACTGTCAAAATAGATTATCATAAAGAGATGCAGACAGAGGTTATTTGGGCCATGATGCACAAGAAACACAAGTTTGAAAGTCGGGATTTTCCCTTGACTGGCACTTTGAATATTTCACCGGCCAAATCAAACACAAAATTTCACAGCCAAATCAAACACAAAATTTCACAGGCCAAATCAAACTTTGTGTCATTGTCAGCTCAAAGCTTTTATAAATAATACACTACAAAATACTTGCCACATAATCAGAAAAGGTGTTTCTTAATTTCAGATCACACAGCATATGATGTGAAAAAAAACAAAAAACAAAACAACGAAAGACCCTGTCCCACTGTCACCTTCCACTCAAAGTGAATTACAATTTTTTTTTTTTCTTTGGTCGTGCATATTACAAGGAAAAGTGACAAAAGATGAAAGCAAACAACACTGAATAACCAGACCAAAAGAGCCGCAAGGCAATGTTGTAGTAATGAGTTACAAGTTCTGTGATCGTTCCCATGTTCTGGGCTTTTGTGAGTGAAGCTTTATTTTTACTTTTCAATTTTTTTTGTTGTGTTGTTATTTTTTAGATCTACCATGGTGAGTTCAAGACATGCCACTTTTTCAGGGCTGCTGAAACAGTTCCTTTTGTCTTGTCTCCAGCTACGATGTGTACAGCAACGGGCCTCTGACTGTCAGCTGGGCCTTTCAGCCCTTCTCCTATGAAGAAGAGGGGACGGAAGAGGAGGAGGCAGAGGAAGAGAAGGTGGGAGAGAGCGGCGGTGCCAAGGACAAGAAAAGGACATACAGCACGGTGGGCATGGACAGTGTGGCTCGGATCTACTCCGTCAAGATCTCCAACACCATCTCTGGTGGGGCCACCAAGTGCGTCTCTTGCCCCAAGGGCACCACGGAAAATGGGTCAGTTGTTTGGATGGGTTTGGTTTGATGTTTGTGTGTGTACTGAGTCTTGGTGGTCCTCATTTACCATTGTTTTATTTTTTGTTGGTTTTTGTACTGTCTCATCTCTGCTTTATTCCTGTGTCTCTCATTTAGGGGCCATCTTGTACAGACTGACACTGGTAAAATGACCAGCACATTAACTGACTAAAGTGATGAAATGACGCAGCACAGTGATCAGCACTTGGACTGATGAAAAATGACCAGCATGTGATGACTGAAAGGGCCAGGCTATTGACTGATAAAATGGTCTACACTTTGCTAAACCGGCCTTCACTTTCGATAGAATGGCCTACATTTTGATAAAATGGCATAGACTTTGAGGAAATTGCCTATACTTTGACAGATATAAAATGGCACACATTTTTATAAATTGGTCACAACTTTGATGACATGGTCTACACCTGGAAGAAATAGTCTACACTTTGACAAAATGGCCTATGCTTTGACTTGATAAAGGCCACAGTTTAATAAAAATGGCCTATCTTTGACTTGATAAAGGCCTGCACTTTGATAAAATGACCTGTGATTAGCTTGATGAAAGCTGACACTTTGACAAAATGACCTATTCTTTGACTTGATAAAGCCCTATACTTTGATAAAATGGCCTACACTCAGATGGCCTGCACTTTGACTGATACGACCGACACATTGACAACAAATGTGGATTGTCAACCATGGCAGGTGTGTCCCTTGCCCTGACGGCCAGTACGTGGACCAGGACACGGCCCAGTGCCTGGACTGTCCAGTCAACACCGTCCTGCCCAGCAGCAACTCGTGGGGCAAGAAGTCATGCAAGACCTGTGGGGAGGGCCTGAAAGCCTTTCACGGCGGCGCGTGTGCATGTCAGACTGTCGCTACCTGGACAAGGCAGGCAGGCTATACGACTTCACTGCCCTGGATGGGTGAGTTGTGTACTTCTGCATCAGTTCATGGACAAATCAAATCAGTTTGTTGCTTAGACAAGTTAGGTAGGTACTCGGTGAGTTGGATATGCATATGGATCAAGCGACTGCTTAGTCACTACATATCCGCCATCCAAACTCTCTTTGTCTTTGTTGATTTATTTATTCATATTATCATTATCATTATTAGAATTTTGTTATTGTTGTATTATGTTCTGTGCTAAATCTTCAGTGGCAGTGCTCTCCAGCTGTTCTGTTCAGATGCCCCATACACAGTCACACCAAGGCGTATCCTTTTCTGCAGCTTTTGGACAGAAAGGCACAGGGAACATGGTCAGCATCAAGTAATGCAGCCCACCGTAAAGATTCTGTTGTGCTGGCAAATCTCTTTGGTGGTCTTCAGTAGGGCTTGTTCTGATCCGATAGGTGCAGAACACCACCAAATAACACCTTTACTACTGACAGAAGTTTCTGAGCCAGCATGAGTGAGCATTCCCCTTTATGGAGCATCACCACATCCAATCCCCTTGAACTATCTATACCAGGGACGCATCACTCAAACTCACCAGAGAAATGAACATGGACAGGAAATCAGAACCCAAAGTCATGGTAAGAGTAGGGCATGATTGACTGAAAAAATTTAATAATCATTATTAAGGATTATGATCTGAAGGTGCATTCTGGTCTGAGCCCACAAGACAAGGGTGTATTCCACTCTTCCTTTCACTGTATATCCTTGCAGAACCAGGCCCAAGAGGGCACATGTTGTACTGGTCAGGAAGTTTGTGAAAGTCTCTAGCACATGCACCACTACGTGGATGAAACTTAACTCTGCAGTTCCATTTCAGCCTGTAGCTCATTAAGTGGGAGGGTGGAAAAATCCTGCAAATCTGTGTGTGTCATGGGATTCATTCCTTCAGCCTCCAGCCTGTCATCCACAATGCTAAGCACTACATGACAGTGGCTGCTTATGATTCATACGTAGATCTTAAGCACTGTTCTTCATGGCGTGATAGAATTGGTGTTCTTTAGCCTCAAGGAATAATCTGCATGCACTGACTCCTCCTTGGTGAAAGTGAAAGAAAAAAAAAGGTGCTTTCCTCCCCTGACCATGCCTACTGTATGTTAGTATTTTGCTGGCTTGAAACTGCTTTTAGGTGCATTTAGGTGAAAAGAAAATATCCGAAAATATGTGACTTTTGTGTCTTAGATCAAAGTGGTTGAGCTAAGAATTCATTCATTCATTTGTTAAAATTGGATAGAGAGAAATGTACAAAAAGGAAAATTGGTTTGATTTGCCTCAGACCTTTTCGCCTGCTGTTGGAGAAACATAACACAAACCATGTGTGGAAGGGAGAACAGAATGAAATGTGGTTGTTTGCTGTCACTGTGTGGTAGTCCAGGCGGCTTTTTCTTCAGGATTTTATATTATGTGACTGAATCTGACAGTGCGATACGATGCTGAGATAGAAAGCTTCAAATGCCAATGGTTCTAGTGATAAAACGTTTTCAGACAGAATGAGATCAGTGGTCGACACGAACCAAAACACAGATGCAAGGCACAGTTTAGTGATCAGTTCGCTCTCATGCATTTGCATCATCAAGGGCAAAGGGCAGGCACATAATTTATTATTGGTCAAGACAGAAAATGGCATTACCTCTGATCGGAAAAGTTTTTTGCTTTAGTTCAAATCTTTGGTGCATGATGCTCATTTGAAGAGAAAAAACAAACCAAGAAGTTTCAGGAAAACATTAATTACTAGAAGGGTTTCAAACAGAGGTTTTTGGTTGTGTCCTTATGTTTCCATTTTCAAGAGTTATAAAGCATTTCTTTTCAAATGCATCCATGAAGGGACCTTTAAGTTGAGTTTGTACATAAGGTTTAAAAAAGTTCTCTCAGAGTATCTTTATATAAGTAGAGGTAGTAGCACAAGAGAATGACTTGAGATTGCTGTGTGGTGTTGTGGACAGGGTCCATTATGTCCAGGTGGGCGCCTGTTCACCTCCAGTGGCACCATGTACTATCATGGCTTCAACCTCACCCTCTGCAATGCCAACAATGAGGCACTACCCATCTGCATCAACAACGTCACAGCCAGTGCACAGGTGAGGAAGCCACCTTATGTATCTGTGGCACAGATTTGGCTGTGAGCAGCGATAGCAGCTTCATGCTCTCTGTACAGCTACTGCAGTTGACATCATTCAAGGATGCTTATGGGAATCATTTCTTTCTTTGGGAATAAAATCTGTTGTGGATCTGAGGGTTAAAACAATGCAGAACTGACACTGAAACAATGGGCCAGTCATCACTTTTAAAGCCAGTCCAAACTATTGAATCGTGTTACAAAACTTAACCGTTTTTTAACTTTTTTCCTACATCACACACTGAGGAGTGCACTGCATCATTGTCTGTAGCATATGGTGCACACCATAACCAATCTGTGCATATATGTATGTGTGTGTGTATATATATATATATATATATATATATATATATATATATATATACGCACACACACACAGATAGAATGATAGATAGATAGACATATAGATAGACAGATAGAAATCTGTGTGTATGTGTGTTTAGACACAAGTTGACATGTCCATTGCACGTATGCATTGAACTTTGAATTTTTCTTCACTTTTCATTCCAGATGCTTCGCTATGCTGTCTTGAGTAAGGTATTAAGTTGACCTACTACTGCATTCAAATTAACATTTATGACTGATTTAAAGGAACAGAAAAAACCCTAACAAAAGCACCTGTATGTTTAATCAACACTTCATTGGTATCACTTCTCCTGGTGCCGTACAGATCTACTGATTTTAACAACTTAGGTCACATCTGATGTTACACTGGTCACTCTTCTGATTAATCCAAGCAACTTGATCTTCCTTGTGTTTAATGTTTCACTGATAGTGAACTCTGCCATTTGATTGTTTAATGTTTCACTAACACTGAACGCTGCCATTTGATTGTTATTGTTTTTCCCCTTTCCTACTACTTTACATATACTGACTACTTTCTTCCTTTCTCTCATCTTTATATCTTCTTTTCTCCATTGACGCTTGATGTGATGATCAAATCCTCAATTCAGCCATAGCTTTTTTTTTTTTTTTCTTGTTAACATTTTGGTAGCAGACAGAAAACAAGAGGGGGGTGGGTCAAACTCAAGTTTTCTCCATTCTAGTTACTTCTAATGTTGTCCTTAGCCTAACCATGCCAGATGATCAAAACAGGGGCCATGCAATTGAGCTAGGGGCCAAGAAGAAAACTGAGAGCAAAAAGTGAGCGACCTGAATCAAAACTTAGTGGGCACCAATCAAGGCCCAATATACTGCTTCAGAGAGGTTTGATGTTTTTCCACAAAATGGAGGAACAAAACTGTGCCAGCCAAAACAGTTTAAGACAATTCAGCAGAAAACCAACTGGAAAGTCTTGTTCAGTCTTTGGCTGAATGGAAACAGATACAGTTCAATATGTGGGCTGGAATTGTCAGATATTGGCTTCTGTGTTAAGTCAGGTTAGGCTTTTGTTAAATGAAGCGCTCAGACCTGATGCAGCTTGGAAAGAGTTGGACACAGTGAATGCAGGTAGGTCAGGAAAGATGACTGAACTCCCCGTTCTAGTGACACCCACATATCTGGAAATGGGCTCCTTCACAGTTTGGAGAGTCATGGCGGAGTAAAGGCCAACACTGCACAAGGATTGTCAGTGTCTTTGAAAGAAAACAGTGTTTGATCGAGTAGGTAAGCCTTAAAAAAAAAGCTGGGTTTGGTGAGGAAAGTGCTCCATTCTGCCTGAGACTGTCCCCAGTAGAGTCCTTTACCATGACAACAAAATCTGCATGGGCAGACTCTGCAGTCTGTCACCAGTATCTTTTATCATGGAATCACTGTCCACAACAACTTAAGCATGCATGAGCACGTTAACAGTCTGTGCACAGAAGCCCACAAAAATCACAGGCTTTTTGACTGGAATCTGAAGGTCGACTCCGGAAGAAATCAAAGAAAGGGCTTACAAATGAGATATGCAGACTGCTCTGGAGTTTTCAAGCACATGTACCATGATAAAAGAATACCAGAAGGTATTCGGTATAGAACAGCCAACGTTGTAATGAGACACTACAGAAAACTTCTCAAGTCCATCTGAAATGTTTGAGGATCTTAAGTTGCTTGGTTTTCATGATCAAAGATCAAATGCTAGGCTTATCACATCTCAGAAATTGAGTTGGCTTAATATTCCTCCTTTTTTTTTTTTTCTTTAATCTTCAACTGATGCACTGGTTTGTTTAGGCCCGAGGAGCCTGCTTTATCATTTCATGCAGGTCTGGGTAAACTAATTAACTGTACAAGGTCAAGGAATACAATCATAAATTATGTCATGGAAAACCTTTCTTTTACTTTTGGTTGTATGGCTAGTTTCCCTAAATGCTACGTAGAATTACACAGCATTGCATATATCATAGAGCCCACAACAAGAAGTAAGTTTTTTCCACCAGCCGCCGTGGCGAAGTGGTTAGCATCGCGGACTCCCGGCTGGGAGGTCGTCGGTTCGAATCCCATCATAGTCATGTGGGGTTTTTCTGCCCTGACCGGCTCCTACCCAGAGTTGAATTTGCTGCGGACGGAGAGTTGGGAAGACTAGGACCGCACAGTCGAGTTTTCAACCACTTAATGGATGCATTTCTGAGAGTGTTGCTCAAATTTCCTAACCAACACTGCAGGTGCCTGTATCTTTCGAAAATTCAAAAGTTATCTCTTCTGAAATTAGTTGCGTACATGTAGTGTACATATGGTTAGGGTTTAGACAGTGTGCGTATTATATGTATGTCACTGCAGATGTGAAATAGGACCCAGTGAGTGACTAATGCAGGTCATAATTTTGTACAGCATTGTGTAGATGTCTAGACTGCACAGCACAAACTTTCTCTCCTCTCTCTCTCTCTCTCTCTCTCTCTCTCTCTCTCTCTCTCTCTCTCTCTCTCTCTCTCTTATTGATGTATTATTATTTTTGTTTATTCATTTATTTCCTTTATTTTGTGTGTCTGTCAGCCTCCAAGTTTTTCTCTTTTTTTTGTTTTCCATTTTCCCCTCTCTGTCTGTCTCTGCCTCTCTCTCTGTCTCTCTGTCTCTGTCTGTCTGTCTGTCTGTCTGTCTCTCTCTCTCTCTGTCTGTGTCTGACTGTCTGTCTCTCTCTCTCTCTCTCTCTCTCTCTCTCTCTCTCTCTCTCTCCCCTTTTTTTTAAAACTTTTTTTTAACAGTGGAGCCCCCATCTTGTTTTACCAGTGGTCTTGTTTTTGTATGTTTGTTTTTTTAATAAGCAATTGACTCATATTCACCATGCAAAGTCTGTGTGTGTGATCACAGATTGATATTCACTCATTGATTTTAATGTTTTGGTATCCGATGTTATTTTTGTTTTATTGTGGCTCTGGTAACATGCTGTTCCCAAGGAGAGTGGGCTTGATTTTCACAGAGAGAAATCTGTTGGAGAGGATGAAATTAAACAGCACAGTATAGTACTATATGAAACAACACAAAAGTTACCCCACAATACAATTTTTAATTCAGTTCCTACACAACACAATACTGTGAAATACGAACATTCAGAAACATTCTGTCGATTACCTCTATTTGCCTCAATGCTGTTTTGCAGAATTCTTCAAAAACTGAAGAGACAGCGATGATCAGTCATAACGGTGTATGATTCTTATTTGTGTTTCGATTCTTGTCCATTTCTTCCATGTTAGTGCAAGACACAAAGTGTGGGAAAGGTTTCAGTTCCTATTATGGTTTCTGTTCGTTATAGGTACATGTCCTTCTGTTTGAACTGCACTCCTTAAAGCTGGTTCTCTTTTTTTTTTTCTGAAGGTGTTGTGGCACATGCTTTAGAGAAAGTGTTTTTTTCCTTTTTGTTTTTGCTTGTATTATGTCCTATGCTCAATGTTTTTTGTTTGTGCCGTTGAGATGGTGGGAGAGTGTAGGGGGAGGGGGATGCTGGATATTTTTTACAGGTTTTGTATGGGAATTCTTTTGGTGAAGAGGTCAGGTGGAGGGGGGGGGGGGGGATTCTTTGTGACTGTTTCACTGCTGCTTGTCATCTGCCCTCTCCATTTATTACCCTCTCCCTTCTCACCCTTCCTCCAAGCTAAAAAGAACCTCCAACCCTCTCCACGCCCACTTGAAAATAAACAAAACAAACACACAAAACAAACTTCCCTTTTCTGTTTTTTGTCGTTTGGACATAGACTTACTTTCAGAAGGTATTTTAGGTTGAATGTGGTTTGTAGCACAAATGAAAATGCTCCTTACCAATGCAGAAAACTCATAAGTGCATTCATATATGCACAAGCACATGCATGTACATGAATACATATGCACACATGCACATACACAAACATCACTGTCACACTCTCAACTATGTATACATCTGCATGAATATGTACTCATGTTGATTGTACCAAGTGGAAGGAAAGTGAAAAAAAAAAAACAGCCAGTCATTCACTAGCCAACCAGCTATGTCAAATCATGTGTTTTGATAACACAGCCACCAAGATGCAGTTGTTAGTGTCATGGACTATTGGGCAGTAAGATATTGGGTTCGATTCCAATTAGAGCCATTTATGTGTGGGATTTTTTTTTTTTTTTAGCCCCCAGCCAGCTCGTACCCAGACTTGAGTCTACTAATGGACTCGGATGGGAAGACTGGAATCACTCGGTTGCTGCTCTGAGAGTGTCGCTCACATTTCCTACACAACACTGCAAGTGTTTGCATCTCTCAGGCCTGGTGAATGTTATGCTATGATATATTATGAAAGAAAGCATAGAATATAGCTCTTACATGAAGCCTCTGTCCAGATTAGAACTTCATAGCATCATTTTTCATCATTCTAAATGCACTGATCATTCTGATGTGTCTTTGTTTCTTTGCGCTGTGTTGCGGGTTCTGTATTACTTCAGTGGAATATCACACATAGACATGCATAAGAAGTGGAAGATTTGCCATCAGACTAGAGAGACTGCAGTACAGTAAGAATAGGAAGGAAGGCAAGTTGCGGAGGGAGACACAGAGTTGCATGCTCTAGTTCCTGCTGCTGCTGCAGGGAGCTGGAGGGGAGGGGAACACTGGTGGCCTTACTGATGGGCAGAGAATGGTTCTACATGTGACAGTACGAGTGTCGCAGCTGGGATAGTCCCAGCTGATAGGGCTGTTACAGGTCAGCCTAGCATTCTGCTACTGTCATCTTAAAAGAAAACTCTCAGATTCCTTAGCCATTAACGCTGTGCTGTTATGATGACCTCAGTTTCCATGTCTTTGGCACATCTGTGCCCGGCTAGGCGCGAGTTCGTCAGAGTCCAAAGTATTGACCAATGAATGGACACTGTTGTTGTGTGGATGAGGTGATGCCTTGGAAAGAGAGATGGGCGGCTTACTGTGCTGGTTTGCGACTCAAGCAGTTATTGTCATTAGAAGGAGGCTTAGCAGGTGGTGTTTCGAGTATGGTGGATCAGAACAAACACCACCAAAGTCACTCAGGGGTGGTGCAGGGTTTTCCCTAGCGGGTTGCCTCAAGACAGTATTTAAATGCTGCAGGTGGACTGTTGGTGCTGGGGCTGTGAGGGCACAAACTGGGTGTGGCTTTGTACAGGGAAGTTGGAATGAGCCTCAAGGGAGAGATGCCAGTTGGTCAGAAGGAGGAGGGGGAGGAATTGAGGGGGATGGGGGAAACATGGAAGATGAGTTATCAATGAAGAAAAAAAAAAGAAAGCAACAAAAAGCAAAGCTGCATCACAAATAAGAAATAGAAATTGACCCACATTTGAAAACATTTGCTGATCCTGTTGTTTGAACAGAAAACAGATATTCTCTTGTGGTGGTGGTTAGCATTTTCTGTCATTTCACGCAATGTTTGTTGTTGGGTTTTTTTCGCTATAGATTAGGCATTGTCAGATCTGTTAACATTTTGCTTATCAGTGGATTTTTTTTTCTTTGTAAATTATCCCTCTGGAGTTTTTTGGTTGGACTGTTTAGTCCAGTGTCTTCACTTGGCACAAACTATGGCTACATATAGGAAGTGCATGATACACCTTTCATTGGTTTTGTTTGGTGATGGAGGACAGGATGAAAACAATGCATTCAGCATTACTATCCTGAACACTGAGGGTCGGATCATTGCAGGCCGACTGTTGTTTGTTGTTGGCATCAGGTGTGGACCTTGAAGTTATGCAGTGGTTGTATTTTTGTGCAGCAAAATGCAAAATGGTAATACTGTGTGCAGAACTGAATCAGTACTTGCAGAAACCTGAACATAAAATTTTGTGTTCACAGTTGATATCATGCAAAGGAGTTTAAACATTGGATCCATTGTGTATAGTTGAATCTCTCATGTAAAGGAGCCTAAGTATTAGATCTTATGGTCATAGTTGAAGCATTGATGAAAAGAAGTTTAATAATAAGATTTTTTGCATACTTGATGCTGTGTAAACCAGTGTTCAAGTATGGTCATATATATAAACAGTTGAATTAGTTCAGTAAATGAGCTCAGTGTGAAGATCCATTGTGAATAGCTGAATCAGTTATGTAAAGATTACAAATGAGACATCAGACCTGATGTACACAGATGATTTCATTACATGTAAAGGAGATCATTACATTAGATCATGTGAACAGCTGAATCAGTTCTTCCACCACAAAGGTCTGATGTTTGTTCAGCTTCGTAAAAAAGAAAAAAAAAATCCTCAGTTATAGGTTTGCAAGATCACTTACTGATGGAAAACACATTGTTAAAAAAAAAGGTGGTGGGGGAGGGGAAGGGAAAGATTCATTAGGCAAAACAATAACACTATGACTTTGTCAGCCCATATTTTACAGAGAAAGTTGGTAGTGATCAGAGGTTTAGTGCCGATCCTCATATCTTATGATAAATACCCTCCATAACAAGTAGATCAGAGCCGCTGTGGCCAACCCATTAATGAGGTGTTGTTCTTGCTTGATCATTGTGGTACATCAGTGGACAGTGGAAAATGTTTAGCGGAGCCCAGTAACTCCGCAGGGGTGCTGGTGCATACCATGCTTTTTGTGGTCCCATAACTTGCCAGAGCTGACGTGGATTGCAGGACTTTGAACTTGCATATGTGATCTCCAGTTGGCTTCGACTCAGGAAGGTTGCTTAACCATGAGCAAGTCTGTACATAGATTGACCTGGAGATTGGAAAAATCCTACACCACACTTCATCCTGCTGGTGCCGCAGGGATTCGAACCTGTAATCCTCGGGTAGAAAATCGGAACAGTCCACTGTTACATCCGATGGTGATGGGGCCTTTTCATGTTGTATCTTTTTTACTATGGAGAAAAGAAAAAGCAAAAAAAAAAAAAAAAAAAAAAAAGCAAGATTCCTTGCATATTCAGCCTAGCTACCTCCACCAAAACAGTTTCATGGTGAAGATGAACATGTTGCAGAGTGTCTTACAAGCTGTGTGTTTATGTGTGTGTTTGTGTGTGTGTTTTTCTTTGCTTATCAAGAGCGACTTTTCTTTCTTCCTTCTTTTTTTTCAATGTGGTTGCAGCATTAAAATTCCTGAATGGTAAGTGAAGCTATGGTGACTTTGAATCTAAAACAAGACTCCTCCTCTCCGATGTTCATGGGTGACTCTGTCAGCTTGTTGATGCACAGATGCTGAACATGCCAGGCAAGGTGACAGGGATGATCTCTGTCGCTCCACGCTGATCCCGCAGGCAGAGAAAGGGAAGTCCCTGGTGTCCACACAGCCTGTCAGGTCAGTGGGGCCGTGGATTTCCGTAAAACTGACCAGAGGCATGTGGTGTTGTTGCAAAGAGGATTTCAAACAACATGCTCAAAAAGACGCTGACCTCATTTTTTTTTTTTGCCAGTTTTTTTTGTTTGAAGCCGTTCTTGTATGTTCAGAACACCTTTTCATCATCATTTATCAACGGCAAGTTTATTTTTCACCCATGAAAACCTTGAAAATATATGTTAATGGCTGCAAAGAATGTGAATTTTTGTATGCTAATTTCTTTGTTTGAATTGTGATAGCTGCAAGGAACCTTGTGAATGTACAGTCAGCTGATCTTTGAGCCCTGCTTTATCAGTGTGGCTGATGCTACAGCCAGCAATATGGCTGATTCTGCAACCAACAACATTTTTGAAATTCACAATTTTTTTGTGGAAAAGCCCACAGGTGTCAGTTAGTAGGAAGAGAATTTCCTGTAGTTTTCATTTGCATACTAATCTAGACTTAGCCCATTTGTTACTTCATGTACTTCTTGTGATAATGCATCACATTATACATTTACTCGTTTGTGACTATCAGCCTTGGAATGAGTTGGATGTCATATTGGGTCATTTTGTGCCAAAGCTGGAAGCAGAGGCAAATGATCAAATGTGAGATCTGATTTTTAGGCACTCTAATGTATGATAGAAAGAGATGTAAACTGTTTAAAATCCAGTGTCCATGCCAAACTTTTCATCTTGATTTGTTTTCAATTTGGAGATACTAGCATGTTTATGTCCGTTTGTTTTGTTTTGTTTTATTTTATTTCCTACTGTGAGGGATAAAAACTCTCCTTTCTATAGCATTTATGAATACCAGAAATTTCCATGTGTGAAAACGAAATTTGATGAGGAAGAACCTGTTTTCAGTGAAATCTCATTTTGTTTACTTTAAAGGATTTGTGCCTGAACTTGTTCATCATGAGACACCTCATAAGTCAACTTCCTGTTTTAAGTTGCATGATTTTTTAGGAGGGAAGTCAGCAGCAGACATGCAGCTACACGTTTGGTAAATGAAGTGTCTGTTGTGTTCTAGGTCCTAGAACACCGTCTTTGTTCTCTGTCCAAAAGACTTCACAAAAACTTTGCAATTCAGCATTTCTGTTCAGTAAGCTGGAATGTTATGAACCACATCATGTATCATAAGGATACACTGTAATCTAGTCTGTCTCTCACTGTTTCTCGCTCACATGCACACTATTGTGAAATGTCATCGGCACATTTTCCCAAGTGTCTTCTGTGTGCCCTTGTTTCCCCCCCCCCCCCCCCCCCCCCCCCCCCCCCCCCCCATCCCCCCTACAACTTTCCCCTCCCTCCCCCTTCTCACTCTCACTCTCAGTCAGAGAGTCTGAGACAAAGAGGAGAACATGTGCTGGAGTGGTTTGTCCTTTTATTTCAGTCTGGCCTCTCACCTGACCAAGATTGTCAGCAACATCTCTCTGGCTGACCTGTACACCACTGGAGGCTTTGACTCTGAAGGTAAGCTCTACTCCAACTGTCAGGCGGGTCAAGTCAAATTATGGTGTCTGTAGCCCAGGTGACCACCAAGAGTCCACAACAGGGCTGTGTGAAGTGAAGGACTGCATCAGAAGCTGAAGTAAGGAAGTAGAAAAAAAGATTTCTGGATGCCACATGGACAAATATCAGAATGAGGAGCTGTGTGTTTCAACACAGAGGTCTTCCAGGGACAAGAGAAACAAAAAGGCCCACCAAAACCAAACAGAACAAAATCAGTGTAAGAGAAATTTGCTTCACATGGCCGGCAAGAGTGTGAAGATGTCTCATCTCATAGCATCTTTATTTTTACATTTCCATAATGTGATTTTTTTTTCCCCCTTTTTCAGGGTGACTTTATTTTCCTTCATGTTGACAGGCCTGAAAGAGCCCTGTGGGGCTGGCTTGGTTGGACGAGGAGACAAAGCTGTGCCTTGACGGTACAGGCAGAAGTTGGCCTTGTGGACAGTACAGTGAGCTAGAAAGGGAGAAAATCCAGGGTCGGTGGTTTGAGTCTCTCATGGGCAGAGTTTTTCATGGCCTCTCCTCTAGGATCGAATGTGTTGGTTCAAGTGGCAGGTTTTTAGATGAGAGGTAAACTGATGTCTGACGTGCAGCATGTGTTTGGCTCATTGTAAAGAAGAACCCATGGATGGCAACAAGAGAGTCATCCCTGAAAAAATATATAGGAAAATCCACTTCGGTGGAACAAAAAAAAAAAAAAAAAACGAATTCAGGCCTGAAAAAAAAAAAGAGTAAAAAAAAGAAAGAAAAATTTGGTGGTATTGTATCAAGGTGACAGTGACAGTCTCTCCCCAGAACAAACAGACTGAATTTTCCACTGAGAAATTGTTCTGACAATGAAGTTATATGGTACACTACATGTTCGACTTTATTCCTCTGTCCTGTAAGTGGAAGATGTTGGGGTTATAACATGCAGCACCTGGTCTTGTAACTTCGTATGTGTTATATTGTCTGGTTGGTCAGCAACTCTTCTGATCACTTCTGGAAGTTACATTTTTCCTGTGAATAGAGATGTGCGGGTCATGCTGCAAATAATTCAAAAGTCATTTCTGATTCACTTCACTATGAACTCCACATTGTATGTGACATACCCTTGTTTTCAGATGTATTTATATTGTATTTCAAGTGCATGATCTGTTGCTGAATAGCTGTCTAAAATTAGATTTAGACTTTGGACAAAGTATAGTGAGGTCATTTGTAATTGACGAACTTCAAGGGATAAACAGTGTATTTCAGTGGGTAAAAATTGCTAATGTTATGGTAAAATGAGGAAAAATTCCACTTTCATTGTGTTCTTTTCCCTTTTTTTTAATTGACAGGATCAGAGCTTGATGTGCACTTCTACTACAAGTCTGAGACGTAAGTACAACTTAAATTCTTCCAGTGATAGTAATAATAATCATAATACTAACGATAATAACAATGACAGTCATTCGTAGTGGTGCTGCTGCTGTTATTAAATAATGTGATTGAATCTGACATGTCATTTGCAGTCTGCTCTTCTGCGTTCTGGAGTGCACAAAAATGTGCAGAGAAAATCTGACATGTTCATTACAGATTTCTGAAATCGATGTTGGCTGTCAGGGGTCATGGAAGCAGGACAATACCCATCATGCATTAGAATACCTGGAGATGGGTATCACCCAGCATTCCCCATAGACCACTAACATGCCATGATGAACATTGATAAAAACACCATCATTGTGTCTGTTATGGCACATCTACCACATATTGGTTCCTGGGATGATAACAGTTGTGAAACGTAACTGGTGTCCTTATTCTGAACTCTGTATTGGTTTGATATTTTTCTCGAACTTGCTTTACCTGAACAGTCTTTTATAATATTTGACATAGACATACATTAGCTCAGTAGGATTCAGGTAAAAACTTCAAGGAAGCCAAGTCATTTTCCATCCTAAGCTCCTTTAACAAACTGACTTTATGATTTCTGAAGTCTAGACTGTGTTCTGGAAACGTGCAAACAATTTAGGCTGTGAGGAAATCTAAGAACAGCTGTGCAACTTTTCTTTTTCTTTTGTTCTCATCCTCCATCCCCCTCCCACAGTGACCTCACTCCTCCACTGCTCATTCTGGCTCCCTCATACACAGCCATACCCAGGTGTGTTCTGTCAACACCCCAGCACAGCTGACCACAGGGAGCTGTAAGTGTCATGAGCCAGACCACTAGCAGAGATACTGGATTGCTTTTTAGTCGGTCAGGTGATATTCAGTATTGCCTTTTGTGATTCAGAATGGCAGGAGAGTACCTAATGAACTCCCTATAAATGAGAATGATAGTTTGTCATGGAAGCAGCATGAGTGTGGTGTATTCCCTTGACATGTGGATTTTTTTTTTTTAACAGCATCATTAGTTTCCTTCACCGGTCAATGTATTGCTGTTATGATATCATTGTATTGTTCTCATTATTATTATTGTATTGTTTCTAGCCCCACCCTAGCCTGTCCCAACGGCCGCACCACAATCATCAGTCTACACTGTGACCCAGATGAGAAGGGCAACAACTCTATTCACCTGCCCCCCAAATGCTCAGATGGCACCTGCGATGGCTGCACCTTTCACTTCCTGTGGCGCACACGACATGCCTGCCCACGCTGCCAGCAGGAGGACTACAACGTGATCCGGGGAGAGAGTGTGTGGGTGGGGAGCAGCTGATTCATTTCTACCCTCCTGAGTGAGTGACTTCCCTTTAGCATTAGGGTGGTGATAAGCTGGTTGGTTGGTTTTGTGTGTGTTTGTGTGCGTGTACATGCCTGCCTGCATGTGTGCTTTAGCTGTCTTCATTTTGACCTGATGTATGTGTGGGGAAAAAGGAATTCAAATTATTTTTTTGAATCTGCATCACATACCATTAGTCTTACAAGCACTCAGTTCTCTGAGTGTACTTTGAGATACTCACTCGTGCACTTCAGAGCCTGTTTCACATCTGTTTTGAGAGGGTGACCAGATAAAACAGAAGTGTATTTTGTGTATGGGGTGTGTGATACTTTGGCCGAGGAGTGCAAGATTCATACATGTGAGGGAGAGCTTTTGCTGAAAGGAGAGAGATGAAAAAGAACAGAAAAGCCAAAGTAAAGAAGTCAGAACGGCTCTGTATTGGTGAAGTCTTATTTCCAGTAAGGCATGCATTGCCATGATCATGAACATGGCAACAGTATGGCATCTGTTGGGCTACAGTAGTCGTGGAAAATTATCATTTTCTTGACCTCATGTGCACCAATGGCTTGATGTGACAAATTCTATGTTTCCAGGTATTGTTTGCCAGCAGATGACCAGGACAAAAAGCCTTTGAAGCAGAAATGTCAAGTCCTTCCCTTTGCTGTGAGTAATATTCTTCATATCGTACACTTTGGAATTCATCCATTAGTGGGTGAAAACAAAAAAAAAAAAACCGCTGGATGATATTGGGCTTAAGTAAATTTAATTCTTATCTTTAGTAAGAAAAGATTTTGATCAAGAGCTTTGTGTCTGCTCAGTTCATCATCTCAGGGTGTGTGTGTGTGTGTGTGTGTGTGCAGTCTCGTCTTCAGTACCCTGTCAGTGCTATTCCCATACTGTTCATTCCAGCTCCCCCAGACACAACCACGACTGAGGTGCAAGTTTTCCGGAAGAAAGCAGATGGCTTGATCAATATATTTTTTGTCATACATTGCTGTTCATACAAGTTCTGTATTCCAGCTCGTCGAGAAGAACAATTTACGTAAACACTTTCCCCCATCCTTTTGATACATTGTTTTTTGAAGGAAAGGGGGGTAAATTCATAACTTCTTTAACCTGGTTTAACATTCCAAGAGTGATTTCCCTTGACACTCATATTGCTCTGACTTGTGCGTTGTCAGTCAGTTTCCTCTTTTTTTTTTTTTCTCTGGCAAGAGAACTCAACTACCTTCTTGTCCTCGGCTTTTGTCAATCCTCAGCCTGAGCTATGGAATGCCTCAAGAGACCTCAAAAACCGACAGCAATTTTCTTCAGGACGGTGGAAGTGTTTACATAGATCTCCCCCCCCCCCCCCCCCCCCCCTCATGATTGCAACCTTTTTTTTTTTTCAGTCTCATCTTTAGTGTGCTCTCACTGGCAGTATGGCCTTGCTGCTCATTCTGACTGCCCCATACACAGCACACCCAGAGTATATGACGGGCAGCCTCAGCGCTGAAGAGAGCTTGTCACTTGCCCAGTCCTTTTCATGGCATTCAGTAGTGCCTGTTTCGATCCAGCGTATGCAGGACACCGTTAACTCTTTCACCACCGACCTGAACCTTGTGGATTTTTGCCAGATACAAGGTGCTCTAACGCTGTGTGGAAAGATATAGGCCCTGTAACTCTGCTAGGGCATGAAAAAAAAATATCAAAGCCAAGGCAGCTTATCTTGAAGTCAGTGTCGAGAGTTTATTTTTCTCAGCCCATTTGTGCTGGCTTGGTTTCATTAGTTAAAATATTACCATGAGTGTATGCAAGGTGTTGAATGGAAAACAAAACAGCCACACACATTTGCGTGTAACATTGTCAGCAGATCTTGAGATGCCACAGAAATGGGCATGCAATGTTGCCAGACAAGACAGTAATTGTGACATCTCAGAGCCAACGTAAGTGAGTTTTTCACCCATCGGAGGGTACCATACAGCCAGCTGATGACAGCCTTCTGCACTGTTGGACACAGACTCCTTCCACTCAGGCTCACCAGGGGTTTGGATATGAAGAGGAAAATGGAACTGAGGTCACCACCACAAGAGTAGGGGATGATGGGGCACAGAAGTTGACTTTCTTTTTTTTTTTTTTTTTTGTGATTGATGGGAATGATGGAGATGAGGCCATGATGTTCCGCTCCAGTTTGAGATAGTTGGTTAGGTCTGTACTGTCTGCTGTCTTTCATCATATTAACCAGACCTGAGAGATACAGACACCTGCAGAGTTGGTCAGAAAATTTGAGCCCAGATCAGACTCAGCTCCAGATAAGAGCCTGTTGGAGTCGAAATTCAGACAAATCTGTGCCTTTTATTGGATTTGAACCTACAATCTTCCACCCTACACACACACACACACACACACACACACACACACACACACACACACACATACACACACACACATGCTGGTAAGCACTGTACCATGACAGCTTGTCTCTTTCATCCAGTTCTTATTCATTCTTTTTGTATTAGTTGTTTGTTTTGTTTTTATTTTGAGTAAATTGTTATAATATCAGCAGTTGATGAAGTAGGCATTTCAAAAAAGGCACCACTGTGTGAACTGGGCACCACCACAGCTTGACTCTGATGTACTTAGCATCTAATCATAAAGTATATAGATTAAGGCAGTTTGCATGAGCTGTTAGGCCAGTGATTTAGATAACGAAATTGGTCACATGTGATACACTGTCTGTCTTTGAATAAAAGAAAAAGCCATGCAAGTGAAATAATGTTTGATGAGAAGAAAGACAGGAAAGGTATGATGTTGAAGGAAGATGTGATGAACATAGTCTGTGTAGCTGTGTATCGGAGGGTAAGCCACAGGTGTGAGAGATGTCACGATGAATTGATGCGTGTGGTGTGTTGGTGGTCCCAGGTGATGGTGGCCATCCCTGTGGCTCTGGGCGTGGGGCTGATCCTCATCCTGCTCCTCATCTACTGCTGGTCCAGGAACAAAAAGTAAGCTCACTTTCAGACTCATCCAGGACACAACAGTGCATGCAAGCTAGACCATGTGTATCACACCTGTTAATAGGATTAGGCCAGGGTGTGTTGAGATAGCTAGATAGTTCAGTGGATGTTTGAAAAAAAAGGGAAGAGGAGGGAACAAGGAACCAAGGATGAAACTTAATAGACGCTCACTCAGACAATGACCCAACATGCAGGTGAGGTCAAGTCAATAACATCCGAGCCATTGCTATAGTTGTGTGTGTGTGTGTGTGTGTGCGCGTGCATGTGTGTGTGTGTGTGTGTGCATGCATTCATGTATGTGTGCATATCTGCACACTTGTATATTTGTATGCACGCAAGCATCTGCGCATGCATGTGTGAAGGCAATATGTGTGGGGACCTGTCTCCACGGAATGGCAGCTCATAAAGATGGAGGAGTCGACCTACACAGATGGAAAATTGTATTACAATATGAGAGGGAAAGAATCGTCACAGAATTTGGGGGGTCCAGAAGAGTTGTTTAACAGAAGTTTCACTAAAGCGTCTCTTGCACCATACAAGGTTGGTGTACAAGTGTATAATAGATATAGTTTGCTAATGATTTATTGGCAAAAAAGGAAATGATGACAACCTTTCCCCATCCCAGCAAAAAAAAAGGAAAGAAAACGTAGAAATGTATCTATGTATGGTACACATTCTGTATTAGGATTTTTGTTTTCTTTAGTACATTCTGGTTCCTTTTTTCTGTCGGTATAACTTTTTGCCTTCAATTCATAACTTCTTCCACTTTAAACAAAGCTCACCACTGACTGTGCCCTCAGACTAGAGTACAAGTATTCCAAACTGGTGGAGTCCTCCGGAGGGCGGGACGGAGAGCTGCCGGGGGTGGACACGTGCGGGATGGAGGAGGGGGAGGAGGACGAGGCTGTCCACTTCTCGGACCGCAAGGGGCCGCGACTGCTGCAGAAGATACGTCTGAAGATCAGCGGCATCAAGAATAAGGTGAGTGGGCTGATGTCAGCTTGAAGGAGGGTATTCAGTCTGAATCAAACAGCACTGATGGAAAAGATTAAATACATTTACAGTGACTCAACTGCAAAAAAAAAAAGAAGAAGAAGAAGAAAAGAAAAAAAGAAAGAAAAAGCAAGGAGTTGTTGGCAGAGAACTAGATAGAGTAATATAAAGGGAAAGGAGAGAAAGACCTAATACTGTAATAGTAAGAAACTTTAACTTTATCCTATGTACCAAACTCAAAGAATTGATGCCAATTTGATATCAACGTCAGGATCCTTTTTTTTTTTTTATCATTCACTGACATTGTAAGTCTTGTGTAGACATCATGCTGTAGCTTGTATCACACACTGACACGACAAAGAGTTTAATGCAGACGATGATGATGTCCAGCTTATATCACAACACTGACATTTTGAAGAGTGTAATGTAGACCTGTATCACACACTGACATAACAAACTGTTTAATGTAGACTTCAAGGTCTCTCCTGTATCTCAAGGTGACACAGCAGCAGTGTAAAAAAAGGCCTCAGGGTCCAGCTTGTATCACATACTGACATGACAAACAGTGTGATGTAGACCTTGGGGCCCAATTTATATTGCACTTAAACAAAATTCCCTAACCCTGAAGAATTATGTGAAGGAATGTTTTTTTTTCTTCCTCTGCATTTTGTGTGTGTGTGTGTGTGTGTGTGTGTGTGTGTGTGTGTTATGCATGCATGCATGCATGCATGTGTGCATGAGTGTGAGTGTGTGTATGCATGCGGACATTTGAGTGTGTCAATCTCAGAGTGCGTTTTTTTGTTTCTGCATGCATGTTTGTATGGATATATGTGTTTGTGGGTGTGTGTGTGTATGTGTAAACTGGTTTTTGAGAATGTTAATGCTTTCAGCATACACTTCTGAAATGGATGCAAAAGCATCCCATTTTCTATGCTTCCCTTGTAATTCTCTCTTACTGAAGCAGATGAAAAAACAAGTTGCTTTGATACCAAGATTGCAAATGACCTTGGGTTATCATAAGTGCCAAATGCAAATGGCTTTAAGTCATAAATGACTTTAGACTACTTAACACCAAGATTGCACATGTCTTTTGGTTACTTTCAAACCAAGCCCGCACATGGCTTCTGGTTACTGTATTATAAAGATAGCAAATGACTATTGTGCTGCTGTGGAAGACAAGAGATGTGAGTGATTCTCTGCAGTTATGATATTTTTTGTTGTTGCTGATACCACAGTTTACCATGGAAGAGCTTTCTGTGAGTGTGTTTTTCTAATGGTGGTGGATTTTTGTCATGGGGAGGGCATGTGTCACTAACTCATACAGGTGTCCCTGTTCCCTTTCCCCCTTCCCGTCTAATTCATTTCTTTCTTGCTCTTGTTCTGTGTATTTGAAGGAGAATTGAAAACAGCCAGCACTCATGTTAACATTTATGAAAAGGTTTGGTTTACTTTAAAAATCTTTTTCAAGCAATATAACACTTGCAAACTAACTTGATGGAAAATTTTACCACAAACCAGGATTTTGCTTCTTTTAGCAATTAAAATGCTTAAAATGCTAATAATGCAGGACAGCAATATGAAAAATCAGTGCACCTGTATTACAAGGACACATGTATGAGTACAGAGCATTGCAATATTTAATGGGCGTTGAAACCACTGTCATTGCTGCCAGCTCTCCAGAATTTTTCTGGCACTTCCTATTTCAGAAATCATTCTGCAGAGGTTTTATGGCAGTTCATTGGTTATCACTGATACTACTACTGTTCTCCTTACTGCTGTTGCTATTCTGTCTCCTCTTCCGCATCTTTCTCAAAATAAATTCAAAATATAATGTCAAGACGTATCAAATGCTTACATTTTTTCTGTGTTCTAGTAGGCAAGGGCGACTTAATGCCAAGTGCAATTAAGGTATCAGTTTTGTCTGGTATGTATTGGGGAAGAAATCCTGAAAAAATGTTTTTCTTAATTAAACGGTTAAACTTCTTGGTAGGGTACATTCCCAAGAGTACAGTTATAAATTACTCTAATTCTCTCTTTGTTGCACAGATGTAATGTGGTGAACTTTGAAACTTTCTTTTTTATTCCCATAACCAAGTTACTAAGATATATCTTCTGTCGCATCTCTAAAGTTTATGATTTTGCTCAGTCATTCTGTTTATGTATTTATTTCTTTCTATGAACAGTTACCACTGAAAAGGAGATATTTACTCTTAAAAGAAGTGCAACAAAATTATGTCAGTGCAAACATTATGCTTGTTAGAGTGAATACACATGTGCATATGGGGTTGCGTGTGCTTTCCCTCGTTTACATGAATCAAGTGTGTGCACATTTGTGACTGCAAGGATGAAAATTGCATGACCAAATAGGGTTTTGTTCCCGGATTGTAGGTGGAGTAAGCCCCCTTAGAAGAGTGCGGCGGCACACTGAGTTGTACGATGTTTTTAAGCCCTTTGGGGGTACAAACAGTACTTGCACAGAGGTCTCCTGTTTTAACCTGTCTATGTTGGACATAGGCCTGTGTGACTACTGAAACAGAGGGTGTCACTGTGTTTATGATTGTATGTGTGTGTGTACATGTGCGCGCCAGCCAGTGTGTGTGTGTGTGTGTGTGTGTATTAATGCTCGCATGTAGACACATGTATATGTGTATACACTTGTGGGTGCTTGTGTGTGTGTTTGTGTGTGTGTGTGTGTGTGTGTGTGTGTGTGTGTGTGTGTGTGTGTGAGAGAGAGAGAGAAGAGGGATTTTTCAACAAACAGCTAGACAAAGAGCCCATACACCCAGCTTATGCTTCTGTCCGTCGAATTTCAAAGACAGTTTGGTCGCAGAAAATAAAAAGAAAGTTTAGACGTGACAAGAGAACAAATACAAATAATGCTGTTAAATTTCAATACATCGGCTTTGATATTTTGATGGAGAAAAACATAAAAATATTAACAAACTTCAACACCATGACAGCATAATGACCAGCGGCCAGTCAGATGGGTGTATGGGTTTCTGCAAGCTGCCTGTGCTTTTTGGTTATTCTTGTTTTGTTTTTTCTTTACATTTTCATTGTTTTCTCTTTTTTTTTTTTTTTTAAAAAAACTTAGCCTTTGGATGCAGATCTTTAATAGTAAGTGTGGGTTTTATTTCTGTTGAGGTATAAGGGGCGTATGTGTGTATTATTTCACCAGGTTTAAGTTTGATGTCTCGGTGCATGTTATGAATGATTGGGGAATGTGCTTGGCTTGTCAGTTAATGGGGAGGCTGCACTCTGGGACACGGCTTTGCTTTGGAGTTGGGTGCGGCTTTTTTTTTTTTTTTCCTAGTTTGGGGTCCAGTATTCTGAAAACAAGGATGATGATGGTTGGATGGATGTTCTTTCATACTTTCTGCTTTCATTATTTCTTACAATACAAAATTCTTATTGATTTTGGACAAATGTTTGTGTGTGTGTGTGTGTGTGTGTGTGTGTGTTGGTGTGTGTTTGAAATGACAGTCAGTGTATGATCATGCATGTGTGTGTGTGTGTGTGTGTGTGTGTGTGTGTGTGTGTGAGCGTGTGTGTGTGTGTGTGTGTGTGTGTGTGTGTTGTGTGTGTGTGTGTGTGTGTGTGTGTGTTTGGATGTGTATTTGGATGTGAACATGTTTTACTGGTATACACTCACGTGTAAACGTGTATGCATATGTTTATTTTGGACATTTATTTTTTGTTTATTTTTCTTTGATAACCAGAAATATTTCCAGCTAAAGTTAATGGCGTATGTTTTGAGGATCTGAATCAAAAGTGCATGCATTCTTCGATTTGTTGGTGCATGCTCAAGGGTTTTGTATTTCTTTTTTTACGTGTGATTCATGCTTCATAATCACATGCAATATTCGTATTTTGCTTTGTTTTGTATTGCTTTTTTTTTTTGTTTTTTTTGTATGTTCATATTAAGGTGATATGTTACTACTGTTTGGCAAGGCTTTGCGTAGCTGCCAGCACTCCTGAATTTTTCTTGAATTTCTGTAATTTTTAAAACTATTCCTGAAATCCTGAATTTAGTTAAAAAAAAAAAAAAAATAAAATGAAAAAAAAAAGACAAAAAAAAGGCTCCAGAATATCAATGTTTTGTTTTTGAAAATATAGGCTGGAGGGATCATTTTTGAATAGGAATGATAAGGTACTGCAGAATAAGGCTCAAATGATGCTATGTGGATGTTGACAGTTATATGTATGGGATATGCAATTTCTTTCTAACCCTCACATTTGTCAACTTACAAATAAGGGGGCTGAAAATGCCTTCAGTCAAATGCCAGACTGCCCCCTACTCACTCCACCCAACCCCTTCATCCCCTGGTCCCCCTGATTTCACTCCAGAAGACTGTAAACCAGGGCTTTGGGCTATGGCAAGATTTAAAAGTTTCATGACCACTAATACCAGCTCCACTCAAAAAAAAACATGGGTATGAGTCTTGGGACCACAGTACTGTGTCCGACTAAGCAAGAACACAACACAACAGCAGTGCAACAGTCTTCACCCTATCTGTTGATAATTAATGGGATAGGATACATTATACTTTTTGACCACAGAAAAAATCTGTTTGATAAGTAATGGGATAGAACACATTATACTTTTTGACCACAGAAAAAAGTCTGTTGATAATTAGTGGGATAGGACACATTATACTTTTTGACCACAGAAAAAATCTGTTGATAAGTTATGGAATAGGACACATTATACTTTTTGACCGCAGAAAAAAAAGTCTGTTGATAATTAGTGGGATAGGACACATTATACTTTTTGACCACAGAACAAAGTCTGTTGATAAGTAATGGGATAGTCCAGGACACATTATAGTTAGTTTTTTGACCACAGAAAAAAAATCTGTTGATGATTAATGGGATAGGACACATTATACTTTTTTTTGACCACCGAAAAAAAATCTGTTGATAATTAATGGGATAGGACACATGATAGTTTTTGACCACAGAAAAAAAATCTGTTGATAAGGAATGGGATAGGACACATTATAGTTTTTGACCACAGAAAAAAATCAGTTGATAATTGATGGGAAAGGACACAGTAGACTTTTTGACACCAGAACAAAAAAAATCTGTACCTGATGATCATGAAGCACAAGTAATACTTTTTGACACACACAAGAAAAATTGGTTGATGATTATTGGGATAGGAAACGTAGTTTTTAACAACAGAAAAAAAAAATCTGTTAATAATTAATGGGATAGGATACATGATGCTTTTTGACAAAGGAAAAACAAATCTGTTGATAAGTAATGGAAGAAGACAGGTGATACTTTTTTGACAACAACAAAATAAGATCAGTTGATTATTGATGGATATGGACATGTTATTGACAGCAGGAAAAAAAAAGTTCTGTTAACAAATAATGGGTTAGAACAAATTGTGCTCTTTGACAACAGAAAAATGAATGTGTGTTAGTAGTTAATGGGTCGGGATAAGTTATACTTTTTTGACATCACAGAAATGTTGATATTTAATCAAGAGATTCGAGCAAGTTATACATTTTACAACAGAAAAAAAAAAAAGACTAGAAAGAAGGAAAAAAAAAGTGAAATGTAATGGTAAAAGAAAACACCAAGTATGCAAAAGTCAAATCATACGATACATACAGAATGTCATCAGTAACATGTGCCATTTTACTGTTCAGTATGCTGTTATACTGTTTAATGTAATTGCAGACCTATACATGACTTTTCTGCAGTACACCACACTGTGTTTTACCAGTCCATATCACTAAATGCCATGTTTACTGTGTTTCAGGATGATGACAACCCCTTTGTGGCCGTTCAGATGCACGAGAAACTTCCACTCACATAAACACACTGGGCTGATAGGGCATCAGGCACATCAGGCATCGGCAGTCCAGTACCCACCCTCCTTCCTCCCGCACCCTCCTGGTTCCTTCTGCCTCCCCTCCCTCTCTCTCCTCCTCTCTCCACCATCCCTTCGTCCTATAATGCCTTTGATTTTTGAATGATATGCTGGTATTTTGCCACAGTCGTCATGTGTTTGGATCGTTCTCCGATCTTTACCACCATGCTCCATACGTACGCCTTGGATTTATGAATCCACCATGTGCCAGATTATCACAGTCCAGTATGGTTCTTACTCCGATCTTTGTGTGCCTGAATCTATTGTGCATGCATTTTGACATGGTGGTTGAGGAAAGAGAGCAACAGTCAGAAAGGAGCGGAAGGTAATGAGTACTAGTGCTGTTTTTGCAAGTCTCTTTGATTGGTTGAGATAGGTGATTTGTTGAATGTTTTCATAATCTTGGGAAGAAGAAAAATAGATCAGACAAGACCTGTCAGCCGGTAATGTGCTTGTTCTTTGTCTTTTCCTTTGCATTTTTTTTTTCTTCTTGTAATTGTTTTGGGTAGGATTATGTATGGATAGGTTTTTTTTTTTCTTGCATCTTGCCCGTTGAGAAAGAGTATTGTATGGCGGATAATTTCAGCCCTAGCTTTGTTGTTGTTGTTGTATATATTGGATGTCAAGGCATGCCATTTTTTTTCTTTCAAGAAAATTGTGCTGTGTACATGGACTTCCATATCTTTTTGTTTTTGGCAACAGCTCCCTGAATTATTTACAAAGCAGTTCTGCCATGAGTAGCTCAGTCTTCAGGATCTAAACTTCTACTTATGTTTTATTTCATTCTTTTGCCAAATTTGGGATCTAAAAGTCCCATTTTTAATATATACATGGGCAGGTACAGAACTCAGATTTGCCTGCCTTACCAGCTTGGTGTAAGCGAGTATTTGTTATGTAAGTTTAATTTTTGATTAACGAAAAATTTGTGTGTGGTGGGGGATGGGGCAGGTGTATTACAAAGTGAGAGCTCAGTTCTTCAAGTATGTGAGAGAACTAAACAGATCCGTGTGAACAGTTTTGTTAGAAAATAAGAAAAGTAGCTGTCTTTATTAATTTCTTAACATTTTTAAAACTTAGGATGGATCTGTGAGACTATGGACATACTTGGACTGAATATTTTTCAGCTCTAGATAAAATAATTATCCACAAACAGATGAGGTGAACATTATCCTCAAGAGAATACAAACAGATGAGGTGGACATTATCCTCAAGAGAATACAAACAGATGAGGTGAACATTATCCTCAAGAGAATACAAACAGGAAAGTAAGATCATTTCACAAAACAGAGCGAGTGGACAGAAGGGCTTTCCAAAACAGAATTTTGAGTGACTTGATGATTACTTATGACCTTGTCCATGTTAATCCACTGTCACCCCCCCCCCCCCCCCACCCCCCCCTTCTCCTGTTGTAACTCAGTTTACTCACTCAGTTTTCAGGTAGCTACAATCTTCTTCTTGTCTGGCTAGACTGTTTCAGATGATGAATAACACTGATTTTCCAGCACCAGGTAGCACATAACATTGAGGTGGTGTGATGGTGCATGTCTGTTCCTCCTTCCATCAAAATATTTTGAGCATTGGAAAGAAATCCTCAGGGAGTGATTTTTCACTCTTAAGAATCCAGCTCTTTCTTTCTTTAAGGAAATCCATGTTGTGTTGCAGATATTGACAAAGAAGTATTAATGTAATGTCAAGAGTTTTTTTTTTTCATACACATTTTTTTTATTTTGATTTTGCGCAGTTACTTGTTCAGAATGTTGCCATGAATTCTGTGAAAGTTGGAGTGAATGCCTGGCTGTATTATTTGCCTTAGGATGCCTGTAAAGTTCATTTGTACTAATGCAGATCCAGTAACCTGGCTTACACAGGAGGATTTGAATAGTTTGTCAGTTAAATGCACTGTTGATGAAACAGTTTGCGCAAATTGAAGTGAACCACAAGCAGAGTGTTTTATTTCTGCACAGTCAGCAGTGTTTTCATTGTTCGTATTTTATGAAGGTTTTTTTTTTTTGTTGTTTTTTGTTTTGTTTTTACTATCGCTCTTATGCTGCTCAGTCTGGATGCCTATACACAGCCACACGTTTGGCAGTCCCCATGTTTGTGATCCATCAAGAGCTGTCAGTATAAGATCATCCTAAGACAGCCAACCAGATGAGACCCTGGACAGTTTCTGAGTCACTGTGGTAGCGTTCAGAGACACCTGGTCCTGCTCAATACATGCAGGACACCACTACAAAGCTTCCCGACAAATCACCCTTATTTTAGAGCTTGAACATTGCAGTGTGTCCATTTGACCGTTTCTAGCATGGATGAAGTCCCAGTGTAGCTGATGAAGGTGTTGTTTATTGACAGACTACTGAAGCTTGAAAGTATCAGACTATGAAACAGGTAGTCATGAGTCAAATGGTTTAAGTTGGGGAACTGAGGTTCATGATGCTGACTCACTTTTTAAGGTTGGATTTCTAGGGCTTGAAATCACTGTCTTATCCACCAAGCTAATTGGTACCTGAATAGTCAGACAGTATGATTAATCATTACTGGAAAAAGATACGAAAAAATATTATTTACTAAATCCATGTTATTGGGCTGGAGAAAAGGGGTTTTCTTTTTTTTTTTCTTGTTCCCGCAGCACATGAAGAAAATTATTTTGATTTACACAGTTGTTCTTCAGGGTTGAAACGTGTTTCTTGTTTCTTCTGCAGGGTATTCTGTGTTCAGTTTTGTGCAAAAAGAGGGTCAAAAAGAAAAACATATTTTTCCACTTCGATCAAAAAGCAAATGATGATCCCTGAAATTTTACGTTTCTTCTTGTTATGAGTACACACAGCGCAATGGGATATGACGTGCAAGCTTAGCACTAAGCTACAAAAGTCAGCTTTCTTGCTAAATGTTTGTAATGATTGACAGAAGACAACCAAACTGTACAATAATTTGGGGCAAACATCTGCAAGGCTACCCAGTCTTGCTCTTTGACGTTGTTGCCTGAAAATACTGGTTATTGTCTTGTAAAATTGTGTGGTTGAACATCACAGAGCCTTAATGAGTTGTCTTTTAGAGGAGACTGTAAAGTCCTTTGTGTGGCATGGGTTCTGCAGATGTAAAAGAATCGACGACAGTAGTGGGGTCCTGTCTAACAGTTTGTTTTTTTTGGGTTTTTTATTACAAAAATCCGTTTTGATAAAGAAAGAAAATGCAGACAGAGAAAAATGAAAAGAAAAACAAAGGGTAGTGTTGTATGCTGCTGTCTGACTCTAAGAATGTTATTCTGAAAAAAAAGTTATCATGATGTTTAAACCCATGTAAGTTGATTGGGAAAAGGGTTTTTTTTTTCTCCACTTTTTGAAGTGTGTACACATCAAGGTTCTTGCTGAGCATTTTTGTTTGCTTGTTTGTATTTCATAATCCTCAGCTGTATACAGGTTTTGAGATAAACTACTTTTACAGTTGTTATATTTTTAGAGATGGGATGGGGGAGGTGGTGTTACCTTTTGTGATCTTTCATTGGCATAGTGAACTTTCAGTGGCATAATTCCCATGCTGTTCATTCAGGATCCTGTGCACATCACTCTCTCAGACTGATTCTACCAGACCCTAGGCCCGTAGCAAATCGCCAGAGCCGACTCTGCATTGCTGCTTAAGTGGTGTCACTTGGACGGTGCTCAGTGTCACTGTTCTGATCCAACATATGCAAGACACTTCTTTCTAACCTTATACTAGCCTCAGTAATTGTATTGTCATGGTGCCAGTGTGAGGGAGGAGTAGCTCCTTCAGTGGACAGGACCATGCCCGTGTTGTAAGCTGACCAGCACTGAAGACTTTGATGTGTGTTGTGTGTGAATATGGAGTGGAAGTAACATATTGAGCAACTGGCTTTCATATAAAAAAGAAATTTTTTGTTATTATTATAATTTTTTTTTGCCCAGTTTTTGTCATTGTATAAAATACTGAATTTGTTAAAACTTTATTCTCTTTAACATTGTAGCACAGTTCATTCATATATATTTTACTTATGCACATTAATGGTGAATTCATTTTTCATTACTTTCTGTACAGAGTGTATGCATAAAGGGACTGAAATCTAACCATTTTTGTCATTATTTGTATGGTTGAGGGTTTGTTCGTTTTTTGTTGTTTTTACTGGATATGGTTTGCATTTGTTGTTCTGTAGTTTAAGTTTAAAGGTATTGTCTCATTGTTTTAATTTACAAAAAAAGTGTCCATATTGTACAACCTTAATGATGTTTATATCTTTTTTATTTCTCAATATCTTTGTTGGTATAAAGTGCAATTGATGACAGAGAGTTCTCATATTTTGAAACTGCAGCATATATGTATGTATTTTGGGTTACCTTTTTTCCGCTGTGTTACACATTTCCAATTTCTGCATGTTTCCCACTGGTGCATGTGTGTGTGAATGTTCGTGTGTGTGTGTGTAAATTCTGCTGGTGTATGTGTGTGTTTAAGAATGTTTGCTTGTGTGTATATATGTGTGTGTGTGAGCATGTGTATGTGCTCTTGTGAGTTAACATGAAGGAAAGGTGTGAAGGTATGCGTGTACAGTGTGTGTGCACGTGTGTGCGTGTGTGTGTGTGTGTGTGTGTACACATAAAGAAAATCAGACATGGGAGATCCTGTTTACCTTTATCTGCTTAATAATGTCTTAAAAGACATTTTTTTTTTTTTTTTAAAAAGGAAAAACCACACACACACACACATAATTTCTGTCTCAAGAAAAAAAAAGGGGGGGGGGGGGGGGTGGGGGTATAGGGAGGGGGGGGGGGTGGTTAGAAAGTAAGAAAAAAAAAAGTATGGAAGGCAAGGGAAAAGATCAAAGACAGAAAAATTGGATCAGGAAAGACAGAGACCCCATACAAGATATAGTGTCAAGACCAGCCGCCGTGGCGAAGTGGTTAGCGTTGCGGACTCCCGGCTGGGAGGTCGTGGGTTCGAATCCCATCAGAAGTCATGTGGGTTTTTTTGCCCCAACCAGCTCCTACCCAGAGTTGAGTTACTGCGGGCTCAGTTGGGAAGACTGGGACCACACAGTCGAGTTTCATCCACTTAATGGATGCGTTTCTGAGAGTTGCTCCAATTTCCTGACCAACACTGCAGGTGCCTGTATCTCTCGGACCCGGTTGACGCCGGTATATATTATGAAAGGAAGCGTAGAGTACAGCCCTGTCATGTAGTCTCAGACCGAAATGGAAATCCGTAACATCATCTTAATCATCCTCATTCTCATCGATCAGCATTAAAAAGGAAAAAAAAAGTCTCAAGTTCTGTGGCCCTTCATGCCCTGCTCTCATGGTGACCTCAATTTTGATGTCCTCTCCACGTCTGTGGCCTTGGTTTGGTTCCGTCGGGGTAACCAGTATCGGTGAGTCCATGGAGGCTGTCGTTGGACGGACGTGGTGGAGCCCTCCGGAGGGAGAGCTCACTCACGCCAGTTCCGCAACTAAGCAATTATTGTCGTCAGTAGGGGGCTTTAGTAGGTGGTGTCCTGTGTATGTTAGATCAGAACAGGCGCCACTGAACACCACCGAAGTGACTTGGCAGTAGTGCAGTGTCTCCTCCGGTGGGTTGCCTCTTGACGACTTGACATTGACTGCTCCCTGTGGATTGCCGGGGCTGCGGCGGGGCCGACCAGGCTGTGGCTGTGGACGGGGTGTTGGGTGCACTGCCTCTGTGGCGCAGAGGTTGGGACAGCAAAAAAAAAAAAAAAAAAAAGATATAGTGTCAAGGGATTAACTTTTAATAACTGAAATTTAAGGGCTTGGTCATCATTGAACTGGTCTGTCTTGTTATGGTTGCTCTTCCTCATCTGCACAAAAACAGTACGGCTTGCCTTGACAGTGGTTGATGATGAAGTGGCTTGTGATCACTGGTGAATAGTGCAACTGAATACTGTTTGTAACCCGAGCAGTCTCTCTGATGTTTGAAATGTTGAACGGATTTGGTCTGCTTCTGGGAGCTTGGAGTTTGCTGAAGAAAAAAAAAAAAAAAAGAAAGAAAAGAGGCGGATGAGTCCAAGTCATGTTGTTTTCCTCGCAGCCATCCATGGAGGCAAATTAGGAAGCATCTTCAGTCTGGAAGTCATGATAAACCCCTCAAGGCAAGGCCTGGATCCAGGGAGCCCCTTGGGCAATGAGGTGGACTCTTTCAATATGATTGTGATCCAGTCCTCTGGAAGTTCTGTGCTGCTAATCTTTCCTGTCATGTCACTCTGTGGGGCGGGGGTTGCTGTTGTAATTTTCTGCCTTTTTGACCCCATTCTCCCGTCTTTCTTTCTTTCAGATCTTTTACACCATTGGTTTTGCCTTTTTTTTTTGTTTCTCGCTGATCATGATTTTTATTAGCACAATTTTGTGTTTCTTTTTGTTGCTGTGATCTGATGACTAGGTGTTCAGACAGTACATTCTGTCTAGAGTATCTAATAGCCAGCCATTCTGCGCCATTTATATTCTTATAAAGCTTATCTATGTTCACTTTTCTGTTTGTATTCAATTGATTTTTTGTTTTTACTCTTTTTGTGTAAACTGGGTTGAAAAAAAAATTCAGTGAATAGGCTGGCGTTTGTAACATGGCCCAGTTTTTTATCTGCCTCTGTGTGTGGTTGTTGACCTACACACTGTTAGTCAATATGAATGCATAAGTCTTTTTTTTTTTAGGGGCGAACTTCTTTGTCCCAGTATAGTAAAGGCACTGAAAAGTCCAGGTGTGGTCAGCTGGGCAGTTGTGGTAAAAGTAAACCAAACTTCTCTTGGGTATGTTGATTTTTGGAGAGCAAAAACTAAACTTCCCACATGTGGATAATTACAAATGGTATAAAACTAAACACGGTTGGCAAGTGATAGAATCTCCTAGGATCTAGAAAATAGCCCAGACATGTTCTGAACTGAATTTGTTGATCATATTGTGCTTGGAGAAAATGGAATGTATGACACCGAGGATAACTGAATGTTTGTTTATTGTTTAAAATGTAGATCTGTTCATGATTATGTCTTTCTGACAAATGACCATGATAGAAACGTAGACTCAATGCCCTAGTCTCAATCTGTTGCTCAGACAGAAACTGGCCCAGATGAATGTTAGCGATTTCGGTCTTTTTCATTTATAGAAGGGCTATGAATGTACATGTAGATATATCAGCTGCCGTTGGGAAAGTGATGTATATGTGTGAGAAATGAAATCCCCCGAATTCATTGAATAAGGTCAGCTATGTCAATGGTGAATATGTTCTGCTCTCGTGTCTATATGAACGCTGCATGTTGGTGTATTGACACAACTGTGATGTCAGCTAGACAGACAAGCAAGCATGCATGCACAGATAACAGGCACATACATGCAATCAATGGATGAGGAGTACTGTAGGGTGGCTCTTAAAACACGACTTTTCCCATTTCATTGATACTGAATGTGTTTATGAACCAAGTTCCTGAAATAATGTAGTGTAAGTATATTAAATTAGCAATTTTTAGACATAGTGTTTTCCATACATGAATGGTGTTTATGTTAAACTTATATGATATTATTAGTGATCTGTTTCATGGCACACATATACTTGTGCACGCATACACACACATACTTGACATGTAAGCATGCAAGTGCACGTTTTGATTCTGGATCTGTTTGTTTTGTTGCTAATATTGTGTGCCTGCATTGAAATCGGTTTGCTTTTGCATTCATGGTAAGTGGTCGTTCAATTTTTTGTTTTTCTCCCCTGCATGGGTTTTCACCTATTTATCCATTTGGTAGATCTGCAATTACGTAAAACTTACCATGCATTGTTGAAGTGAATTTCTAACAGAGGGCAAAAGGGTATCTTCCCATTGAAAACTACATCCAACAGTTTTTCAGCTGCACTGTAACAGTTGTATAATACAGTTTAATAGCTTTTTTTACGTTGCTTTATAGAAAAAATCTGAAAAAGTGGTAATTCTTGATGTGTCCTCTTTCTGTACATAAGGATTGTCCTTTTTGTTGACTGAAAAGAAAGGTTCTGAAAGAAATGTCTGGTTGTTGATTTGAACATTTTCCATGGATCATTACACAGCAAAGATCTTCAGTTCATGCATGTGGAAAAGCTGGGGAATAAAGTGATTGCTGTGCTAGTCTTTGATCTCCTTATGTGCATAGGATTTACAGGTTTTTCTGCACGCTCTACTGCATTTTTTGATCAGTATTTACAGCAAAAAAAAAAGGTTGCAGGGGGAGGGGATATTCATCTGTGTGTTGCATAAGCAAGTAATATGCATAACAAATCAAGTGCAATTGAACAGAATGTTATCGCTGGCACTCTGAAAACACCTTCATGACTACCATGCATTGCAGATTTTCGGGAATGTTGTAAGAATCATTTTTGGTGTTTTAAATTTGAGAAAAGAAAACATCTAGAATATTAGAAATTTTCAGATAGGAAGCATGAAGGCGGCCAGAATTCGATAAAGAGTTATCAGGTGTTGCCACTATGGTAATCTGCAGTTGTTAGATGCTGGAGATGAAGTTATCTCTGTGATCCTCTGGTGACGAGTGGCATCAGTCAAGCATTAAATGGACTCTGGTCAAAGCTACACAGCACCTCAGCGCACGAACTTCAGAAGTTGGGCAACTGTGCAATTACAACATTGATACATTCCACATGGCACCTGTGCCACTCTTACATTGCCGTTCACTCTTTGAATGCCTTTAAACAGTCCTCTTGTACTTTGACAGGTTTTAATATTCCACCTTTGCAGCATGTACTATTAATCTTGTTTTTTGTTTCCTTTTAAACAAATCTTACTTTACTGCACACATCTGTTATGGAATTCCAAGACCACAAACCAGCGTTATTGTTGTTTTGTTAACAACATTCATGTTGCTTTGTCCATTTTAAAGGCTATGCATTGAGATGCGAGTCTATATGAAATGAACACTGAGATCAGCTGGGAAATATCAGGTGCGAACACATACATTCCAGGTGCTCATTTACATAAATGAGTGACAAGAACGCTTAGGGAGAGCTGAGACCTCTGCCAAGATCCTTGATCTGTCCTTTGATCTGGATCTTCACCAAAATGTCATGGTTTATCCTGGGACCACAGTCCTTCTCATAGCTGCCAACTCTTTACAATTTTCGTGGAACTTCCTGATTTTATACATTGTTCTGAAGTTTGTGTTTGAATCTGGAATGTCAAAACAGTGAGTACAACATAATAAAAACTTAAGGTTAAGGGGGTAATTCTTCAAGTATTGTAGTAAGAAGCCCAAACAACATTTTGTGAATTTCAGCAAGCAGTCATTGCAACGTTAATTTTTATTTTCTTCCAAACCAATGTTTGTCGGCAGAAACACATTCCTGTGGGTAAAATGCATTCAGTCCAAGGGCGTTCAGTCGAATACCAAATTTCCCTCTCTTCAGTCAGTCCTACCCCCTCTAACCCCTGGTTCTGGAATTTTGAGTCCATAAGATTGGCAGCTATGCCCTGTTTCCACTCAGTGTTGTGAGTAGTCTTTGTGTGATCCCAGTGAACAGGCCATGTGTTGTCACCATGCATCCACACTGGACTTTCATGGTTTCACCTTAGGCCACATTCCATCTTTACGTAAAGTTTCATGGAAATTGTGTAAGTTTTTGTTTTGTTTGTGCACATAACATCGTTAACAGACGGGCAAACAAGCCAGCCAACGGACATGGGTGAAAACATAACCTCCTGGGGAGAGGTTGGTCGAACGCTCTTCAGTTACAGAGCAGAGAAAACACAGTAGTCCTTTAATCGCTGTTGTTTACATGTTCTGCACCACTATGACCACCTCATGATTGGACTGTCATTCCACATGGTCATTGTTTACCTGCTGACCGTTTCATGAAACGCTGGTGTGCTATGCCAGCCAGCACAAGCGTGGGGCTTGCATTTGTTGTAGAGAGGTTGCAGTTTGTCCTTTTCAAAGTTTGTAGGGTCTTTGTGTGTTTCTTTTATTTATTTCACATTCCATATCGCCCTTTAAAAATGAGGAGTTTAAACGGACGCAAATTGAGAATCATGATCATGAAAGGGCTATCGCGCTGTTGTCAAAGCATGCTGTCTCATTCTGATGCTATCCTGAAGAATTATTTACCCAGTCTCTGTTTTTTTTTTTTTTAAAGGCGTCCTAGTATGGCTGGGTATCTTTTATAATATCATCGCAGTTAGATGTACTAAATATAATAATTTTGAATGTTATTCATCAATTGGTGTACAACACTCAACTACTCATTTTTCTTCATCTTTAATACACTTACAGAGTACGGATTTACAGCGCATTAATATTAAGTGTTTATTTATTGTGTGTCATGTAATGAAGCGATAATCTCATATAATGTTAAGTTTCATGTGTAATGAATTAACAATCTAATGTTTTGTGTTAAAATCTTATTTACGATTAGTGATATTTATTATTGAAATACGACTAATCTCTGTTGAAAAGCCTTCATTGTCTCCGAGTTTCCTTTTCAAACCAGCTGCCAGGGAGGTCCTTCATTGTCTGAAATGCATTTACCTTCTCAGATGACATCCTTTGAGTCACTTTTACTTTTTAATGATTATTTCTTTTCTCCTGATCCGTTTCTAGTTTTGGCCACAAATGGTAAATGCAATATCGTGTAGTCACTGTGAACATATGACAAGGCTGTATGACAAACCTGAATGGGAAATTGCCTCCCAGAATTCGTGGCAGCTTCAGTTCTCTTGAAAATAAGTCAGACCTGTTTGACTTATCATCAGCTACTACCTTCTGACAGCACATGTCAATAGGAAGAAGATAGTAGCTTGCATGCTTGTGTTTTTCTCTATGTGCCTAGGGTTGAACCTCTGTCAGCTGAAAAGTACATGAGAAAGACAATCGGGATGCTGAATGTGTGTGCCATCACGTGACAGAAATGGAAATGAAAGTTCTAACAATGGCTGTAAAGATAGGTTTTGTGCAATCTTTCAGTGAATTGCCATCTTTGTGTGGAGACACACACAAATACGCATGCACACACACCAATGTACACTCACAAAAATGGTTGTAGCCAAGTCAGTCTCAGTTTTTTTCAGCTTGGTCTAGAGATATTCCACATTTTTGTTTGCTAGTTTTATATTGATTTATGATTAAATGTTTATATGTGTAGTTTACAGACATATGATGTGGCTATGTTTTGTGGTCATTCTGTCTCTTCGGTCCTTGTTGGATAGGTGACCTCTCTTCGGACACTCTTCTGACCCTCTGCCTTTCCAGTTCTTTCTCATGTCCACTTATCTCCCCTTCCTCTCTATCTTTTTCTTTCTTTTCTTCTTGTTTTGTATCTTTTAGAAATCATTCTGTATTTTTTTTCTACTATAGAACTGAAAGTCTGTGGGAAAGCTCCACGTGATCATTTTGATTTTATCATTTTGAAATTTTTGTGTGAATAAATATATTTTTTTGCAGTGCAACATTTTGGTGTGTTTGTATGTTAATGCGTGTATGTGTGTGTGAATGAAGTGCAGTATTACTTTGTGTTTACTAGTTTTTTTGTAGTCAGAGATCTTGCAAAATTGCATCATGGACTCGGATATACACAGGTGGGGAGGAGACGGGTGGAGGGTGGTTCTAAGATTCAACATAGGGCCCTCCTTAAAAACTGAAACAAGCAAACAAAACCAGTTAAGGCTGCAAGAGCATTGGAATAGCAAAATGTGATAATGGCATTCATAGCCAAGTGGATTCTTGTTTTTTTCACGTGAATGAATGTTCAGCAGATACCACAAACCACTCCCCTTCTCTGGCTGTGTTCATTGCAGGTTGAGTCTCGTAACCAGTTTTGGACCAGGTCCACATCCCCCCCCAGATGGTCTACCCATATATGTATATCCAAAACGTTCATCACTGTTCTCTCTATCTAGACCATTAATGATAACAAAGAAACTTTTTGTAAATCTGCCAGTTTAGGGGCCCAAGTGTGTATTCTATCCCAACACGCCTCTCTCCCACTCCCCTCTCCTCTCCTTTATGGGGATGTGTTGGTGAACGTTTCATTACAAATGGTCTCCTCTCAAAAATGGAAAGACTGTCTTGGTGAAACAACATCAACTCGTGTTTTTTGCATCTCTCTCTCTCTCTCTTTGTTATCATTATCATTATTATTACATTGTGTGTGTTTTTTTTTTTTTTAACAAAATCCCCTTTCATCTTTGGCAGAAAAAAATACAACTGTGTTTGACTATCAACAGTGAAAATACAAGGTCATCAAAGAGCTACCATTCTTCTCTTTTCTTTTTTCCGACTTTTCGCAAATCATTTGTTTCATACCACTATGCCAGACAATATAAACAATTGTCTAATTTCAGTTGATCATTGCCTAATCAACCAAACTGGGCCCTTCTAGGTCTAGGTCTAAAAGGTGAAAAAAAAATCGGCCAAGTCCTGAAAGAGAAAACAAACACAATGACTATCTTCACAATTGACATTAATTTATAGCATTACTGTTGAACTGTTGGATCTCTGAGCCAAATAATGCTTTGCATGTTGATGGCGCTAGACATTTTGTTTAACTTGTTGCCCTCGGGTTACAAAAAATGGGGGTGGGGGGGGGTGGGGGGGGGGTGAAAAGCAAAAAGGTGCCACAAACAAATGCACAACTATACAGACAAGCAGATGCTGGAAAATGGACATGTTGTTATATATTACTGTGTCACCTCTGAGTCACTAATTACAACAGAAAAGTTGGCATGAAATATGCTGTAATATGTTAAAAAAAAAAAAAAAAAAAAAAAAAAGTGTACAGACATTAAAAAAAAAATGTTGGAAATAAATAAATGAAGGCTGGTGACAGTAAAGAAACCTAAAAAGACACGAAAACGATTTAAAAGAGATTGGCAAGAAAGTATAAAAAAAAAAAGTAATGGTACAAAAATATCAGATGGTGGGGGACAATGACAATGATTCTTTATTTTGTAACAGCAGAACTGGCGCAAGTTGTCAGCACTAATCTGCTGCATGAGCCAATGTGAACAACTGTTAGCTCTAATGCTTAACAGGGATAAAGAAAGATCCCTTAGTATCCTCAAAATGGGTTTTTTTTTGTTTTGTTTTGTTTTGTTTTCCATGCGCCCGCCACACTAGGTGAGAAGTTAAGATGATATAGCATGTAGCAGTATTTAGCAGTGAAAACGATACGCAATGGCACATTTTCTCACTGGCTGTAAGGGATAGGAAAAATAGAATCTTGCAGGTTCCACATTATTGATGAAACTTTTCCAGACATCCCTGTTTGAAGTTGTTGCAAATCAGAGAAAAACCGTCAACTTAATTTATGTTGTTTTGTATCCCAGCCGATCTCGAGGGGCCTTATCAGGGTTGCACGTAAATGGTCAAGGTCATATAAGGCAAGATTGAAAAGAAAACCATGGGTCAAGGTTCATGGTCAAAGCATTGCATAATAGTGAATCTTGTACCGATGAAAGACCTTGGATTCTGCAGTCAAGTATAAGTTTCAATTAATTACGATCCAGCCGACCACAAAGGGCTCCAAATCTTCGTCAAAGCTAGGATGACTATACAAGAGTAGGAATTATTGTTATTATTATTATTATTATTATTATTGTCCATCGAAAATGAAGGCTGGATGTCAAAGGTCAAGGTCACTACATCCAGGAAACCTGAGAAACTGGATTGAGATTAGAACTTTCATCCGATCTTCATGCAGATTGGTACACAGATTGGTGACGATCAGAACAACTCGGAGGAAAAGGTCAAGGCCATGACATCATTCAAAATGTTGCCATTTCCCTATGGCATGTGGATGACTCGCTCTAGATGCTTCCCGTGATGCGACGTGCCTCCATTATCCTCTGTACTGATACTCCTGTGAATCATGAAAACCTCATGTCTCCTTGTCTATTCATTATTTTCGTAAGTATGATTAATATTTATCAAAACCTGCTCCCTTCAGGGCCCGATATGCTTCAGGATAGGACTGGAGAGGGCACAAAGCCTCGCAGGATCTTAGACTGGATTCGGAATCCTTGTAGTTAGTTTGAAAGCTGGACCTTGCACAGCTTACAAGTACTTGTTGAAAACCCTTATGTTGGGGTGGTAAGGAACATCCAAGCGTTGCTGGCTGTTTGGGTAAAGATCAGCTTTACATCATTCAGTTGTTGGAATAATCTCCGTGTGAAGGACCACAGCAAAAGAATTTAACGTGCAACTGAAAAAAAAATGCTCATGCAGTTATTCTATTCACCACAAAGGGTCATGATTTCACCTGCGTCTGTTGGTTCGTTGGGTTGTCTGTCTGTCAGCATTCGTACGCAAAAACTACACAAGCAAATTTGACACAAACTTGGTGTGAAAATGGAATATGGGCCAAGGATACGGATCTAAATCAAAGGACGGATCCACGATCCGTTTGACCTCTGCTGAGGTCTACATTTTCCCCCCGACACCATATGCTCGTATCACACTTTTAAGCAAGAGTGCAGTTCGCTGATATTTTATTCTAGCCAGGCTGCAGTTCGTCTTTATAAATGATTGCAAAGCCCTTATATTATTTCTTTTAAACACTCCAGTTTGTTGAAACTGAAAGACGGGAGTTGCCACATTGAAATTCACCAACCTTCCTACTCCTAGAACATGTAGTTACAACAGGAACAAGATTGATTTCCCTTTGAGCCCGATTTGGAGCATGCAGCATAGTGAACATGTATTAACAGCCTAAACACGAGAATTTGGGGAAATATGAAACAATTCAACGATAAATACAAGACGATAATGATCTGGGCATACTTTCCTTGTTTGATCAATTCAGTGAAATTAGGCCAAAACCGCGTTTTCTCTATCACTTTGTCCAAAGATATTACAACAACAAAATAAGCACCAAGTATTATTCTGACACTGCATGTTAAATACATAAACTTTCTCGTTAGAAATCTCCATGAATGCGGTAGACTGACAAGAGGCTTGGCACAATCCGAGCAAAATCTGAACTTTCGAAAAATCATGGCCGATGTGGACACCACAGCGACAGGCGAAACGTCACTCAAAGGGAAGCAATCAACGTCTTCCTCTCACGCTCTGTACCACCTTAGGGAAACTGAATCCTCAAGTCTATGAACCAAACCGGCTACGAATAAACCATCTCTATCAGCAGGTCTATATCCACCGTCCCTTCTAAACTACTAACAAATTTTTAACACCAAGATCAGTCTATGCTAAAGCAATCGGTAGTTAATCCCGACAGAAATGCAACAAACTGTGTTAAGTGGTAGATCTAACTGGGTGTGGGTTGCATACTAACCCCACCCCATCCCCTCCCATAGTGAAGCTTTTAATCGCCAAGCTCAGTCAAGATACCAGGTGGTGTGTCTGTGTGTACAAAACTTTGAAAGCACTGCCGATTGACTCAAATCAGAAGACAGAAGAAAAAAAAAATAAAGGAGAAAAAAATGCTTCACAAACATAAAGGAGGGTAACTTATACTTCCATTCAAACAAAACAGGAGGAAAACAAATAAATAACTAACAAACAAGCCAAGCAGGCCACAGCACGACTTTGATGAGCAACATTATTATTTACAGCTGAAAGACCACATTTATCACATATTGCATGTGTTCAAAGCAAACGTGAAGTTAACAACCTCTGAATCGTCTTATGTAGGCCTACATATCTAGGAGTCGGAGACTTGCGTTATACAGACTGTTCTAAGACAACTTTGTTCAATGCGAAACAATAAACATCAAAAGACATTGACGTTATGGTACAGTGCAGTGCTATGAACATGCCGTTTGTTATATACCTGCTGTTCGCAGCTGTTAGGCCCCCTACAACCCTGTCTTACATAGCTGACACGATCAGGACCACGCGTGTATCATTATGAAAGTTAATGCGACAAAATAATCTGCCCGTTTCACGCGCAGGCAACTTACTGAAATCACAGGAACTGAAAATATGTCTATATGTATATTTCAGGCTGTCGGGAAAAAAAGGCAACATTTAATTAATAATAAAAAAAAAAAATTATTTGAAAGTGAAATGAAATCGCTCGAGAATCTTTGCAGATAGGTGACACATATTGTTTAGAGGAGAAATTGGGGGTCTCTCGCAGTTTAACATACTGATAGGGGAGAGAGCTTGGTTCTTTGAACTTTGATTTAAAAAAAAAATATGGAGACCATGCCGGCCCACAAAAACTCGCCGTTGGAAGATGACGTGATACGGTCATGTGTATCCGACATGCTCTCTGGCCCCCACACTTATGTACGAGACGCCGAGGAGGGCGGAAGGTTATTATTAACAGGAAGCAGAGAAGAGGCTGACCTGACGACAGCAGTAAGTGGATAATGGATCATGGCCTAGACGGACAAAGTCAATGCCCTGCTGCCCCACGCCCTTTCCACCACCCCCAATCCTGACGTCCTTGCAGGAATCGTTTTTGTACTCCCAGTTCTTATAGAACAGGGAGTACTTTAGAATGGGAATGAAGAAATGCTGCCCTGTGTGTGTGTGTGTGTGTGTGTGTGTGTGTGTGTGTGTGTGTGTGTGTGTGTGTGTGTGTCTGTCTATGTGTCCGTGGTCAAAATGTGTTCACTCGCTCCAGACAAAACTACTGGGCCGATCTTTCTGAAAACTTGTAGGTATGTTCATTATGGGCCACGGATGATGCCGATGTTTTAGTTTACCGCTATAGCCGTTACTAACGGCTGTGACGGCCTGTAACGGTTTTTCTTCTTTATGGAATATCTCAGAAAGTACTTGGCCGATCTTTGTAAAAATGAACAGGTACGTTCATTATGGGTCACGGATGATGCCCGATGTTTTAGTTTACCTCGTTATAGCCGTTACTAACGGCTGTAACGGCCTGTAACGGGTTTTCTTCTTTATGGAATATCTCAGAAAGTACTTGCCGAACTTTCTGAAAAATGTGTAGGTATGTTCATTATGGGTCACGAATAAGCCCGATGTTTTAGTTTACCGTTATAACCGTTACTAACGGCTGTAACGGCCTGTAACGGTTTTTCTTCTTTATGGAATATCTCAGAAAGTACTTGGCCGACCTTTATGAAAATTAGCAGGTATGTTCATTATGAGTCACAGATGATGCCTGATGTTTTAGTTTACTCTGTTATAGCCGTTACTAACGGCTGTCACGGCCTGTAACGGTTTTTCTTCTTTATGGAATATCCCAGAAAGTACTCGGCGATCTTTCTGTAAATTTGTAGGTGTGTTCATTAATGGTCACGGATGATTCCCGATATTTTAATTTACCCCGTTATAGCCGTTACTAACGGCTGTAACGGCCTGTAACGGTTTTTCTTCTTTATGGAATATCACAGAAAGTACTTGGCCGATCTTTGTGAAAATTAGCAGGTATGTTCACCATGGCTTATGGATGATGCCCGATGTTTTAGCTTACCGAACGGCTATATCGGCTCGTAATGGATTTTTTTTTTTTTTTTATGGAATATCTCAGAAAGTACGTGGCCGATCTTTCTGAAAATTTGTAGGTATGTCCATTATGTGCGGCGGATGATCCCCGACGTTTTAGTTTACTGTTGTAGCCGTTACTGACGGCTGTAACGGCCTGTAACGCGTTTTTCTTCTTTATGGAATGTCTCAGAAAGTACTTGGCCGATCTTTGTGTGAAAAATTGGCAGGTATGTTCATTATGGGTCACGGATGATGCCCGATGTTTTAGTTTACCCCGTTATAGTCGTTACTAACGGCTGTTACGGCATGTAACGGTTTTTCTTTCTTCATGGAATATCTCGGGAAGTACTCGGCCGATCTTTGTGAAATTAGCAGGTATGTTCATTATGGGTCACGGATGATGCCCGATGTTTTAGTTTACTGTTGTAGCCGTTACTAACGGCTATAACGACCCATAACAGGTTTTGTTTTTTATATGGAATATCTCACAAAGTAATTGGCCGATCTTTCTGAAAATTTGTAGGTATGTTCATTATGGGTCACAGAGATGCCCGATGTTTAAGTTTACCGTTATAGCCATTACTAACCGCCCATAATGGTTTTTCTTCTCGATGGAAAATCTCAGAAAGTTCTTGGCAGATCTTTCTGAAAATTTGTAAGTATGTTCATTATAGGTCACAGATGATGGCCGATGTTTACCAGAATAGCCATTACTAACGGTTACACCAGCCCATGACGGTTTTTACTCTTTATGGAATATATCACGCATTTTCAGTATAAACTGGGGGTACGTTTATATGCTTTGCATCTTGTATAAATTGGTTAATGTGTATGAGAAAAAGGGCGTGAAGTCACTCAACTGTACCACTGTGTTAGCATCTTAAGAATCTGATCAGAGCCAGGCATATAGAATAACTACTTCGCGCAGAGAGAGAGAGAGAGAGAGAGAGAGAGAGAGAGAGAGAGAGAGAGAGAGAGAGAGAGAGAGAGAAAACTGTGCCAGTGGATAACTGCTAATCCGACAGATCGACTGAAAATTCAACAAGAAACGTGTTGAGAACGAGTGTTTTCAGCCGTCTTCTTGCGCGTGTCTGTATATGTATTTATTAAGTCTCGGCGGCCCTAACACGCATCTGCCATTTGCAGAACCCGCCGATGAGAAGCTAAAAGTTCCGAAATATTTTGTGTCTAGACAAGGCTAGAACAGCGTTTTATTTCATTCCTTTTTTTTTTTTCAGTGTGAAATTGTTCGAGCGTCCATCAGTGTGTTTCCACTTCTGGGGTAAACTGCTGCATGACATGCGTTCGAGACATGATGTTCCCAGTAGGCTATCCCTTAGTGTTGACATCTGCACATCTTGTATTTTACGATCTGATTTCTTCACTTTGTACAATGGTCCAAGACTGAAAGCTTGATGCCCTATACTTTTGACCCGTTTTACTAATCATTTTTAGAATCCAGGCTTAATTAACAACGAAGTTGTCCCGAACATTCCAGTCGACAACTTTATATCAGCATTATCAAATCACAACCATAACTTAACGGAGTGACAATATTTCCAAAGTACACCACAGGGTTTATGGGATTTAGTGTTCCGGTTAACAGTTATAGTTTCATCAACGTTTACAGCCGGGAAAATACTGGAAGAACGGGAGACACGGTAAAAACATTCAGACACAATAATCAAATACCTCCAAACGCAAGGAAGCAATGCTTGGGCTTAAAATCTTAACGATGAATGTTTTCTCTTCGAAGTTGTAGGGTTTTATACACACCAACATTTCCATCTGATTAGATTGTATGACGTCTAATGTCAACACAGCAGTCTTTCAGTTTTAGTGTTTCTCTTCCCAAAATCTCAACAAGTGTTCAAAACACTGACATGCAACAGGACAGCGTGTATTTCTCCTGGATGGACACATGTATAGGTTTCTTCTCCCTTAAAGACTTCTAGCTATTGCAACTGCCCTTTGTATTGACTCTGTCTTTAAACATTAAGACCGACGTAGTCAAAGTTGTTGTTGTCGTGGACTGATAGGTAACAGGTAGCCATCGTAGTCTACCCTGGGCGGAACAGCAGGGGGATGTGCTGGGGACTTCGCATCCTGAAGGGACACAGGGGTCCTGCTACTACCTGGGACACTCTCCTCTACACTCCTGGCCCGCCTCAGGGACGTATTCTCTCTGGAACGGTTGGATCGCAGAGATTCCTGCCGAACGGCTCTCCCAGGCTGATGTTCCCTCTGTCCTCAGTCTTGAATGGAGAGGTAGTACCGCTGCTGGTTCTGGCCACCTTGGAGTGGCCGGCCACCGGACTGCTGTTGTTCCTCCGGACAGGTCCACTGGATGGAGACGTGCCCTGTCGCCGGGAGTTCCTGTGAGAGGGACAGGGTTCCAGGTAGTACGGTTCCTCGCGGCTGCTGTTGGCTCGGCATGCTGATGGTCCGTTTGATAACCAGGCCGGTGTACACGTGCTGTCTGGCACCAGCGCATGGCTGATCGTAATGACTGGCGCTGCTGGGTAGCACGTTGATGTAGCCGCTAGATCCGGCCTTGGAGGTGGAGACACTGACGTCCCGGAAGGAGCCGGGTCTCAGATTGTAGTACTTGCTGCTCCGTGCAGTGCTTTCAGAAGCAGCGTCGTTTCCAGGGAGAGAACTGGCCACGCTGTAGATGGCTTTGGGATCTGGGAGTGCCTTTTTGGTGACTTCCCCTGACCATGTAGATCCAGGAGTGACGTAGATTGCCGTGACCTTGAAACTGGAATTTCTGATACTTTGAGGGTCGTTGTCGTCAGAAATCAGACTTGCTGTATTGTAGAAATCGGATTTCTTCAAGTTGGCTACCTCGGTATAGGCGGTTGGGTCTGTAGAAACTTTTACATGGAAGGCGAACTGAGAGAAGAAATGGCTGTGTCGTCCAACGATGCATACAAGTTTCCATCATCTTCATCAGCAGAAGACTTGGAAGACAGCTGAGCTTTTCTGGAAGGCACTGAAGTGGGGGTCGGGAACATACGGCTCCTCTGTCATGTTCTCTCCGTCGTAGTTATCGTCGTTGTTCTCGTCTTCCATCCTGTCAGAGACGTTGTCAACATCTTCACTGTCCAGGACGGCCTGTGGGGCATCAAGAAAAGTTGCCAGATGATTAATTCTTCACCTGTAACTCTACAATTTAAATGGAAGACGGTGAGAGGAAGGCAGGAACAGAGGAGAGAGAGAGAGAGAGAGAGAGCGAGAGAGGAGAGAGAGGAGGGGTGGGCTGAGGGGAGTAGTAAGGACAGTGGGCATTAAAGTAACGGTAGTAGAGAGGAGAGAATGGGGAGACAAACCAGAGATGAAGAAGCCAGATGGGCTGCTGAACAGGTGGGAAAAGGGGGGGGGGGGGGGGGGGGGGGGGGGGGGGGGGGGGGGGGGGGTTCATTATGCTTTCAAATTCAGGGCATTTGTTCTTCTTGGTTTCCTGTAGTTATTCAGCACTCAGTAAAAATAATAGAAACTCTGTCTTTTCCAGCAGAGAGAGAGAGAGAGAGAGAGAGAGAGAGAGAGAGAAGAGAGAGAGAGAGATGAGCTTGCTGGCACTGTACATACTGTTGTCCCCCCAGTATAAGCTGAGCAAAAATTACGTAGGCCCTATCCCCCTCTCCACACCCCCTTCTCTTCACACACACACACACACACACACACACACACACACACACACACGCACGCACGCACGCACGCACGCACGCACGCACGCACGCACACGCATACGCACGCACACACACACACACACACACACACACACACACACACACACACACACACACACACCTTCTTCGACGAGACACTGGGCAGAATTTCTGGCTTTCTGGTGCTTTCCGTGGTGGTTTCCTTTTCCGCTTGTTCCGCGATGACGTCGGCGTCCCAACACCATCTACTTCCTCTCTGAAAAAAAAGAAAAAAAAAAAAAGAATGGCAAAAATATGTGATTTGCTCTCTCCGCTTAAGCTTACCTGTGCCCTCGTAAATATCTTGTCCTCTTTTGTCATTAAAAAAGGAGAAAAAAATATAGAAAGAGAGGGGGTTGTAGAAAGAAAGAAAGAGGGGTTAGTTACTGCCAAGGACACTGAGTCTTGTCCTTCCTCTGTGTGTCCTTGGCGGTAACTAATCCCCTCTCTTTCTCAATTTTGTATTTTCCGCCGCCCAGTCACTCCGTTTTGAAACTTAACTCTTTAGTCATGTAAGTGCTTTAGTTGGCTTGGCTGTTTAGTTTTTGAATTTTTTTTTTTTGATGAATGAAGAGTCCGGGAATCGTTCGATTGTGCAGCTTATTTCTTTACTAATGAGCTAACCACTCAGGTTGCAGGCACATTTTGCAGCTCATTTCTTTACTAATGAGCTAACCGCATAGGTTGTTGGGACATT
>JADBJO010001814.1:355000-362500 GCA_016801955.1 Conus betulinus
TCCCCCCTCCCCCCTCTCTCTCTCTCTTTGTCTCTTTCCTCCTTCTCTCTCTCTCTCTCTCTTCTCTGTCTCTCAGCTCTCTCCTTATCCCTCTCTCTCTCCACTTTCTCTGTCTCCTCTGTCTTCTGTCTTCCTCTCTCTGTGTCTCTGTCTCCCATCTCCCCCCCCCCCCCCCCCCCCATCTCTCTCTCTCTCTCCATCTCTCTCTCTCTCTGTCTCTCTCTATCTTCCTCTGTCTGTCTGTTTGTCTCACTCTGTGTCTCTGTCTCGCTCCATTTCTATCTTTCTCCTGCCTCTCTCTCGTCTCTCTCTCCCTTCCTCCCTCTCCTCTCCTCTCTCTCTCTGTCTGTCTCTCGCTCTCTATCTTCCTCTGTCTCCTGTCCTGTCTGTCTGTCTGTCTGTCTGTCTGTCACTGTACTCGTCGTCTCTTCGTCCTCTCTCTCCTCTCTCTCTCTCTCTCTCTCTGGCCCCCTTCCCCCGCTTTCTTTCTCTTCCTTGTCTGATCTCCTCCCTCTCTTTCCATCACCCTTCTCTCTCTCTCTCCTCCCTCCCCCCCTCCCATCACTCTTTCTCTACCCCGTCTGTCCTCTTTTCCCTCTCTCTCCGCCCTCCCTTCTCTCTCTCTCTTCTCTCTGCTCTCGCCCCCTTCCGCGGTTCCTCTGCCTTTCTGACTCCTCTCACACCACTCTTTCTCTCTGAACACCATCACCCTTTCTTTGCGCCGCGCGCCCCCTCCGCCGTCCCTCTCTCACAGCGGTTCTGTCTTCCCCCGTGTTCCCTGTGGGCTCACAAACTCGCCCTCCTCCCCTCCCACCGCCATCTCGCCCTCGTCCGCTGTCCCCTCTGGATTCTCTCCCCTGCGCTTCCCTTTCCTGGGTCTCCCACTTCTCTCCTCGCCCTCCTCCCCCCTCTCGCACTCCCGCTCCTTTCCTCTGCCTCGATCCCCCCTCTCTTCTCTCGCCCGCCGCCCCTCCTCCCTCCGTCTTCCTCTCGTGCCCGCGCTCGCTCCCCCCTCTTCTCGTTCCCTGCCCCCCGTCTTCTTTCCCGCTCGGCGTCCCGCGTCATTTCCTTCCTCGCTCCCGTTCGCCCCCGCCCTCCTGTCCCCCGTCCCTTCCCTCCCGCTGGCTCCCCGCTCGTCCTCTCCCCTCCTCGCCCTTTCTCTCTCTCCACTCCTCGCCCCGCGTCACTCTCCTCCTCACCCGGTCCCGCCTCTCCCCTCCGTGCGGCTCCCTGTCTCTCTCCTTGTTCCTCTCTCCCCGCTCCTCTCTCCTCCCTCTCACCCGTTCCTCCCTCTTTCCGTCTTCTTGTTCACCCTCGCCTCTCCTCCTCTTCCCCTCTCTCTTGCCTCCCCTCCCGCAAACCGCTCCCCCTCCTCCGCCTCTGCCTACCCATCATCTTCTCCTCTCGTCCCGCCCCCCCCCCCCCCCCCAGCTCGCTCCGCCTCCTTCTCTCGCTCGCTCCCCCGCCCCTCCTCCCCGCTCCCCCTCCCATCTCGCTCTCTCCTCTACGCCTCTCTCTCAGCCTCCTCTCTCCTCATCTCTCCCTTATGGCTCTGGCCCTCGCTTGTCGCTGTCTTTCGCCCCGTTTTCTCTCTCCCATCGCCGCATCTTCTCTCGTCCCACGCCTCTCCCCCTCGCTCCCGTTCTTGCTTTCTCTTCGTTCTCCTTTTCCGCGCGCTCCGCCCTCCCTCCGCACAAAAAACAACAAAAAACCACAACTCTCTCTTCCGCGTGCGTTTCCTCCTTGCTCCTCTCGTCTCTCCCCCCTCCGCGGCTCCCTTCTTCGCTCCCCCTTCTCCCTCCTCTGCCCTCTCCGGCGGTCCCCTCGCCTCTTCGCGGGTCTCTCCCTCCACACCGCTCCCCCCTCGCCCTCCCCCCCGCCTTCCGTCCGCTGTCTCCCTCTTGCGTCTCGTACCCTCTCTCCTCTCTCCCCCTCCGCGTCACTCCCTCCCGTCCCGCCCTCTCCCTCCGCTCTCGTCCTCCTCGCGCCTCCTTCGCCTCCCTCCTCGCACCATTCTCCCTCTTCCTCCCCTTTGCCCCTCCCTCTCTCCTCCACCCCGGTCTCCTCTCCTCCCTCCTTCTCCCGCTCTCCCCTCTCCTCCCCTCCCGCCCACCCCTCTCTCCTCCCTCCTCCCGCGTCTTCTCTCCCCCTCCCGGGAGTCCTCACCGGCGATGACGACGTCGTTTCGGAGGAGGTGGTAGTAGTGGTGACTCCTCCTCCTGGGGGGCAACGTGACGACAGAGGGCGCTGAGGAGCTGTAGGCCCCCGTGCTGCTCATGCTTGTCTCCCTTGGGGTTGGCGAGAGAGAGGGGGGGTGTGGGGCTCGGCGAGTCTGTCAGAACGTCTGCTGTCGCGGGGGAACGTTCTAGTCGTCGTGATCATCGCCGTCGTCGTCGTCGTCGTCGAGGTGGTGACGGTGGGGATGGTGGTGGTGGTAGTGGTGGGGGTGGTGGGGGGGTGGGGGGCGTAGAGGAGGGGGTCTGGTCGTGGTGGTTTTGGGGGTGGGTGAGGCGCGGCCGTGGCGGGGCGGTGACGGGGGCGGGGGGACGAGGGCGGGGGAGGTTCGGGGGCGGGATGAGGGGGAAAGGGGAGTAGGGACGCACGGTGGGTGGTGGAGGAGGTGGTGGGGTGACGGTGGTGGTGCTGGTGGGTGGGAGGGGCGGTGGGGGTTGAGGCGGTCTCATAGAGTTCTGTCGAAGACCTGTGGGGCAAGGAACCAGGAGAAGATAAGCAGAGTGCAGTTGATGGAATGAATGACAATTAGCCTGGCTGTACACATCTCTCTCTCTCTCTCTCTCTCTCTCTCTCTCTCTCTCTCTCTCTCTCTGTGTGTGTGTGTGTGTGTGTGTGTGTGTGTGTGTGTGTGTGTGTGTGTGTGTGTGTGTGTGTGTGTGTGTGTGATAGCAGAAATAGCAGAAGTGATAGCAAAATAGCAGAATGAAAGTGGACCGCACTGAGTTCTACTGCAACTACAGTAATATCGACAACGTCATCACACATTCCTTGGGTGAAATACGACAACGACTGGGTAAAGACCAAGCACCCCAGACGGAACGTTCAAGATACAGATTGTCACACTCTGGGCAGATGACAGCAAAATGTGTTCTGCAAAGAACGTATCTACCTTTCCTTTTCCAATTCTGCTCATTCTCTGCCTTCTTCTTCTTCTTCTTCTTCTTGTCTGTCTCTCTCTCTGTCTCTCTGTCTGTGTCTGTCTGTCTGTCTGTCTGTCTATTTGTCTGTCTGTCTGTCTGTCTCTGTCTGTCTGTCTGTCTGTCTGTCTGTCTGTCTGTCTGTCTGTCTGTCTCTCTCTCTCTCTCTCTCTCTCTCTCTCTCTCTCTCTCTCATGCAGTTCCTGACACATTGGTTTCGTGATGGTGAGGTTAGGGGAACAGAGGGACAGGGGTTTGGTCTGAGAAGGTGCAAGGTCCTGAAGCCTAGGACCCCCAGTCCTTCCCTGCTCCCACCTTCGATTCCCATCCCCCACCCGCGCCACTTGGTTATCCATAGCGAGAGCTTCGAGGCGACCGCGTCAGTCAAGGGAGGTGAGCCACTGGGATTGATCAGTGGAGAGCAGGTTAACTCCCTTAGGTTTTGCACGCAGTCCTCGGAACTCCAAATAGCGCCCGCTGCATGTTGCATCCGTATGGATACAAACACGCAGTTAATGAGGACAACAGTCGTATATTCTGTTTCCCAGTTTGATAGTAGTCTGCAACAGGGCCATTTTATGTTTCTTGGCGAATGAAGGCAAGGGAAAAACAACACCATATTATCAACGTGCGTGAATGAAGTTATGGCGATAAATGACATTGATAAATTAGCGCATCCTGGCCAAATCTTGCATAGAGATATTAATTTACGAACTTAAGGTGGTGAAATTAATCCCTATACCAAAAGGGTAATTACAAAAAAAAGTACTCATTCTCTTCATTTCTTTCTTTTCGTTGCCTTCTGATCGTCAACGTTGGCAATCATCATCTGAAGAACCTCCCCTGATAATTTCCATTCAGTGTTCATGTTCATTCCCACGTCATGTAATGTGGCGGGGGGTTGGGGGTGGGGGGTGGGGGTCGCCATCTGAGGAGAGTGCCGGAAGACGACATGACTTACACTACAGTACTAAAGTGGCGAAAGGAGAAGGAGAGACAGAGGAAGGTAAGGAGTGGCGGGCGGGTTTTTTTTGTTTGTTTGGGGTTTTTTTTTGGGTGGGGGTGGGGGGTGGGGGGGGGGGCAGGGGGACGGGAGAAGGGGAAGGGGGGGGGGGGAGAAGGTGGACAGGGAAGGGGAGGACAGAGCACATCGAGGAGGGGACGGGAGGGACAAGTGACGCAGCTCGTAAGGAGAGGGAGTATAGGAGGAAAGGAGGGGTGGGGGTGGGGGGGCGCGACTAGTAGGCTTGGATCACACACACACACACACACACACACACACACACACACACACACACACACACACACACACACACACACACACACACACACCCGCACACACACACACACACACACACACACACACACACACACACACACACACACACACACAATGAGACAGAGAGAGAGAGAGAGAGAGAGAGAGAGAGACAGACAGACAGACAGACAGACAGACAGACAGACAGACAGACAGACAAAGAAAAAGAGACAGAGACAGAAACAACAACAACCAAGAACAAGAAGCCACCACAACCAAACAAACACAACACCAACACCAACACCAACACCAACAACACTAACACCAATGGTAGCGCCGTCGCTGACGCCCGGCGCTCAAGGAACGGCGCAGGAACAGCCCCAAGCGCTCCGCCTCTCCGGCCACACGCACGGCGCACTGCAGCGGAATGCAGCGGCGGCAGCGCTGCCAGCTCCTGCCGCGAGACCCCGGCCGCAGCCCCGTCTCCAGCAGCGCTTCCATGGCCTCCTCCATCTCCTCCCCCAGCAAGCCGGCGCTGCCCAAGACCTCCAGGGGTCCGTAGGTACCCAGTCCCGGCATCAACCACCCTACGATCCCCGTGCGCATGCTCTGGCGGTACTGACACACCAGGGCTCGCGTGCTGCGGTAGGTGCAGGCGTACCCTGCGAAATGGGGACAGTGAGGGTTAGATGAGCTGCATGGTTTGGTGGTGGTGGTGGTGGTGGTGATGGTGGGGAGGGGGAGGGGGGCGGGGGAGGGGGGGGGGAGTTGGTTGGTCAGTGGTGTACAGACCTGCCAGATGTGCCAAAGGGGACGTTATGGCGAACGGGGGTTTTGTCATTGAAGAAGGGTGGTGGGATACGGGAGGTGCATGACACTGAAACTGACAGACATGTCGAATGTTCTCTTTCTCTGTTGATTTCCACTTTACTTCAGCTAATTTCCTATCTTTACAAAAACAAACAAACGAACGAACAAACTGAGTTCTCCCCTCTCCGCTCCTTTCAACTTTATTCATTTATTTATGCATTTGTTCATTTACTCGTCCATTCATTTATTTATTTATTGTTGGCTGTATTAGATTCTGTCTATCTTTCTGCATGTCTGTCGAAAACGAACCTCACCTCTAACCCTAACACTACTACAACCCGAGTGTAACCCTAGCCTTAACAATCGTTAGGAAAACCTTAAACAAACAAAACTTCTGCTTACTGTTTGTGAACTTGTACGAGTGGCCTCCCCTGATCATGAAATTTGCGTTTAGCCTAACGTTTGCATGTATTTTTTTCCTTTTGTTTACTTAAGCCTGATAACTTTGCGTGGGCCGGAGGTGGCACCATGGGTATTATTCATTTTTCACTATCTGCTCGTGCCAAGTTCAGACTTCAAGTCCATTGTCAGCTGCACATAAAAGAACGCACACGAAAGGCAACTTACGGGCGGTACTTGTCATGGTGACGAAGGTGACGTCATAGGCAATGGCGTCGGCGCCATCGGGTAAGAAGAGAGGAGGGAAGAAGAGCACGCATCGCCTGTGAGCGTGGCAGATACAGCTGCTGAAACTGGAGTATGACATCTGTTGAATGTAAATGGTTGGACTGGAACATTAACACTGATAATGATAGCGATAATATAATGATAATGATGATAATGATAATAACAATAATAATGATGATGATAATAATAATTATAACAATAATGATGATGATAATAATAATAATGAGGACAATGATAATGCTAATAATAATAACAATGATAAAGGACATTTAGGCCTACATAGCGCTTTCTGAAACGTAGAGCGCCTGAAAATATACGCAAAATGTGAAAATAGCTATAAGCTGTATAGATAAATCACATAACAGATTATACAGTTGACGTTCAGTTTAAAACCCTGCAACATGTTTCCGACATTTCACACACCAAGAAGCATATTGATTATCCAGCTTACATTAAGTTTGAAGCTCTGCAAAAATATTTCCAACATTCCACTCATCAAAAACACATTAAGATGCAAGGGACTACTTGTACACATTCACTCTCCAAATCCCCACCCTATCCCCGCACACACATTTCCTCCTTCTCAAACTCTCCCATTCACACCCACATAAAACACGCGCAAACATCCACGCAGACGCGCACACCAACACACGCACACAATCTAACACAAGCATGCACGCACGCAAACACACATAAAAAAATACAGGAACAGAAAGAATGTTGTCATTGTTAATTTAGTCCGATAAGTCGTAACGGTCACATGTACGCCCGTGCGTGCGAGTCCTCATCTTGGCATTTCGGTGACAGACGCGTAAACAACAATGTTATTTTTGTTGTACACATGAAACATTATTGTTATTAGTGTTGTTGTCCTAATATTCACCGTGGCATTTCAGTAAAAGAAACATGAATACCAGAGATATTGCTGCAGTGATGTCTGTGTCTCCATCACAGCAAATACAGTGATAGACATATAATGAGCCTAAGTGCTGTTGTCTGAGCGTTCATAGCAGCATTATAGGGACAGACACACACAAAAAACCAGTGTTGTTCTTTGGGTGTTCTTCATGGCATTTTAGTGACAGATATATGAAAACAGTGTTGTTCTTTGAGTGTTCTTCATGACATTTTAGTGACAGATATATGAAAAGTGTTGTTCTTTGAGTGTTCTTCGTGGCATTTTAGTGACAGATACATGAAAACAGTGTTGTTCTTTGAGTGTTCTTCATGGTATTTTAGTGACAGATACGTGAAAAAGTGTTTTTTGAGTGTTCTTCATGGCATTTTAGTAGCAGACACATGAGAAACAGTATTGTTCTTTGAGTGTTCTTCATGGCATTTTAGTAACAGACACACGAAAAACAGTATTGTTGTTTTGGGTGTTCTTCGTGGCATTTTAGTAACAGACACATGAACAATAGTATTGTTCTTTGAGAGTTCTTTATAGCGTTTTAGTGAAAGACGCATGAACAACAGTGTTGTTGTCTAAGTGTTCTTCATGGCATTTTAGTGACAGACACATTAAAAGCAGTATTGTTCCTTGAGCGTTCTTCGTGGCATTTTAGTGGCACGCATTTGAAAAAAAAAGTATTG
>JADBJO010001814.1:367500-372500 GCA_016801955.1 Conus betulinus
TCTGACTTCACAACCAAGTCCAACGAATGTGTAATTCCGCTCTATTATAATTTCATAAATAACACAACTATAATATGTCATCAGTTCACATCTTTATCAACATGTCAGCAACACCTTTCACTTACACATTTCCATACATAGTAGAATTTCCGTTTGTAACCCCTCTAATTTAGTCTTTCTCCACAACCCACATTCTTCGAAGGATACTGTTTCCAAACTGTCATAACTATTTTTTGAATGACATGTCCTTTCAGCACACAAAAACACTATGACCTGAAAATTCCGTGAATCCCTAGGTATTTTCCCCCCCCCCAAGTTCCACACCAACATACCCAGTCTCTTCTTGCACATCTTCAGTCTTGATCTTGCTCACAGACTCACCCTTTCTACACATTTACCTCCAGTCATCAGTTCTTCTTCTCGTTCCACTTCTTCTTCCTCTTTCCCTTCTTCGTCTCTGTCCTCTTCCTCTTCGACTTCTTGTTCCCCTCTCTCCTTATTCTCCTTCTTCCTCCTTTTCCTTCTTCTTCTTCTCCGACTTCTTCTTGTTCCCCTTCTCATTATTCTCCTTCTCCCTTTTCTTTCTTCTTCTTCTTCTCTGACTTCTTCTTGTTCCCTTCTGTTCACTCCCCTTCTTCTTCTTCTTCTCTTCTCCTTCTTCTCTCTTTTCTTCTTCTCCGACTTCCTCTTTCTTTCTTTTCTTCTTCTTCTTTCTTCTTCTTCTTTCTTCTTCCTCCTCCTCCTCGTCCTCCTCCTTTTTGACTTCTGTCTTTTCTTCCCCATTTATTTTCTCTACTGTCTCTTCTTCTTCCTCATCTATTGTCTCTTCATTTTCATTCACCGTCCCTTACTGCATCTTCTTGTGGTAACTTTTCTTCCTCGATCACTATCTTTAAATCAAAAGGAGTCTCGCATTTTTCTTCAAGCATTTCCTTTTGGTCCAGTGCACTTTTGACCCTTCTCTCAATGTGTTCATCTCTCTTCGCTCCACACACACCAACTAACTTGCTCCCCCCCCCCCCCCCCCCCCCCCCCCCCCCCCCCCCCCCCATTCTATCGCGAACTACTCACCCCAGTTAGGGCAAGTTGCTACAAGAAAACAAATTGCGCGCAAAACATACAGAGGATTGAACTATATTGCCTGTCCACTTACTAACAAAATTGTAGCTCTGTGTTCACTCTCATTAACCCTTTATCTTCCCTTTTCACCTTAACCCTTTCTGGTCTATATATCATGCGTTTCCCATAGCATGACAGTCACAAACAAAATGAGCAACAGTACATTTTTGAAAATACCTTAACACTTACCAATAACTATACATTGTAACAGAGAGAGAGAGAGAGAGAGAGAGAGAGAGAGAGAGAGAGAGAGAGAGAGAGTTCAAATCTCAGTTAAAAAGAAATGCTATAGGGCGAACCGACTTTAGGCGAAATAAAAGTAGGCGAAACGAATATAGGCGAATCGGAGTGTCCCTATAGTGTTTACTTTATTAACGACAGAGTTTACAAAGTGCTTGTTTCATGTCAAGTCCCCCCCCCCCCCCCCTCCCCCCCGCCCCCATGCTATCCCCCTCTCCCCAAACCCCACCACCGAGCCACGCAAAGATCGGTCTTTCCAATCGCAGCCCCTGAACGGCGGTTCACAGGGAACAATCAATATTTGCATCACCACGAGGTAAACCCACCGGAGAACACCCTGCACTGCAGCCGACGTTACGTGAGACGTGGGCAAGGTGCCCGTTTTTGACCCAACATACGCAGGACATACACCTGCGAAGCCCTCCGCCAAGGGAAACAACTGCATAGTCACCTCACAGCACGAGTGAGCGCCCCGTGGTATAGAGTACTGACGCCACGAAATTCGGCCGATACCACCATATTGCACTCGTCGTTTTTTTTTTTTTTTTTTTCCACTCATGGCAAGATTTTACGTTAATTATAAACGTAGCGGCCATTCTTCACTGTATTCGTGGTGGAAACATGTCGCTCGCGTGAAAGTCGTTCCAAATCGACTTTGCGAGAACAATTCATGTCATCCTTTTCCTCAGAGAAAAGTAATATTTGTGTGTGTGTGTGTGTGTGTGTGTGTGTGTGTGTGGTGTGTGTGTGTGTGTGCGTGCGTGTGTGCGTGCGTGTGTTAAGTATGGCTTTATTACAGTGAAAATTTGGCCGCACGCCTTTTTTTTTCATAACGAAATTACATTGATTTTATATGGAAATTGACAGGAATTCACTTGAAATACAGTCGCTCTTATTTAATAGGTTTATTTATCAAGCAAGGTTCTAGCAGCGGTTACTTTCAGCGCTGTCTCGGATGAATATGTTACTGGACTGACATGTAACATAGAGCCTTAGTCTACTGTTGCACCCACTTGTCCGATTGATAGTGTCTTGATTTTGATAGTGTCTTGATTTTGATAGTGTCTTGATTTTGCTTCAGAATGTTTCGGGACTGAGTAACCTTGAAGCTAGCAGGCGTTTTTGATGTATAGGTACCAATACATCGGTTTGTTCGTTTGCTTATGACGTTACACGTAAATGAAATAACGAACTAATAACTGAGCAAAAATGTATTGTAAAGCTTTTAATGTATTGGTTTCAACGTGTCGAGATTTGAGTGGGAAGTCTTCATTGAAAAGTTTGGTCTCTCTCTCTTGGTCTCTCTCTCTCTCTCTCCTCTCTCTCTCTCTCTCTCTCTCTCTCTCTCTCTCTCTCTCTCTCTCTCTCTCTCTCTCTGTTCTTGCTTGCGGGTGGCGGGCGCGTGTATGCATGTGTGTGGAGGGAGGAATAGGGGGTTTGTCTGTATCTCTCTCCTCTTGCTCTGTCTGTCTGTCTGTCTGTGTCTCTGACTGTCCGTCTGTCTCTGTACACGCACACACGCGCGCGCGCACGCACGAACATACGCATGCACGCACGCACGTACACACACACACGTGTGTGTGTGTGTGTGTGTGTGTGTGTGTGTGTGTGTGTGTGTGTGCGTGCGTGCGTGCGTGCGTGCGTGCGTGCGCGCGCGCGCAAGCGCGCGTGCGTATGTGTATGTATGTGCGTGCGTATGTGCGTGTGTGTATGTGAGTGTAAAGTGTGTTTGTTGTGTGTGTGTGTGTGTGTGTGTTGTGGTGTGTGTGCGCGCGCGCGCGCGCGCGCGCGTGTGTGTGTGTGTGTGTGTGTGTGTGTTTCTCAATTTTGTACAACTGACTTTGAAGACTGATTCCGATCGGCAAACAATCCGACTAGGAGACTCGGGAAAAGTCTTTTGCTTGTGCGGTAGATGATGAATTTAGGCCGGTCATAATCATTGTCAGCACTCACTACATATTTGCAACAAGAGCAGCTATATTTCACTAATTTTTGTCGACGTGAAATATTGTTACTGGAGAGAAAAGTTTTTGCGGGTTTTTTCTGCCACTATATTACGTTTTTTTTATGGAAACTTTTACAACAGGACAAAAAAAAAATTCAAGTTAAATCGGGACACGTCCGACTTAGTGCAGAAAATGTCCCGTGATATTTACATGAAATTCCAATGCTGGTGTGTGAACCTAATTTGTACGTAAAACACGGCTGCTACATACACATTTTACGTAGACTTTGAATGCGGCTTAGAGACAACTTTACATGAAATATTCGGCACTCAGCAGCAAAATTTCGCGAGAAGGGCAATATCTGGCATGAAATATCGTCGCAGATTACATTTTTTCACAAGCGTCTGTATTTATATACGACGCCTCCCTCCTGAGAACGCCAACACCTCCACTTACCGACAGTTTCCCAGGAGCATTTTTGATACGGATGATTTGGGACACTTACAACGAGTATGAACGAGGAGTTTGTGGCCAGTTTTGTAAGGTAAATCTTCTATTATTAACAAAACAAACAAAACAAACAAAAAACAACAACAAAAGAAAGAAACCGAAGTCTTAGAGAGTGGCAGAAATGAGCAATTTTTGAGGAATTTCTTCAGAAGATATTACACACATTCTTTCTGAACCAGCTGGGTGTAGATGGTTGTGTATTGTCTAGTCCATGGCTAACGGTTGAGGTGAACCTGGCATGGAAACACCTCTGCAACAGGGGCAGGGTGACGCAAGTCGACTGAGATGTCGTTTTCATTTCTGTTTAGTCAGGACGGTCGCCCGCGTGCAGATGAGTCCATATGCGCTTAGCTTCACCTTTATCATGATGAAACACCCGTATTTATTCTCCTGTTACTTTCTCCCTCTATAGCGCACAAAATCAAGAACACAGAAACATTTTAAATAAATAATAAATTAGCTGGGAAACATTCAATCGCGCGGTGCGCGCGCGCGCTTGCACACACAGCTACACCACACACACACACAACACACACACACAACCACACACACACACTATCACACACTCAGGCCAGCGTGACAACGATGTCACTGACAACACATCATAGCCACACGCACACACTGGGGCTCACATCAATGATAAATATAACAGTCACTGAGTTGATGAAACTATTCATGCCTAAGAATCAAATCATCTGAAATCACAATCGAGCGAATCCATCAAGTCACTTAATTGGAGAAATCATACAGCACAAGATTAAGCTGAATTAGATGTAATACAAAGGTTCGTTACACCTTTTTTCTATAAGTGTTCAATCAAGCACTAATCATGACAATTCAGTCGTGAGATTCACGTAGAAAAGGTATAAAGACCTGCACAGCGGATCAGACACAGATACGTATTGGGCTGTTGGTTCGCCGATTCACTTTAAATTGTTACTGTTTTTTGTTCTCGACCTTTGTCCGCTCAAGAGGATTTGATAAAGTGATTACACGCTTGAAACTACATTGCACTAGACCGTGCAGCAAGTATGTTGAATATAAAGAAGCCTCTGTCCGGCTTAGACAACCGCTGTACAGTAGTATTAAGCTAAACAACGAAGCTGCTAGGAAACCGACAGCAATAGCAGGATGCGTTAGAAGGCTCCCATTCTGTGCACTGTCGGCGTAAGGGAGATGAGAGCA
>JADBJO010001815.1:2500-7500 GCA_016801955.1 Conus betulinus
TTGCAACTTAATTAACTGGGAACAGCCCTGTCATCTGGCTTCGATCGATTTGAACAGGTGCCAGAGAAGTACAAGAGCTCACGTTCTTTTCTGAAGAAAAGCATTTAAGCAAAGAAGAAGGAGAGAAGAAGAAGAAGAAGGAGGGAGAAAGAGAGGAGAGGAAGGAGGAGGAGGAATTGCACGAAATCAACAAATCAAACGCGGACAGCGGGCTGTAATGTCCAATCACCCTTCCTCAGGATCGTCACATAAGCCACAACTGAAAAACTGCACCATTCAGTACCGAGTGTAGCCACCGTTTGCCGCCAGGCAAGCGGCACAACGTCGACGCATGGAGTCCACCAGGGTCCGAAGAGTGTCCCGCGGTATGGCCTGCCACTCCTGCTGCAGAAAGAGAGTGAGCTGGGCCACGTCAACAGGCGGGGGGGGGGGTTGTGGGCTACCCGCCGTCCAAGGACATCCCAGAGGTGCTCAATTGGAGCCAGATCGGGTGAGCGAGATGGCCACTGCATCCGGATGATCCCCCTCTTGCTGCAGATGATCGTCCACGACACGGCTCGGTGTGGACGGGCGTTGTCGTCTTGGAAAACAGCAGCGTTACCCATGGCCTGAAGGGCGGGCTGGATCAGGGGCCTCACACATCTCGTCACGGTACCGCACCCCTGTCAGCATGCCTTGAATGACGTACAGGGGAGTTCTGTCTTGACGACTGAAGCCACCCCAGACCATCACAGAACCCCCTCCGTAACGATCCACCTCACGAACTGTGGCGTCAGCAAAACGTTCTCCTGGCCTTCGCCACACTCGGTCCTGCCGTCATTGAATGCCAAGGTGAAGCGGGACTCATCTGTGAACAGCACTCGAGACCATTGCTGCCTCGTCCAGCGAACGTGATGACGACGACACCAGTCTGCCCCGTGCTCTGCTGCGGTGAGCTGGAGTAAGTGGTACTACTCGGACTGCTGGTCTCCGGGATGACAGCCCGAACTCGTGCAAAACGGTTACAAACTGTCCTTCTACTGACATTGACATTTGCAGCCTGCAGGAGCTCACGCCTTAAGGTGGATGAGGGTGACAGTCCGATTGCGTAGGGCAGACAGCAGGAGGAATCGGTCAGCATGTCTGTCGGTACACCGAGGACGGCCTGATCGTGGCCGATCCTGCACGCTGCCAGTGGCCTGAAACCCTCTCTACAAGACGTTGATGGTGAATGGGACACGTTCAGACGCCTAGCCACCTCGCGGCCAGAAAATCCCTTCGTCAATCAACGCTAAGGCACGTCCACGATCGGCAGGGTCCAGTCTTTGCCTTTGTCTGTTTACAGATTTGTGGCCAACGGCGTCTGATCTGTGTTCATGAACGAGGTGCCATGCACGTGCATCATGATTGAAATAAATAGAGAACTGACACAAGTTAAGTCAATTTCACATTCAACTTTATCTTGCTTACACAACGTAAGTCTTTACCTAACTGCGTGGGGTGCACTGCCTCGAGTGGGCGCAGAAGTTGGTACAAGCCCAGAAAGACATAAAAAAAAAAAAAAAAAAAAAGTTGTGTGTTCCCTGTATTTTTTTATAAAACAGTAGGGTTTTCTTTTTATGTGTAGTAAAATATAAAAACTGGCAACCCACATAACAACTGCGATCATAAATAATAAATAAATATACTCCATAGAAAACGCACAGTTGAACTATTTTTTTATGGGGTATCTTAATAATTGGCACGTTTTAAAACCCCATGAAAAGACGATGGTGAAATGAGCTGCAAAACATTAACCACAATAACAAACCGATTCTCCTTTTGTAAAATAACCCATTTTTTTCGTGGATCATAAATGAGACGAGTCAACAGGTATATATGACAACTGATTGTACATGATATTAACTCGTTGATGAACGTTTGGATATGGATCTTGTGCTTATAACCTATTCAGCAACTAATTGTTGACTGAAAACATACTAGCGACTATTGACCCATTCGCATGACTGGCTAGTCACACAGTGAACACAACTTTTACAAAAAAAAACGGCCATATTTTTGAGAGAATGTTGTACTCGTGCCATGCTTACACATGCACGTCTTATTATACACAGAGTGTGAGAGTTGATTAGGGATTAATCAACTACTACACGCCCTTGATACGACATACAGAAAAAATAAAAGATATTTTTGTGTGTGCATTATAAAATTGATAGGGTGGGGGAAGGTGAACAGTGGGGAGGAGGGAAACACAGATAAGAGGAGAGAGAGAGAGATTTGAGCCCCACCAACCCACCAAGGAGAGAGAGATCCCCTTTTCTAGAGATCGTGAAGTATCTGTCTTCGGCATTTTAGACACCTACGGCAAACACAACACACATAATTTACACATGTAATGTTTATCTGGACGTGCTCACGCTTTGCATCACATCTATCCCGGGTCGAGGATTAGGTTAGTTTTTTCTTTTCTTATTCACTGACCGATGGCACCAAAACACCACCCGCCGCGCACTCATCAGCTCATGTTCACAATGTATATTTCGGACTAATTATTTGCGAGCTATCTGCCACGCATGATTTTCATTGTGGCCTCAAGTCTCCCTTACAGTCTTCCCCTTAAATAGGAAACGTTGAACGAGAAACCGAGCACTTCTTTAAACCGAGTTAGAACCATTGATGAACCAAATCGCACTCTAGTATAGCCACCATTTTTTTTTTCAACACTATCATCCGATAGTGTAATCATTCATATGCCTGGCATGCCTCTATCACTCTCTCTCTCTTTAAGATCAAAATGGCAATCTGTGTTCTGTTGGTACAGCACCACTCCAGCCCACCACCGCTTTTCCCTCCCTCCTTCATTTACACTGGGCGCCATGCACAGGAGTGACGAGGGATAGCCTGTGTTTGCCTGGATGCAATAGCCAAGACGATTGAACTTCATGCAACATCTTGCTGCGCGAAAACTTGTCCTAAAAAGCTAATCGGTTTGTTACGTGCAACTCTTCATGTGGTTGAAACAGACAGAAGTCAGTATGTGTGTCTAGGTTCCTGTGTTACCGGTGTAACCTACTTACTTTCTCTGGGAATAGCAGGTTTCTGCTGAATGTGTATCCGTGTTTTTTCTTCGCATGTGTGTGTGAACGTACGTGCAGGAAACATAACAGATAAACAAATGCTGTGGAACTTTTGTTCCCAAAGAAAACCGTAACACAGATTACTTTTTTGTTTATTCAAGCTGCTTTCAGCCTTAAACGAAACACTTGATTAAAGTCAGGACAATACAGAAAGACGAACATTCAATATGGGGGAAAAAAAACGTGCGCCGGCCATACATTTTAACGCGACTGATGAGCGGTATTAATGACTTGAACTATTTGCAGTTCAATCTGGTGCACGAGAATGTTTACATCCCATACTGATATCCCAGACGTTAATTAGTGACGTGTTAGCTGTCTCAGATTTGAACGCCAGAGCGCAGATACCGCCAGCCCGGTCTCCCTGGAAGGAAGAGAGAGAAGGAGACCCAGCGTACGAAAGGGGCACTCGGAGCAGCGCTCTTGAACGAATATATCTGCTTTAAAGGGAGAGAGGCGCGATTGGCGAAAAGCGGACCCGCAGAGTGAACAAGTTTTTTCAATTCATATTTTCTTCTTTTCAATTTTCTCCCATTTTCCCCCGCATTTTTTATTAAATTTACATCTGGGACGCTCCTGCGCGCCCCCGGGCCGCCCCCCCCCCCCCCCCCCCCCCCCCCCCGCCCCCCCCCCCCCCCCCCCCCCCCCCCCCCCCCCCCACCCCCCCCCCCCCCCCCCCCCCCCCCCCCCCCCCCCCCCCCCCCCCCCTCCCCCCCCCCCCCCTTTCTTCCCCCCCGCCCCCCCACCCCCCCCCCCCCCCGCCCCCCCCCCCCCCCCCCCCCTCCCCTCCCCCCCACCCCCCCCCCCCCTCTCCTCAAGCAATAGCATACCGAATGTCAGGTGGAGATCTCTTGCATCGCCTTCCATGCGCCAGACGGCACAAATGAGAGATGGACGAGACCAGTTTCAATGACCACAAAATACGCTGCAGTGTGAACGACACAGCCCCTACCTTACCCCACGCTGAACACGGGTCCAACCAGCATGATTATGTCTACCTCTGTCTTCAGACACCAAGGTCCTATTACAACAGCACACAACCACACACACAACACACACACCCCACACGTACACACTTACACACACACACACACACACACACACACACACACACACACATATACACACACACATAAACACGCACACACAGACCGCGCACACACACGCACACACACATACACGCACACACACACGCGCGCGCGCACACATGCACACACACGCGCGCGCGCGCGTCCACACCCACCCACCCACCCACACACACACATGTAATATATGTACCATTCATGTGCAGATGCGTGCGTGCAGGAACATGCTCACACACAACCCCACAAATCACACATGCGCATGCATTTCTGCATACACACACACCCACACGCCACATACACACTCACACCCACATACACGTACGCACGCACCCACCACCCCACCCACCCACAACGCACGCACACAAACGCATGCACACACACAAACACAAACACAAGCACGCGCGTGCACACACACACACACACACACACACACACACACACACACACACACACACACACACACACACACACACACACACATGCACACCGCATACACATACGCGCACACATACGCACATACACCACACACACACACATGTGCTCGCGGAACGCATACACTGGGACACACACACACACATGGACCGTACCCACAACGCTGTACACACAAACCCGTGTGCACTCACCACACACACACACACACACACACACACACACACACACACACACACACACACACACACACACCACACACACCTAATAATAATAAAAGGGCACAGCCAATGTTTAGGTAGGTTACCCAAGGTCTGACCAGAGCGCTGGGCCTCTGCCGTAGGTGCAGACATCTGCTAGGTCGTCGAAG
>JADBJO010001815.1:15000-25000 GCA_016801955.1 Conus betulinus
GGCAGCTCTCGGAAATATTGTGATAGGCAGATTAACTGTTTCAAAAGAGAGGACAAGTCCGAGAATTTTTTTTTGTTTACTGATTTGTCATTGGCTTTTAGATTGAGCACAGTCAATTTTCAGAGAGGGGAATGTTCATCTTTCTGCTACTCTGAGATCCTGTGTCGAATTTCACCGATCGTCCCAGTAGAACAAATGAAAGTTGAAACTTGTGTTTCTGGTGTTTGGGGCCATACGTCGTTTGTACTGAAGTCTTAGGGTTTTACAGTGTAACTTTATGTAAGTACTCGGTAAAGTCATTGAAAATCGTTCATAAACGTTCTTGATGAGATTAAGTAAGGACAGGCCAGTCAAAGCCAAGGCAGAGTGGGTTTGTAACTATTTTGTATAGTTTGATCTCACATATCAAGTAAAGCTTTGTGTATGAGCCGGAATAGTTCAGTTGGTAGAGCACCCGACTCGTGATCCTGCGCTTGCTCGCCAGGCCGTTTCGGTATAGGGGGATTTTTCCCTCGGAGTTAACATTGGTTCTGACTCCATTTTCCCATACAGTCCTTCGAATGAGACCATAAACCGAAGTTCCGTGTGTGAACGCACGCATAACATCTTGCACACGCGCGTAAAATCCCATCACCAACTTTCGGAAGAGAAGACCAGTTTGGCCGTTGGTGTGGATGACACGTTACACATAACATGCACCCTGCGTGAAATATGGAAAAAGAAGGAACGAAGTAAAGAAATTGAGTGAACGATATTGAACGATATTGACTGGACGACACGGGAAACGACTGAATGAAACTTCAGCTGGCAGCTCTTCAGTCGGCACTGCCTAGACAGGCAGCCCGTTGTGTAAACGAGTGTGGATTGTAAAGCGCTTAGAGCTTGGTCTCTAGCCGAGAATAGGCGCTATATAAGTAGCCATTATTATTGTTATGAAATTGCGCTTAACTTGTGCCAGTATATTTGTTGTTCATTCATTATTTCAACTGTCTTCGCAGTTGTCGGATGTCAGTCAAACGCTGGCTAGCTTCAGGCGTGTGTCTCGCCATGACTCCCAGTTCAAGCGTACAAGGTATAGTGGGGGTGGGGGCGGGGAGACCTCCCAGAAGAAGATAAAAAAAATAGTCATGGTAGAACAATATCGGTGACTCCTTTGGTTACAACGTCACTGGGCTGTCGCGCACGATTTACGACAGAAAGCTGTGGAAATCGTTGGCCGCCTCTCATCCCCTCTTGCCTTTACCCACTCCCCCTCCCCTCCCCATCCCTCATGGACATGAGAGGGAAAACTACGTGGGCATCAGGCATTCGTAAATGTTTATGTAATTACGGTTTTGTTGTTGTTGTTGTTGTTGTTGTTGTTTGCATGGTTACTAGAACAAGGGGTTGGCTGCGTCAGCAGTGTCTTGGCTTGTTTCAAGCAAACGATGAACAGATTGTAGACGGCAGGTCTGGAAAAACCGTATTTCAAAGCAGCGAACGATTTTTTTCTTTATGATTCAGACTGGTGAAAAGCAATCATTTTGTAAAAGCAAAGCATATCTTGTCAGTGAACGTGAATCGATTTGTCAGGTCTGATCTGACAAGAGTTCGGGTTCGGCGTTTTACAGATTCTACTGTGTATCGTCAGAGATATCATGCCCAGACAGTAGTGTCATTGTGTACATCTGTTAAGGAAGATGAATTTCTTTGTGTATTCTTCATGCCCTGTGCTTGCAGGTCTACGACAAATATCTATTGTTTTAAGGTATTATCAACGTCCAGCACTTTCCAAATGAGTTTGTCTTCTGTCATCACGGAATGTCAATGTTACAAGATTACTGGCATGATATGAAATATTTATATTTTCAGTGATGAAATACCTTGATTAGCTATGCTGATTATGAAACTCGCCCTCTTCAAATGGGGCTGTGGTCTCTTCTGGTAGAAATGATCGTTATCGTTATAGATATATACCCCCTCCCCCTCCGCTACCTGCACAGCGTTTCAATGACCGACTGTCGGAGGGCAGTCAGTAAAGAACAATAGTCAGGATAAAAGAAAGAAAGAAACACACACACACACACACACACACACACACACACACACACACACACACACGTGCACGCACACACACACACACACACACACACACACACACACACACACACGCGCGCGCAAGCGTGCGCGCGTGCGCGTGCGCGCACACCCACACACCCACACCTACACACACTCACACACATCCCCCCCCACCCCACCCCACACCCCCACACACCCCCCACACCCACAGTTATTAAATCCGTCCCAGCTGACCTCACCCTCCACTCCCCAACCCCACCCCCTCCCCTGCGCCTCCCACCTCCACCCTTTCATCCCACTCACTTCCTCCACTTTAAACGAAGTGGTTTCAACCGAGAGACGAACGATTTGCAGACACACCTGTTGTCTTAAAAAAAAAACCCAAAACAACAACAACAACAACAACAACAAACGTTAGCAGCATTTCATTAGGCAAACGCTTACGGTAGCCGCGCTGTAGGCGTTCATTTCGAACGAAATTGCTTCATTCATGTTTTTGGTCCCATGCCACAGGAAATAGTAAACCTTCACACCCCGTGGTCAAAAAGTCCAGCACTTTGTGCCATCAAAATAGAACCTTTTTTTTTGCCAAAAAAAGGAAAGCATCTTTATTCAAGACATTTCTCTAAGGGATACATAAGGAAAGATACTTGGTAAAAAAAAAAAAGAGAGGTATACATGAAAATAAAGAACTGTTGCTCATGATTACAAATCCAGTTTCTACATTCTCGAGACAACTGGTAAAAAAAGTACCTGACTGGCAGAGAGAGAGAGAGAGAGAGAGAGAGAGAGAGAGAGAGAGGGGGGGGGGGGGGGGGGGGGGGGGGGGGTGGAGGCAAGCCGATTGTATAATGAAAGTTGACGTACTTTGGCTTTTACATGTTCTGCAAAGTTGTGCGAAGTAACAGCAGTTCCAGCGGACTATGATCCTATCAACAATAAGTTAATAAACAAGGTCAGCGTACATTCATAATGTAGTCTGGGTCTGCAAACATCCGTTTACATGGGAGCCATCTGGAAATAAGATCTTCATATACAATTTTTTTTTTCAAGCAATATATCCTTCAGTATGTTATTCATATTTCAGCTTGTTGAAGAATACGTGGAGTCTAGGTTTTTTTATTTTATTTATTTTTTTTTACACCGATATAGATCGGATTTAGCAACCAAAATGGAACCTCTCTTCGCAACTACTACGCACGTCATACTTGGATGGGGGGGGGGGGGGGGGGGGGGGGGGGGGGGTATGTCGCCTGTCCAAAATCAGAAAGAAAATGGCTGTCACAGAGAAACGTTTTTAAAAAGAAAGTCCTGGAAGGACATTAGGACGAACGACACTGGTCACAACGCCTCTAGCACGTTGCGCAGGACCGAAGACAGAAAGTCGTTAGTGCGATTGACTGTCTGAAAGTTCTTCACATCACTGCCAAAACCCACCATCATAGGACTTTGGAAAAAGAAAATCAACGCGATTCAAAATTAGGCCTTGGATGAAAACATGGGGGACGGGTCTCGTCGTAACAAACAGCGTAATAAACGGTCACATCTCTTTACAAACAAGAAAACCATACACCGGGTGTTAAGACACAAGTTCGGGGTGGGTGAAAAGGACTGGAATCGTCGTAACCCATTGGGCAGGTTTCGGTGTGCGGTGGTGTCTTTCTAGAAATGATACTGTAAATCCTATGCTCAGTCAGAAGAAGTTCTGGAGAAATAATGCGACAAACGACGATCTCAGACAGAAGTTCTGGATAGAATGATGCGGCGAACGATGCACTAAGACAGAAGAAGTACAGGATAAATGATACGGCTATATGACGAGCTCATACAGATAAATAAGTTCTAGATAAAATAATGCGGCAAACGATGCTCTAAGAACGAAGTTCTGGATAAATGATACGGCAAAGATACGTTCAGACAGAAGTTGTGGATAAATTATATGGCGAACGATGCGCTAAGACGGAAGAAGTTCTCTGGTAAGTAATCTGGTGAACGACAGAAGTCTAGCACCGATAAAGACAGGAACTGGACCGACTATGACGTCTCCAACCTGTTGCAGAAGACTGGGAATTTCAGAATGGTTAACACCCTGACTGCCCAAACGCAACTCTTAAGCAAAGTCTAAACTGTATCACATGTAACAGCGTGTCTGTGTGTGCGCTAGACGAATAGGTACCAACAGCAGCATTCGTTTAGAGAGTTATGGACAGGCAATTGTTTTATTCGTGGGGGGAAAAGTCGCCTTCCATGGTTGTTATTTGCTCACTGTCCAAGCTTTTTTTTCACTAAAAAAAAAACCCATCGTGTTTGAAGAAGAGACTCGAGAATGAATTCGATGTATACGATTTTGAGTGAAAATTGAACGGAGAGTTTCGTAGGACAAAGGAAAACGTAATCCAGGCCGGATTAAGCGGGAAGAGCAAAAAGCGCAACAATGAAAACTGTTCCTTGCATCCGCAATTGTACCGTTTTATCCATTGCAGGTATCTCAGCATACATTACACAATTTCAGCAAAGTGCACACTGGCATTTAGGCTAATGGGATATCGCACGTCTATTGCAAACCACCAACAACACAAAAAGTAAATTAAGATGTTTTATGCGCCGACTGCCTGTATGGGTGCCTACTTTTCTTCATCCCATATGTATACAAACCATTGTGTTCATTCTTTTTTCTTTCTTTCTTGCTCTCAAGCTGATCTGTTCAATTAACCACGCTATTTCATATTTATTGACTTGTGCATAATGCAGCTCCTTAGAGAGGTGTTAAGATCCCTAACCACTCAAGCATTTGTTCGGGCATTTCTACGACCTTTGCTGATAGAACAACGAACGGATGAATATTGAGTGTTCCATTACAAGTCAACATAGGTGATATTGATTTCTTCACCAGTTGGACCAACTGAAACAGGTCCAGCATAGATCACTACGCCCTCTAGCAGCACCAGCAGCACGACCGTCACCACCGCCGCCACCACCACCACCACCACCACCACCATCATCATCATCATCATCATCATCATCATCACCACACGCACCTAACCTGCTTGAATCTGGAACAGTCACGATAGTAATTGATCTTGACTGCTGTTTCAACGGTTGCTAATGATGACGACGACGAAGGTGATCTTGATGGTGTTTGTCGAAGGTGTTGATGCTGATATTTATGATATTGATGCTGCTGCTTTTGTTGCTCATGATGACGATATTTTCGATGATAACGTTGCTGCTGCGACCAGCCGCCGTGGCAAAGTGGTTAGCGTCGCGGACTCCCGGCTGGGAGTCGTGGGTTCGAATCCCATCAGAGTGGGTTTTTTCTGCCCCGACCGGCTCCTACCCAGAGTTGAATGTGCTGCGGACTCAGTTGGGAAGACTGGGACCACACAGTCGAGTTTCATCCACTTAATGGATGCGTTTCTGAGAGTGTTGCTCAAAGATTTCCTGACCAACACTGCAGGTGCCTGTATCTCTCGGGCCTGGTTGACGCCGGGATATATTATGAAAGGAAGCGTAGTAGAGTACAGCCCTGTCATGTTGTCTCAGACCGAAATGGAAATCCGTAGCACCATCTAAATCATCCTCATTTTCATCGATCAGCATAATAAAAAAAAAAAAGTCTCAAATTCTGTGGCCCTTCATGCCTTGCTCTCATGGTGACCTCAATTTCGATGTCCTCTCCAGTTTGTGGTCTTGGTTTGGTTTCCGTCGGGGTCACCGGTATCGGCGAGTCCATGGGGCTGTCGTTGGACGGACGTGGTGCTCCGGAGGGAGAGCTCACTCACGCCGGCTCCGCGACTAAGCAATTATTGTCGTCAGTAGGGGGCTTAGTAGTGGTGTCCTGCGTATGTTAGATCAGAACAGGCGCCACTGAACACCACCGAAGTGACTCGGCAGCAGTGCAGTGTGTCTCCTCCGGTGGGTTGCCTCTTGACGACTTGACATTGACTGCTCCTTGTGGATTGCCGGTGCCGGGGCTGCGGCGGGGCTGACCGGACTGTGGCTGTGGACGGGGTGTCGGAATGAGCGGCGTGGGTGCACTGCCTCTGGCCTAATAACGCGGTTCTGAACAGATGCTGTCAGTGAAATCACACACCCTCAAAAAAAAAAACAAACAAACAAACAAATAAACACTCCAAAGTCCCCCAAACTCTCACATATGGAGACCATGAAGACAAGTCGATGGAAAAGCCATCGGAAGCACCCTCCCTTCCTTCGGCTTCCTTGTGCGAGGGTGGGGAGGGGAGGGGGGAGGGGGGTCCGCCACGTGCCGCACGTGGATTCCTGAGAGCCCTACACCCGGTGCCAGCAGCCCACGGGGAGGTGTGAGAGCAGTGCAAGCGATGGAAGGTGGGTCGGTTCCGTCACGGCTGACTGCGTCAAGGAGTGTTTAGGGAACGTGGAGAACGTGGTAAAGAGGCCCGTGAGAGCCCGGATGGATGCAGTCGCTGTCTTCTCGTCTAGAGGTAGTGGAGTAGTAGCGGGTAAACACGCGATTCGAATCGTTACAGTACACTGCAATACGATGAATTTTTTTTTTTTTTTACGACGATGACTTAACACAATACACAGCATTATGATGATATGATGAATTAACACAATACACAGCTTTACAATGATTTTTACGATACGACGATTTTAACACAATACTCAGCATTACGAAGATATGATGATTTAGCGCAATACACAGCATTACGATGATTTTTACAATACGGTGATTTAACACAATACACAGCATTACGATGATATGATGATTTAACACAATACTCAGCATTACGAAGATATGAAGATTTAATACAATACTCAGCATTACGATGATATGATGATTTAACACAATACACAGCATTACGATGATATGATGATTTAACACAATACACAGCATTACGATGATATGATGATTTAACACAATACACAGCATTACGATGATATGATACTTAACACAATACACAGCATTACGATGATACGATGATTCAACGCAATGCACTCCCATACGATGATTTTTACGATGATACGATGATTTAACACAATACACAGCATTACGATGGTTTTAACACAATACACAGCATTACGATGATACGATGATTCAACACAATACACAGCATTACGATGATTTAACACAATACACAGCTATGCGATGATATGATGATTTAACACAATGCACAGCATTACGATGATTTAACACAATACGCAGCATTACGATGATTTAACACAATACGCAGCATTATACGATGATTTAACACAATACACACTATGCGATGATATGATGATTTAACACAATGCACAGCATTACGATGATTTAACACAATACGCAGCATTACGATGATTTAACACAATACACAGCATTACGATGATTTAACACAATACGCAGCATTACGATGATTTAACACAATGCACAGCATAACAATGATTTAACACAATACACAGCATTGCGATGATTTAACACAATACACAGCTATGCGATGATATGATGATTTAACACAATGCACAGCATTATGATGATTTAACACATTACGCAGCATTACGATGATTTAACACAATAACCAGCATTACGATGATTTAACACAATACACAGCTATGCGATGATGATTTAACACAATACGCAGCATTACGATGATTTAACACAATACGCAGCATTACGATGATTTAACACACAATACGCAGCATTACGATGATTTAACACAATGCACAGCATTACGATGATTTAACACAATGCACAGCATTACAATGATTTAACACAATACACAGCATTACGATGATTTAACACAATACGCAGCATTACGATGATTTAACACAATACGCAGCATTACGATGATTTAACACAATGCACAGCATTACGATGATTTAACACAATACGCAGCATTACGATGATTTAACACAATACACAGCATTACGATGATTTAACACAATACGCAGCATTACGATGATTTAACACAATACGCAGCATTACGATGATTCAACACAATACGCATACGCAGTATTACGATGATTTAACACAAATGCGGGCATACGATAAATTTTACGATAATTTAATACAACACACAGCGATACGATCATTTTTTTTTTACGATGGTACGATGATTCAATACGATAGACAGCGATAAGATGGTTTTTTTTACGATGATGCGATGATTTTACACAATACACAGTTATACAATGATACGATGATTTAACACAATACACAGTTTATACGATGATTTAACACAATACACAGTTATACAATGATACGATGATTTAACACAATGCTCAGTTATATAATGATACGATGATTTAACACAATACACAGTTAAACGATGTTACGATGGTTTAACACAACACACAGCCACACGATGATTTTTACGATAATTTATACAACACACAGTGCTACGATAACCCCCCCCCCCAAAAAAAAAAAAAAAAAAAAAAAAAAAAAGACAGCAATAGTGTTGTTTTAAAGGGTGAAGTCCACAAAACAGGATAATTATGAAAATAAGGAAATGATATCCATGGTACACTACAATAACGTATCCGTACCGTTTGAACAATTTTTTGGAATAGAGTGAAGCTTTTAAAACGTCATTTTTTATACCGTGCACACACAAGTAACACCAGTCTGGTTTTTTTTTTTTTTTTTTTTTTTTTGGGGGGGGGTGTGTGTTTGCAAAATCTATTAAGTACAAAGTTGAAAAATCAGTAATATTAGTCATACATCCAGGTTTGCTGCAAGAATGCGTTCAGCTGTTCAAACAAAACGGGGACAAAGCCCTGTTTTAATATCTTGACTCGCAAGTCTTAAAGCACAGATCAGTAACAAATAAACCGGTCTCCATCCTCAACTGCCTGTTTGCATATCTGACCTTGAAAACCCATCACGTTTACAGTGGAACAGGTACATTTTCTAGCCGTGGGAAGCGGGTAGGGTGGGAGTGAGGTGTGTGGGGGGCGAATCGGAAAGCGGAGTGGAAGGGGGGGGGGGGGGGGGGGGGGGGGAGGGATTGCGGATCTGTGGGAGGAAAGATAGTTTCTATTATGAAGATTGTATGAGACAAGCATTGTGATTAAGAGAAGCTATATTCATATACAGATGGTTCAGAGTCACGGGGGAGGGGGGGAGGGGGTGTCCCAACTAAGGCTTACTATATATATATCTATATATATCTATATATATATCTGTTTATCTATCTGTATGTATATACAGCGAGCAAGACAAGACAGTAGACCGACACACATTACGAAAACAATGAAAACCAACGAACTACAAGCAAAAGTAAACAAAGACGATATACATTCAATTTATGTTCGATTCGTATCCTCCTCCTCTCTCCTCCATCATTATTATCATCATCGTCGTCGTCGTCGTCGCCGTCGTATCATCATTATCACCATCATGATTTTCTTCACCGTCCTCTCTTTCGCATTTGTTGTTGTTGCTGTTGTTGTTGTTGCTGTTGTGTTGTTGTTGTTATTGTTCTTCTTCTTCTTCTTCTTCTTCTTCTTCTTCTTCCTCATTTCTTTTCTTTTCCCTCTTCTTGTTCTAGTTCCTCAACCTCCTCCTTCTTCTTCCTTCACCTCCTCTCCCTCCCTCTCTTCCTCCCCTTTCTTCTTCTTTTGAAAAAAATTATTTGGGAAGTTAACTTGAACGAGTTCACAGCCCTGATATTGCCCTTTGCGGTCATCTGAGCAAAAAAAGCAACACGATTGAAATTGAATTCTTTTCCTTCTTCGCTCCATCTTTCTCTCCTTTTCTTCCTTCTTCTCCTCCTCCTCCTCCTCCTCCTCCTCCTCCTCTTCTTCTTCTTCTTCTTCTTCTTCTTCTTCTTCTTCTTCTCTTTCTCCTCCTCCTTCTTCTTCTTCTCTTTGTTGTTGTTGTTGTGTTGTTCTTTTTCTTCTTCTCCTCATTCTTCTTCTTCTCTTTGTGTTTTTGTTGTTGTTGTTGTTGTTGTTCTCTTTGTTGTTGTTGTTGAGTGTC
>JADBJO010001815.1:30000-42500 GCA_016801955.1 Conus betulinus
AGAATGTAAATACGCATTTCCTTCTTTTTGACAGACACATTTCTCAATGAACGCGTTTGTTCAAAACGTAACATCATAATTTGAATCAAAAGGCTTGTTTCCAGTTGGCAGACACATCCTTGAAATCACGCGGAATTTGCATGCGAAGTTACTTTGCTACGGTGGGAGGGTGAAAATCGTGTCTTTTCTAATGGTACAATAATTGAAACAATGTAGCAGAAAATGTCCGGCCGTTTCTGAATCGGTATCACTTAAACAAACGCGACCTGCTTTTAAATGACGATTAACAAGATCTTGATTGAAGTTATTCACTCCCAGGTGGTGTGTTCAATGGTCCATCTGCTCGTTTCTGTCTCCAAGTAGTTATGGACTGCAACCGAGTCACCTCATGAAATAGAATGTGAGTTTGGTGTTATCTGGGACGTCGTTCCGGTTGCGTTTGGAATAAATGAGTTTTTTGTACTCTTCAGTGTTACGTAGAGGCACTTGTATTTCAAGAAATCTTTGCCGTATGTGGGGATTTCTTATTGATACAAAGTCTGCGGCTAGGCTACTTAAGTATTCTGGAGACAAAGAATTAACCATTTTTGTAAAATGTGATTAGGATTTTCTTCTCCTTTCTTTTCAAAAGCAGAATCTGGATTCTTCCTACAATGTTTGTGTGACTTGTACCTGCCACTTCTTCCATAATGATGTGAATTGCCTCTAAATGCACATTTTCTAACATGTTTGCATGTGTCTCACTGCGGTTGTCCCATGTGGTATCAGCGGAGTCGAAGTGAGTTAGGAAGAATCTATAAGCGGTTTCTAATGCTTTCCTGAATAGCGTGTGTGTGTGTGTGTGTGTGTGTGTGTGTGTGTGTGTGGTTTCGTAGGCAAGTAATCAGCACATTGACCTCGTTTACCGTGCATCTGAATAAGTTTGTCCCATCTAGTTCCTCTCAATGATCAGACCAATATGTCTATGTACATTGACTGGGGTGCAGAGGTGTGTCACCAAATATCAGTGAGTAAATCTGTTGGCGATCAAACCTGCAAACAAATGCACAAGTCGAGTTCGGCTAATCTCAAAATCACCAGTGTTCCGCTCACGCCTTAGTCTTCCCCCAGACTAAAAAAAATTGCCTGCCTCAAAATCGGGTTTCTCAAACACAAGAGAGTTCTCAGGCCGACGGAACTGGCAACTGGCCTGTTTGGAAACGATCCCAAGACAGAGCGAAACACATGATGTAAGAGAATGGAGAAAAAGGAGGACGAGCAGGAGTAGACGGAGCAGAGGTAGAAGCAACTGGATTGATGATGATGATGACGACGACGACGACGACGACGATGATGATGACGATGACGATGATGATGGTGGTGATGATGACGATGAAGATGAAGAGGAGGAAGCGCAGGAGGAGAAGGAGAAGGAAAAGGTGGAGGAAATGTTTTAATTCGACAGGTACTATCATATTAAGAGTCGCTGGAACAATTATGAAAGATGACCATCCCGTCAGCGCGCGAGCTGTTTACATATTTTGTAAGTTTTCACGTCTTAAATGGTTACGTTTCAGTCTATAACGACCAGTGAACTAGTCCTTTGTGAGAACGTCGAACAGGGCTACCTAACGTTTTAGTGGTGGCACATTCTGAAACGACTCAGGCTTAAAGGTGTTTAGCAATTCAAACTTCAAGTTCATGAAGAAGACCAGCCGAAGTGGCGAAGTGGTTAGCGTTGCGGACTCCCGGCTGGGAGGTCGTGTGTTCGATTCCCATCAGAGTCATGTGGGATTTTTCTGCCCCGACCGGCTCCTACCCAGAGTTGAGTTTGCTACGTGCTCAGTTGGGAAGACTGGGACCATACAGTCGAGTTTCATCCACTACATGCATGCGTATCTGAGAGTGTTGCTAAAATTTCCTGACCAACACTGCAGGTGTCTGTATCTCTCGGGCTTGGTCGACGCTGGGGTATGTTATGAAAGGAAGCGTAGAGTACAGCCCTGTCATGCTGTCTCAGACCGAAATGGAAATCCGTAGCATCATCTTCATCATACTCATTCTCATCGATCAGCATAAAAAAAGTCAAATTCTGTGGCCCTTCATGCCCTGCTCTCATGGTGACCTCAGTTTCGATGTCATCTCCACGTCTGTGACCTTGGTTTGGTTCCGTTGGGGTCACCAGTATCGGCGAGTCCATGGGGGCTGTCGTTGGACGGACGTGGTGGCGCCCTCCGGAGGGAGAGCTCACTCACGCCGGCTCCGCGACTAGGCAATTATTGTCGTCAGTAGAGGGCTTAGTAGGTGGTGTCCTGCGTATACTGGATCAGAACAGGCGCCACTGAACACCACCAAAGTGACTCGACAGCAGCGCAGTATCTCCTCCGGTGGTTTTGCCTCTTGACGACTTGACATTGACTGCTCCCTGTGGATTATTGTGCCGGGGCTGCGGCGGGACTGACCAGGCTGTGGCTGTGGACGGGGTGTCGGAATGAGCGGCGTGGTGCACTGCCACTGAGGTGGCACAGAAGATGGGACAGCAAAAACAAAAAACAAAAACAAGAACAAAAAAAAACAAAACAAAAAAAACACTAAAAAACAAACAACAACAAAAAAACAAAAAAAGAAAGAAAAAACAACAACAACACAACAACAACAACAAAAGATAACTATGTCAGAGACGTGACACGCATTAATTAAACAACGACGCAGACACCGCAGTGCCATGTGACAGGAGATGGCAACCGCCGCCGACCTACTCTCATCCTTTTCAATCCGGCTAGCTGCTGAACTCGCACAGGATAACGAAATCGCAAAACCCCCGTGGGATTATGGGATTTAGCGTGACATCCAGAGGGGCAAACCGAAAGGAGCATGCGGGCCCAGGGGAGGCAACCCTTTGACCCTCGTGGTTTTTATATCCCTTTAGCTCGTCTTGGGGCTTTCACTCGCGTGGTCTCTTCTCTGACGCTCCTAAGCTCTGTCGCTCGGTTTGAGTCTGTCAGTCAGTCAGTCTGTCTGTCTGTCCGTGTCGCTGTCTGTCTTTGTCTCTCTCCCACTCTCTTACCGACCCACCCCATCTCTCTCTCTCTCTCTCTCTCTCTCTCTCTCTCTCTCTCTCTCTCTCTTTTTTTATCTCAGTTCCGTTTCTCCTCACCCTTAGCCTAGAATTCACCACTGTTTAATATGATACCGATACGACAGACTAAAAAATATCGGCCAGTTTCACAAAGACACACTTGTTCGAAGTATTTCTAATTGTCATGGCAACAATCACCGCGCGCAGACGAAAAGAAAGAAAGAAAGAAAGAAAAAAAAAAAACCCCAAACAAAACAAATACGAACTAATTCTTTTTTTTTCTCCGAATTCTTTCCTACCCCCTGTACTCAAATATTTGTTTGTCAAAACTCAGCAGCTGTCGGCTTAGATGAACTCGTACAACCGCCCACCCCCCTCCCCTTCTTCTCGTTTACGTCCCGCCTTCCTCCACCTTACCCCTACTCCCCGAACTGTGGGAAACCAAACTCTTATTTATTCAGGCAAGCACGTGCAGTTCCAGGCCTATTTTTAAACATACTTTAGAATCACCGAAAGGATTTGAGTGCGCAGTAAAAAAAAAACAAAAAAAAAAAAAAAAAAAAAAAAAAAAAACAAAACAAAAAAAACAACAAAAAAAAAAAAAACGGCCAGCACTCTTAAAACTACAAACTGCAAACGAGTTCACAAAGAAAGATTAAAACACAGCACGCATACATACAAACAAACGCACAAACACACAGACAGACAGACAGACAGACACACACACACACACACACACACACACACACACACACACACACACGCACACACACCTCTCACATACACACTTTACACGCGCGCGCGCACACACACACACACACACACACACACACACACACACACACACACACACACACACACACACATGTAAACAAGTGCGCGCACGCGCATGCGTACAAACACACACACACACACACACACACACACACACACACACACACACACACACACACACACACACACAAACACATTTATTTACCCACTTAAACAACAGACACACAGACGGACCGAGCCCCCCCCCCCCCCCCCCCCCACACACACACACACACACAGAGCTATCCCAAATAAATTGTATACGAGAATGAATTTTTGAGAGGTTGAGGAGCCACCATCAAGACTGACAGAAAAAAATCCACCAAGGAAGCTTTTTGACAGCACATTGTTTACACAAAATAATAGTTATAGCCACTCTGTATTCAACGATTTCTTCTTCTTATGGAACATTTATCGTTCGTTCGTGTTGCTTTTTTGGGAGGGGAGAGGGTTGTGAGGGATGGAGGTGGGGGCGGACTGTACGAATTATGTGCTCATAAACTCCTCCGTCATCCATCCGTGTACTTTTAGACAATTTACTAAATTTTTCATCTGTTTATGTGTATTTTGTCGGTTTATTTTGTTTTTTTGTTTTGTTCAGCTAATGATTTTTCTGACCATAAAAAACGGTTCCCTGAATGGCAGCAAAAATGGAAGTGTCGATAATTTGTATATGTTTGTGTGTCTATGAGGATTCGGTTTGTTTGTCGTTCGTTCGTTTTTTTTTTTTTTTAACATGAGTTTTGTTTTAAGGTTGTAACAGTCCTATGTAGTCGGCTGAAATATGATTAAATACAAACTATCAGGAAACTGCGTGTCACAGTGTTTTGATATAAACATCGAATTAACAGGGTGCCATCATTGTCTTCGAGTCTAGACGTAAATAAAAAAAAATGGTATGATGAAGAGCCATGTAACTTCTCAACACTTTATCGATTAGTTGCACGAACTACAATGGTAACAGTTGTATGTACATTTTATCTCCTGACAAGAATGGTTTTTAGTTTTCTTAGTATTGTCAAATTTCCCTCAGTCGTTTTCTTATGTCCATTTTCCCTAACATCAGCATCATCAGATAGTCCTGCCTGACCCATCCCCTCCTCTCTCTACCCACTCCCCCACCCCCTTTACTATTCCACCTATGCCCCCAACACACACACACACACACACACACACACACACACACACACACACACACACACACACACATTTTTCTCTTTTGGCTCACAGAAGTGCTTTCCTTCTATAGCGTTTGAACATCACGTAAAAGCATTCATCATTGGATGTTTGTAAATACACCTGCTTAACATTCATGCAATAATTACGCCACGATAATTATAACTTAATTAGGAACATGTTCCTGATTCTTACCACATGCTCGTTTGCAAAACTGTCAGCATTTCTCATTTATTTGAAGTAAATATCCCTTTTTTCCATTTCCTCAGAAAGCCCGGCGACAATGTTTGTTCATGCCCACAAACACTGAAACACGCAAGTAAACTGACTTTTTTCTCTCTTCAGACCAAGCATCACTAAGTAAAACTTGACAGAGTTGCGGAGTCAGCGGTTACGTGTAACAGATGGCTGTATTCCAAACACAAGGATTGTTACAGCTTTCAGCAGGTAGGAAACTTACCTCAACGCAATGTCTCTGGAACTGTCGACAGGACCGTGAAGGTTTTCAGCCTCTGCAGTCGAAAAGTCATCATGCGATTTTGTGGTAGTATTCTTATTAGGTGCAGAAACACGGAGCAATTTATGCTTAGGATCCATTGTGGAGAAAAACGGGTGGATACAAATTTAAAAAAAAAAAAAAAAAAGGGGGGGGGGGGGGGGGGGGGTCAGGTAAAATAAGGAGGGAAGAAGAGGCTGAATACGAAAAAGAGGAAAAGAGGATTTGACTGTCAAGCACCCTTGCATTTGAATTTTTCTAGACGATTTTGAACCCCCCTTCCCTCCCCCCCCCCCTCCCCCCCCCCCGCGCAACTAAACTGGTGATTGCACTAAACAGATCAAGTGTAACAAACTGTACTATAAATATAACCATTAATCCATACCTGAGACTAAAAAATCCTCCACAGAGCTCACAGATCTAGGGCACAAGCACACGGCTCCATCCAAACTCAGTTGACGTGGAATTACGAGCTGGGAGGAAAGACCTCCATTTTCTCCTGTAACGTTAATCCCCGTAACTGCAGGACAAGTCACGGGGATTTCCCCTGCATTAGTTCCAAGCCCTTCTGATTACACAGCTGGGCGCTCACAGCTGATTCCATTGCCTGGGGGGCAACCACATCAGTGCATCAGGGAGGAAACGGCTACCGGAGAAATGGAAATTGTATTGCAGAAGGGGTGGGGAGTGGGACGGGGGACGGAAGGAATCAGTTCATTTCAGTAACGACGCTGCCTTCCCGGAAAATGACGTTAGCGTGAAGTGGAAGCCTCTGTCATAATATTTTCCTGAAGACTGGGTAATTCTAAGCGCACGGAGGAACACACTGGCAGAGGTAATGCGTTGTGAAAATGGGACAATTATAGAGTTAATCTACTTGACGAAGTACGGTTTCATGGACGAGAACTCACGTGTGTAACATACACGGAAACTGTTCACCGCCATTCTGTGAAGATGCTGTATGTTGAAAGAGAACGTTTATTTGGCCTTCTAGAAGCTTCATTTTTCATCCTTTTTTTTCTCTTTTTACAAATGTAGTACCAAATGACGCATCACCTAGCAGACAGTTTCAAAAATGCGAGACTTGAGCTCCTGCAGTTCAGAGTTTTTCATATGTCTTGTCTACCAGGCTTACCAGCCATTGTGGCTGTATGTTTGGACTTGCTGGTTTTGATATTGGTGGTCTGATTTTGGAAAGCAGGGTGCAGGCTATACTAGGCTGACTTTGCGTTCACAGATCAAGTAATGAAGAAATCGTCCTCGGATCTTGAAACTGATTGTGATGTTACCTGTCATTCCAGATGGGTCTTAGCCTGGCTAGCGCTGCTGTCGTTTGTGCAAATCCAAAGAGCACTTTTCTGATCCCTCATCTGAAACATTCAACACAACAAAATCATTTATTTCTCCTTGGTACTCTGCGATGCAGGGAATTTCTTTCCCCCAAAGCCTAAATGGAGTTTTTGCGTCAGGTCTGTTGTCAGTGGTCAGCTCTTGCATCCACCTAGAAGCATGGCTACCACCAGTAACTTGTCGAATGTTATCCTTCCGGGGAGAGGCTGATAAGGGTTAGGTCCCTGATGAAGTTGACTCACTGTAAACCAAGTGTCTTCTGTGAAATGGAGTAACTGTCGAAAACCTGCTTTTTCATCATTTGGGAATTTATTCCAGAAGGTTTTATCACATGATCGTTCTGTTGTGCTAGGTCAGATAAAAGAGAGCACACACTCTTTTTTTTTTCTAAAAAGAGCACACACACCAGCCGCCGTGGCGAAGTGGTTAGCGTCGCGGACTCCCGGCTGGGAGGTCGTGGGTTCGAATCCCATCAGAGTCATGTGGGTTTTTTCTGCCCCGACCGGCTCCTACCCAGAGTTGAGTTTGCTGCGGACTCACTTGGGAAGACTGGGACCACACAGTCGAGTTTCATCCACTTAATGGATGCATTTCTGAGAGTGTTGCTCAAATTTCCTGACCAACACTGCAGGTGTCTGTATCTCTCGGGCCTGGTTGACGCCGGGATATATTATGAAAGGAAGCGTAGAGTACAGCCCTGTCATGTAGTCTCAGACCGAAATGGAAATCCGTAGCATCATCTTAATCATCATCATCCTCATTCTCATCGATCAGCATAAAAAAAAATGTCTCAAGTTCTGTGGCCCTTCATGCCCTGCTCTCATGGTGACCTCAGTTTTCGATGTCCTCTCCACGTCTGTGGCCTTGGTTTGGTTCCGCCGGGGTCACCGGTATCGGCGAGTCCATGGGGGCTGTCGTTGGACGGACATGGTGGCGCCCTCCGGAGGGAGAGCTCACTCACGCCGGCTCCGCGACTAAGCAATTATTGTCGTCAGTAGGGGGCTTAGTAGGTGTAGTCCTGCGTATGTTAGATTAGAACAGGCGCCACTGAACACCATCGAAGTGACTCGGCAGCAGTGCAGTGTCTCCTCCGGTGGGTTGCCTCTTAACGACTTGACGGTGGCTGCTCCCTGTGGATTGTCGGTGTCGGGGCGGCGGCGGGGCCGACCGGGCTGTGGCTGTGGACGGGGTGTCGGAATGAGCGGCGTGGGTGCACTGTCTCTGAGGTGGCGCAGAGATGGGGACAAAAAAAAAAAAAAAAGCACAAAGGCAAAATCCCACACAGGCAAAATTTGCTGCTGTAGCGTTTTATAAATGTGATTTTCATCTGTACCTGCCACAAAATATCGTGGAAAAGAGAAGGTAATGTCAGAAATGATCATTATAAGCAAACAGATTATAACTGAATGAATAAATAAACAAGCAAATAAACAAACAAATAAATAAAGGAACCAACCAATGATAAAAAGGAAAGAAACCGAGTTGTAGAGATGGAACCTAAGTGAGTTTTTGAGCTTCAGCTTGTTGGGTAGGATTTTTCACGGCTCGAAAACCCACACCATCCACCCGGTTGTGAATAGGAACCTGCCTCAGTTCAGGGCAGGGGACAGCAGGTAGCAGGAAAGCGTAGGGGGCCCACCCTACATGATGTTATACCCTGGAAACGGTGAACTCCTGACAGTTCCCTGCCCGTTTGGTCATCGAGCTGTGAGATTGTCATTTTTCAACCTTTCCAGCATACCCCCCGGAGCCTTCTCTTTCACAGATGCATTTTTTTGTTTGTTTTCTGTTCAGGATGTGAAGCTTTAATCAGTTTTTTGGTCGTGGAGCTGTGTGACTGTGATCATCAGTCTTTCCAGCTGGTCTCCTAAGCCTTCTCTTTAAACAGATGTATATATTTTTTTTTTTTCTATTCAGGATATGAAGATTTCATAAAGTTTTTGGGGGACTAGTTACTATACTTGTTTGTTTTCGACAACAGGATATTGTCGTCACCATCCTTTTCTTCTGACTGGGGGAAGACTGGGTCTGATGGGGCTCACTGCTGCTCTCCACCATCCAGCCAACGAGGATCGATTAGCGGCTGATGTGATGAGGAGCCTCGTGGAGTGAGTGGCTGTTCTGAATGCAAGCATCTACACCCCTCCCTCTTCCTTTCCATTCCCGTCTCCTTTCCTTCTGTGTGTGTGTGTGTGTGTGTGTGTGTGTGTGTGTGTGTGTGTGTGTGTGTGTGTGTGTGTGTGTGTGTGTGTGACTCTGTGTCTCTCTCGTCTGCTCTCTCTCTCGCGTGTGTGTGTGTGTGTGTGTGTGTGTGTGTGTGTGTGTGTGTGTGTGTGTGTGACATGTGTGGACATACCTGCGCATGCTAATGCATACTGAATGTGTCTGCGTTTGCTTTGGCTACGTTTTCACTTACCTCTTCATCAAGTCAGTCTCGGCATTAATGTAGGCACCAGTTTTTTAAGTGGTAACATCGTGCAGGTACAGAATCTGGTTCCGTGGTTCCTGCTTCTGCAAATCACCTCCCTTAGCGGGTACATACCAGTGGATACCAGGGTGCTATTTCTGTCCACTAATTAATGTGGAGGAACGTGTGTTCTTCCGTCTCTGTTTCCGCCGTTCCGTCTGTCAGCTTCTTGCTGTTTGTAGCAGCCCTTCAAAAACAAACACGTTGAAAAAAAAATGAACAAAAGGAAGAATGAAAGAAGAAACAAACATAAAAGCAAGGTAAGAAGGAAGGAATGAAGGAAGAAAGAAAGGAAAGGAAGGAATAAGAAAAGAATGGACGGGAAAATGAAAAAAGGAAAGAACGGAATAAACGGGAAGAGAGAGAGAGAGAGAGAGAGAGAGAGAGAGAGAGAGAGAGAGAGAGAGAGGAGGGGGGTTGAGGAGGGAAAACGAAAGAAAAAGGAAGAGGGGAAGAAAAAGAAAGTGCAAACGTGGGAAATGAAGGAAGGAAAAAGCGAAACGGAGCTGAGGAAGAAACAAGAGGAGGAGAGAAGGAAGAGAAAAGGAAAAATACAAGGAAGGACAAAGGAAAGAAGGACGAAAGCATGAATAGAAGGTCGGAAAATAGAAGGAAAGCAGCAGAAAGGGAAGGCAAAGGGAAAGAAAAAAAAAACAAAAAAAAAAAAAAAAAAAAAAAAAAAAAAAGAAAAAAAAAAAAAAAAAAGAAAGAGAGCAGGAAATGAAAGAAAAGACAGGAAATAGGCCGAGTAAAAATGAAAAAAAAAAAAACAAAACAACAACAACTCAGTCTATCGATCAATAAATAAGAATATACGCAAAAGACAGATCAGCGAATTATTCTTAAGCGATCGGATGAGTCATATAGTATATTAATGTAAACCAAAACATCAGATTTCCCTCACCACCTTCACATTACACAAACAAAAGAAAGAAAGAGAAAAGCTCCAACGCATTACTGCGAATGGAAGAAAGACCACCCAGAACATCACTGCATGAAGAATGACAGGAATGCACTGTGAGAAAATGGACGGAAGAAAATCAGATTGTTTTTTTTTTTTTGTGGGTCCAGGGGATGGAGGTGCATCTCTAAGTAGGCTAGTCTAATACAGCCTAATCGGGATAGGTGTGGTGTGTGTGTGTGTGTGTGTGTGTGTGTGTGTGTGTGTGAGTGTGTGTGTGTGTGTGTGTGTGTGTGTGTGTGTTTGTGTGTGTTTTCTCATACATGTGTGTGTGTGTGTGTGTGTGTGTGTGTGTGTGTGTGTGTGTGTGTGTGTGTGTGTGTGTGTATCTCTGTGCGCGCGCGCGCACGCGTGTGTGTGTGTGTGTCTATATGCCTGTGTGTGTATGAGAGAGAGAGAGAGAGAGAGAGAGAGAGAGAGAGAGAAGCTGTGTGTGTGTGTGTGTGTGTGTGTGTGTGTGTGTGTGTGTGTGTGTGTGTGAGGGGGCAGAGATGTATCCACGTATTTTGCTCTTTTGTGACCAACAGGTTCTCCTCAATGGACGATCTTGTTCAAAATGGAACATCGTGACTTGAACGCAGTTTGGGAACGATCCGAGGCAAAGCGAAACATGTAGTCTAAGTGAATGGAGAGACAGGAGAAGGAAAAGGAGGAAGAGCAGGAGGAGGAGCAGATGGAAGAGAAGCAGATGATGATGATGATAATGAGGAGGAGGAGGAGGAAGAGGAGGAGGAGGAAATCTTTTATTCAGGTAGGTGCTATTGTATTAAGAGGCGCGGGAACAAAGTATGTGTTAACAACCTGTCAATGCACAAGCATATTTGAACTTAACAAGTTTCAAAGTAAAGTGGCTGCAGGTGGAAATTGAAACAAATTTGAAAAGTAATCTTAAGTAACTCCGTCGGCTAACTGCTAATTTGTTTGTCCATGTTTATCGGCGGAGTGACTTGAATTACTTTTAAAACATATTTCACGTGTTTATATCATGAAGTCTTACAGTTCAGACTGTAACATTAATTAAGGAGACAATTCGTATGTGAGCGGCGTATAATTTAACGAGGCTTACAAAGCCACAAGACAAACTACATATCAATGCTGAAACGCCATAAAATGTGACACAACATGGCAGCCGCCACGAACGCTCGCTGCTCATTTTCAGTGCTTCTAGATGTAGAACGAACACGGAAAGGAAAAATCTTAAATGAGACAGAGAACGGTCAATTGTAAATAAACGAACAAGTAGGGTTACCAACATCACCGAGCAGAAACGAAAACACACAGCACAGCACGCAGACCAAACAAGGAGACTTTTGTGATAGGCGATCGGGTGTCGTAAGCAGCATTTTTTTTATCAAGAAAAAGAAACACCCGATGCTGCTGGGGAGGACCCAGAGAAGCACTGTCTTCACCCGCCTTTTGAGCAGTCCTGTACCACCCTTGGAGGCCTGCGCTGTGTTGACGATGGGTACAGCCACGCGCAGGACACTCCATTAAGATATCAAGGGACATAACCGCTCCTGAACAGAGATAAATTAGACTACAGGATGCAACTCATAACAGCCTTAAAATAGTCTCCCCATGGGGTGTACCAGCCCGTATTTCATGACTGCAGAGCCCACCGGCAAAAGACACCACCCTCCAGCTGTCGAGCACACCCCACAGACCCAGCCACCCCTGCCCACGGACACATGAAGACAGTGCCACTCCACACAGCCAAACTTTCGCCATACGGTCTTATGTGCCCTCAAGAGAGAATCCAAAGTTGCCCAAAGTTTAGTGATGGGCTTGTATTTATTCCATCATGGGGGAGCAAGAGTTATACTACTTGTTCGTTATTACTTAACATGGGAAAACCAGATTGCAGACCCCGTGGGGGATTATGGAGCTTAGCCTGACATCCAGGGGCAAAACTAAAAGGGCGTGTATGTGGGCGCATGGGAGGCAACCCTTTGACCTGCATGGTTCTTGTCTCCCTTTGAGTTCGTCTGTGGTCTCCCTTCACTAACAGAAACACCGTATCCTTACAGCTGTCGCCAACAGAGCATTTTGCGTTTATTTTCGGCACTTTTGTCGATTAATCACAAATATTGGCACGGTCATTGATACACTGAATACGGCCCCCACCGCTAAGGCAGGATATTGAAACAACAACAAAAATACGATCTATGTAATGAAACAC
>JADBJO010001815.1:47500-60000 GCA_016801955.1 Conus betulinus
AAGAAATCCGATGTTTCCTGACTGCGTTTGGCACTGGTACTTGTTCATTTTCAGGAGCTGTCGAAGTCATGTAGCAAGATGTCCTAGGTGATGGGTGCAGACTTAACAGTATAAGTAATAAGCTTTTCTCAGTTAATGTGCACAGGCATGAGAGTGTGAACAGTCAGCTTGCCAAGTTAATGTGCGTAAACGTGACATCATAGATAGTAAGCTGTCTCAATTAATGGTAAGTTGTCTCAATAAAGAAATCCATGCATAAAAAGTATAGATTTATAAGCTGTCTGAGTTTATTTATTAAGCCTGAAAGTTAAAAAGGAGGACAGAAACTGTCCTAATGCGCACGCACGACACAAACTTCAGCACATCAAAAAAGCATTCCTATTGTCTGATTAATTCCAAAAGGGAATTTCATTTCCGTCGAATGGGGAAAAAAAAATTCCTTCCTTAGCGGGGTTCGTTCTCGGCATGGCACTAGTAGAAAAAGTGATGGAAGACGTCACCACTGGATCATTGACAAAATGTTGAGCGAGACTGGAATGACAAGGGTGGAGTGAAGAAGAAAATAAAACGAAACGAACAAACAAAATGAACAAACAAAGCAAACACCCCAAACAAAGTGTGGATCAAAGAAGTCAGGTGTTCAAAGAGGTTACAAAACAGACACAGGAAAATACGTTTTGATCTTTGCAAAGCTAATACTCAAAAAGATTTGTTGAAACGTATACTACATGGACGTATCACTGATTATCGTTGTTCGAAGTAGAACGAACGGACCAGATAGCAGACATATACGCATATTAAATCGAGAATAAGACTCTAATGAAATACGCAGGTGTATACGCATAGCGAACAGAAAACAAATACCATGAAATACGGAAAAAAAGACATGAAACAAATATGATGCATGCACACACACACACACACACACACACACACACACACACACACACACACACACACACACACACACACACGTGTGCGTGCGCGCGTTCACATACACATTCATTCACTCTCATTCATCATCATCATCATCATCATCATCATCATCATCATCATCGTCTTCTTCTTCCTCCTCTCTCCTTCTCTTCTCTTTCTTCTTCTTCTTCTTCTTCTTCTTCTTCTAGTTCATTTTCATCTTCGTCACCATCTTCTTTCTCTTCACTTCATTCTTTATTTCCTCATCCTCCTTCTGTCTTTTCTTGTTCTTCTTTTCCTCCCTCTCCTCCTTCTTCTTCATCTTCGTCTCTTCCTCCTCCCTTTCCTCCTCTTCCTCCCCCTTATCCTTCCGTTTCTTTTCTTTCCTCCTCTCTCCTCCTCCTCCTCCTCCTCCTCTCTCCTCCTCCTCCTTCTTCATCCTCTCAAGCCTCATCCTTCTTCCTGTCTGTGGTTTTGTTTGTCTGTTTGGGTTCTTTGTCGTTTTAGAGGGACTAAAGGGAGGCAATCAAATGAACTCTCCTTTCCCACCTACAGTTCAACACTTGTCTCACCCCACCAATTACACTGGTTATCTGGCCACCCCCTCACGGTCTTTCCGCCAGCATCGTAATCAACCCGCCTTCCCGATACCCCCCCCCCCCCCACCACACACACACACACACACACACACACACACACACACACAGCCCGCCTTCCCTGGCCCAGCCTCACCCACTCTCCCTTTCTCGCCTTTCAGATCTAGAGTTTCTTCCCCTTTTTACCCTGTCTTTGTCACGCTGACCTTTTCTTTGCATGATGAAGAATGATTTTAAGGGAGAAAAAGTGTGAATTTATGAGTGAGAAATGTTAAAGAAAAACGTCTGTTTAAAAAGTGTTTTTGGTGATCATCATCATCATCATCATCATCATCATCATCATAAGGCTGGAATAGCTCAGATGGACTCGTGATCCTGGGGTTGCGGATTCGAATTTCGGTACAGGGGGGTTTTCCGTACAATCTTTCGAATAAGACTATAAGCCGAGGTTCCGTGTGTGAACGCACGCACATCTTGCACACACGTGAAATCCCATCAGCAACTTTCGGAAGAAAAGGCCAGTTTGGCCGTTGGTATGGATGACACACTACACATACATGCACCTCCCCGAAGATGGAGTATGGCTGCCTTAATGGCGGGATGAAAAAAACGGTCATACACACAAAACTCCACTGCCTGTCTATACAGGCAATGTCAGCAGTAATATCAGCCTGCGAACACAGGAAGAAAGAAAGAATCATCATCATCATCATCATCATCATCATCATCATTTATTGTCCATGATAGTAGGTGCTCAACCGGGAGCGATGGGCATAATGAATGAATGAATGAAAGTAGGTGGTAGGGGTCACTCGGTGGAGTGCCCCCCCTCCCCTCCCCTCCCCATATTCTTTTTGTGCTTTTTAGGAGAGAAATTCGCAATCATCTCTTTTTTTTTTCTCAGGATAGGGTCCTGCAGTTAGCATGTCTTCTCTTCCTGGAAAGTGACCCCCTGCAGTTATCATACTGTTTTTTTTTTCTTGATGTAGGATTCTGCAGTCTGGATACTTTACTCTTCTTGCAACAGGATCTTGCAGTCACCGTACTTGTTATTGGTCTTGGGAGAGAATCCTATATAATTACCTTACCTTTTTTCTTCTTGGAACACGATCGCGTAGACGTTATACTTGGTTATTCCTTTTGGGACAGAACCTGCAGTCACAATACCTGTCATCCTTCTTGCGACAGGATCCTGCAGTCACAAGACTTGTCATTCTTCTTGCTACGAGCGATCCTGCAGTCACAATACTTGTCATTCTTCTGGGACAGAATCCTGCAGTCACAATACTTGTCATCCTCCTTCCTGCGACATAATCCTGCAGTCACAATATTTGTCATCCTTCCTGCGACAGAATCCTGCAGTCACAATACTTGTCATTCTTCTTGGGACAGGATCCTGCAGTCACAATACTAGTCATTCTTCTTGCGACAGGATGCTGCTGTCACAGTGCTTGCTATTTCTTCTTGGGACAGGATCCTGCAGTCACAATGCTTGTCATTCTTCTTGGGACAGGATCCTGCAGTCACAATACTTGTCATTCCTCTTGGGACAGGATCCTGCAGTCACAATACTTGTCATTCTTCTTGGGACAGGATCCTGCAGTCACAATACTTGTCATTCTTCTTGGGACAGGATCCGGCAGTCACAATACTTGTCATTCTTCTTGGGACAGGATCCGGCAGTCACAATACTTGTCATTTTCTTCTTGGGACAGGATCCTGCAGTCACAATACTTGTCATTCTTCTTGGGACAGGATCCTGCAGTCACAATACTTGTCATTCTTCCTGCGACAGAATCCTGCAGTCACAATACTTGTTATTCTTCATGGGACAGGATCGTGCAGCTACAATACTTGTTATTCTTCATGGGACAGGATCCTGCAGCTACAATACTTGTTATTCTTCATGGGACAGGATCCTGCAGCGACAATACTTGTTATTCTTCATGGAAAAGAATCCTGTAGTCACAATTTTGTTATTCTTCATGGAACAGAATTCTGCAGTCCCATTTCTTGTCATCCCTTCTTAGAACAGAATTCTGCAGTCACAATACTTGTTATTCTTCTGAGAACAGAATCTTGCAGTCACAATACTTGTTTTTCTTCCTAGAACAGAATCTTGCAGTACACAATACTTGTTTTTCTTCATGGAAAAGAATCCTGCAGTCACTATACTTATTCTTCTTAGAGCAGAATCTTGCAGTCACAATACTTGTCATTCTTCTTAGAACAGAATCTTGCAGTCCCAACGCTGATCATTCTTCATAGGAGAGAATTCTACGATCACCGTACCCTATTTCTTCTTTGGTACAGGATCCTGCGGTCACTATACTTTTTTTTTTTTTTTTTTTTTTACACTTCTTGGGAAAGAATCCTGCGATTACCTTATTTTTTTTTTCTTTTGGTACAGGATACTACAGTCACTTCTTTGCAAAGAATCCTGCAATTACGTTACACCTTTTTCTTCTTGGAACAGGATCCTGCTGTCACAATACTTGTTATTTTTTCTTAGCAAAGTATCTTTCAATTACTTTACCCGTTTTTTCTCTTCTTGGGAAAGGATCTTGCGATCACCACACTTTTTTTTTTAATCTTCTCGGGAAATGATCATACATTTTCGAACTTTTTTTTTTTTCTTTTTCATATCTGTTCCCAGTTCACATCGCTACCGTTACCCGTGTTTCTTGGCAAACGAACTAACCATACAGCAACCACCCACCGAAGATGACAACAGGAGTTTTTTTTTTTGCGTTCCTTTTGGGGGCAGCGGGTGGCCAAGACAGTGCGGCAGCATGGCCAGGTGTGTGGAGATGTTGACAGACTGGGGGAAGACAGGGCCTGATGGGGCTCACTGCTGCTCTCCACCATCCAGCCAATGAGGATCGATTAGCGGCTGATGTGATGAGGAGCCACGTGGGGTGAGTGGCTGTTCTGAATTCGAGCGTCTGCCCTCCCCCCCCTTCCCCCCTCTCCCTCCGGCTGCTCTGTCTGTCTCTGTCTGTCTCTCTGGCTCCTGTCTCAACTCTCCTCTTCTCTCTCTCTCTCTCTCTCTCTCTCTCTCTCTCTCTCTCTCTCTCTCTCTCTCTCCTCTTCCTTCTCCCTTCCAGTGTGTGTGTGTGTGTGTGTGTGTGTGTGTGTGTGTGTGTGTGTGTGTGTGTGTGTGTGTGTGTGTGTGTGTGTGCGTGCGCCTGCGTGTGTGTATGTGTGTGTGGTTGCGCGTAAGTGCATGTGCGTGCGTGCATGCGCGCGTGCGCGCGCGCGCGCGCGCGCGTGTGTGTGTGTGTGTGGTGTGAGTGCGCGCGTGCCTGTGTCTAGGTGTGTGCGTGTGTGTGTGTGTTGTGTGTGTGTGTGTGTGTGTGTGTGTGTGTGTGTGTGTGTGTGTGTGTGTGTGTGTGTGAAACAATAACAAAACAATAATGGTTTATTCAGTTTTTGCAGGCCCTCTGGCCCATATGAACATGTGAACTGAATTGCTCAATAATTAGCATGGTATGTGTGTGTGTGTGTGTGTGTGTGTGTGTGTGTGTGTGTGTGTGTGTGTGTGTGTGTGTGTGTGCATGCGTGCGAACGTGAGTGCGTACGTGTGTGCGCGCGCGCGTGTATATATGTGTGTGTATGTGTGCGTGGCGCATGCGTGCGTGCGTGTATGCATGCGTACGCGCGTGCGCGCGTGCGTGCACGCGTATGCGCGCGCGAACGCGAGTGTGTACGGAAATGCGGAAAGATGAAGAGTCTGCCACGTCTTTTTCTCTGCGTTCATCCGCCCACTTCAGGCATGAATGTAGTTGACTGCCATGCTCACAGCAGACTGAGTTACTGTTGAAGATCAGGATAGAGCCGTGCAGGGGGTCCGCCTCCTGCAAATCACCTCCATTAGCGGCGTGCATGCCAGAGGACAGCGCTGTGCGCCTGGTTCTGTACATTAATTACTGTGGGAGGAATGTGTGTGTGCTCTTCAGCCTCTGTCTCCTCCCCGTTTCTTCTCCCTTAGCTTCTGAGCTCTCTTTTGTCACATCCGTCATTTTTTAAGGCGAAAAAGTGAAGACAGAGAGAAAGGAAGAGGAATGGAAAAGATTTTAAAAAAAAAAGGAAGAAAAAAGGAAGAAAAATGAAAATAGGAATGCAGAACGGAAAAAAGGAAAGGAAGCATAGTAAAATAAAGGAAAGAACAACGGAGTGAGAGAGAGAGAGAGAGAGAGAGAGAGAGAGAGAGAGAGAGAGAGAGAGAGAGAGAGAGAGAGAGAGAGATTTGTGTCTTGCTCTTCTTGACCACCAGTTGTTGAGTTCTCAGTGTATGACCATGTTCAATAATTGAGCATCGCGACATAGATGCAGTTCCCAAAGCAAAAATATATGGTCTAAGGTCTGAGACAGCGGAGAGAAAGGACAAACAGGAGAAAGAGATCGCTACCGCGTCTGCTACTGCTGATAATGATAAACTTGATGATGATGATGATGACGATGATGATGATGGTGATGGTGGTGGTGATGATGATGATGATGATGATGATGATGTGGAAGAGGAGGAAGAAATTTTTCAGTCAGGCGACTACAGTTTTGATATAGGCCATTGATGCAAAACATGATGTATGAACATCCTGTGAGAGCACAACATCTCTTTGCATATGTAAAATGTTTACATCTTAAAGCATTACGTTTTGATACGCAACGTTAAGCTGAAGAATATCCTGTGTGAGAACTTCGAGAACAGCAAAGCCACCCAAAAGTTCGTTCCAACTTTCCCTCTGTAGCTTCTCAAAGACTCAGTCAATGGCGGTTCCCTCATTTCACGATAAAAACAGTAATGTGCAACAGACGTGACAAGGCAGAAGTCAAGGAAAGAGCAAGCCATACGCATGATTTTGAATCACAGACATTTGAGGAATGCCTCATATAATTAAATCAGGTCTGAAACCATTCAAGGCAACTACGTCAATGACAAAAATACGCATTAAACGAGGACCCTGACACGCAGCAAAATGTGACAGAAAACGGGCCCCCCTCCGACCCCCCCCCCCTCCCCCTGACGTAAGCTCATCATTTTCATCCCAGTTGCCGAACACGCAGGGATAACGAAATGGCAGACCCCGTGGGATTATGGGATTGAGCATGACGTGAAGAAGCCACCGAAAGGGCGTGCGTGCGCAGGCACCAGGGGAAACAACCCTTTGACCTGCGTGATTTCCGTCTCTCTTCTGGCTCGTTTTTGACCCGTCACTTCTACAGACTCCTCTCTGAGGAGGCTTCTTCGCTCTGTCTGTCTGTCTGTCTGTCTGTCTGTCTGTCTGTCCGTCTGTCTGTCACTCTGTCTGTCCGTCTGTCTGTCTGCCTGTCTGTCCGTCTTTCTGGCTTGTTTTTGGGCCTGTCACTTCTATATAGCTCCTCTCTGACGCTTCTCCGCTCTGTCCCTCTATCTGTCAATCCTTCTGTCTGTCTCTCTGTTTCTGTCTCTCCTCTCTCTCTCTCTCCTTCTCTCTCGCACTCTCTCTCTCTCCTCCCCCCCTCTCTCTCCCCTCCCTGCTTCCTTTCCTCTGTCGGTCTGTCTGTCTCTGTCTGTCTCTGTCTCTCTCTCTCTCTCTCTCTCTCTCTCTCTCTCTCTCTCTCTCTCTCTCTCTCTCTTTTCTCGTCTACTACGCCGGCTGTAGCCCAAACTATCCCTGAAAATTCACCTACGTAATGTGGTACTTACACTTTGATAGGCGTGGCTATTATCAGTATGTTTCTTAAAGATACATTTCTTTAGAGTATTTCTAATGATCATGATAACAGTGACATCCCGCCCCCCCCCCCCCCCCCCCCCCCCCCCCCCCCCACCTTGTCCCTTTTCCATCCCATCTTCACCAATCTTAACCCTACTTGCAAATCTCTGGAGCAAGAAACTTTGTGTATTCAGGGAAACAAGGCAGTAGTTCCAGATCTATTTTTTGAATTTCAACATATTCGAACAATGATCAAAAGTATTCGAATATAAAAGTTAAAAAGAAAGGAAAGCTAACGCTGTTAAAACCGCATAACAGCATGGACACACGCGCTTATAGAAACAAAAAACAAACAAGAAAAACAACAACAACAACAACAATGACGACAACAAGAACAACAACTCTCTATTTCCCTCACTCTGTCTCTCTCTGCCTGTCTCTCTCTCTCTCTCTCTCTCTCTCTCTCTCTCTCTCTCTCTCTCTCTCTCTCTCTCTCTCACACCACTCGCACACACATACGCACACACGCGCGCGCGCGCACACACACACACACACACACACACACACACACACACACACACAATTTATCCAAAGTGCGCTGTATGAGAAATTGATGTACTTAGAATGCTGGTCCACCATCAAAGCCAACAGAATAAAAAAAAAACAACAATGACAAAGGTGGCCTTAAAAGTTCGACAACGTACGCAAACAATGTTTTTTTTTTTGTCGGGGGACAGGGTACATTTTCGGAGTCATGTATTCATTTGTTCAGTTTATCAACCGTTTGCTTTAACAGGATTTACTTTTTTTCGTGTGTTCATACAAGTTTGTCGGTTTAACTATTCATTCCAGCTTTCAAACCCTAAAACAAGGTCTTAGAATGATGGTTAATGGACATGTCGATGATCATATACGTCTGCTTGTGCGTTGATGTATTTTTCTTGACATGACTTTTTTCTATGAAGTGACAGCTCTGATAGGGCCATAAGTAGTCGACCGAATTACAAATTCAGTTGAAACTGAAGATAACAGCAAATTGCACCCGTCATTGTGTTTTGAGGTAAACATCATAGAATAAGATATCTCTCATTTTCAAGTGTAGACGGAAACCGCGAAGTAATGACGTTGAGTCATATCACCCCTGTGACTTCTATTAAAGAATTGCTGGCGAAAATACCCTTTTAACATGTTTTTGAAAACGCTGCATCCACGTCAGTTTCTTTGTGCTGAGTGAACTGCAACTTCACAATAAACTGGAGGCCGGAATAGCTAGGCTGGTAGAGCGCCGGACTCATATGGATCCTGGGGTGGCGGGTTCGAATCTTCGCCGGGCCGTTTCAGTACTGGTGGGATTTTTTCGTTCGGAGTTAACATTGGTTCTGACTCCATTTCCCAAACAGCTCTTCAAATGAGACTTGAAACCGAGGTTCCGTGTGTGAACGCACGCATAACATCTTGCACACACGTAAAATCCCATCACCAACTTTCGGAAGAGAAGGCCAGTTTGGCCGTTGGTATGGATGACACGTTACACATAGCATGCACTCTGCGTGAAAAATCGAAAAAGAATGAAAGAGTTGTTGAATTGAACGAACAATACTGACAGAATGACACGGGGAAAAACGACTGGATGAAGCGCCAGCAGGCAGCTCTTCAGTCGGCTCTACCCAGGTAGGCAGCCCGTCGTGTAAACGAGAATGCGGATTGTAAAGCGTCTAGAGCTTGGTCTCTGGCCGGGGATAGGCGCTGTATAAGAACTCTCTTAAAAACAAACTGTTCTCTCCTTCAGACCAGGCATGGCTCAAGACAAAGTGAACGGGAGTTACGGAGTCAGCAGGTACCCGTGAGAGATGGCTGTTTTCTAAAACACAAAGATTATCAGAGTTTTATGCACCGTTTTTCCTGTCAGGCAGGATGTTCACAACAACGTGATGATTCTGGAACTGTCAGTAACATTGAAGCTTTTCTTCCTCGGGAGTTTAAAAAAAAGAGCACCAATCCATTTCAGTAAATTCATTTTTCGATCTTTGCTCAGGTTCAGAAATATGAAGCAATTTATGTGTACTATCCATTGAATAATATATAAATGAATGAATGAATGGATGGATGGATGGATGGATGGATGGATGAAAAAAATGAATGAATGGATAAATGGATGAATGGATGGATGGATGAATAAATAGGTGAACGAATTTCCGTGTTTAAATGTTTCTGGAAAATAGCTTTTTGATAAACACAAGGCTGAAGAGATAGGTGAGACAATCTACAATAATTGCCACAGATAATTTTAAGTGGTAGCATTTGAGATTTTTAAATGTGTCATGTATGGAAGAAGCAGAGTGCATGTTACAGCCTTTCATCTTAACAGCCTGTATCTGTAATGAGTAAAGTGGTTTTAGAAATGACGGGAACTAGAAGTGACAGGGATTATTCATCCTATCCAACTGAGCAGAAGATCACACGAGCCTCAGTAACAGTAAAACAAAACTTACATCTAGAATTTTTCATCGATGAAATGCTTGATATGACGACTAAAACACACTGCACTATACTTGTTTGAAAAAAATGGTTTTGGTTATGCCAGGAAAGGTTTTTTTTTAAATTATAGATAGTGATGTCCAATGATTTATGTTTTCTGACTCGCTAAATGATGTTATCTGCATAACTTATTTCGGTTTTGGTTAGTTCATGCTTTGTCTTTTTTTGGCATGTACATATGTTCATGCTTTGTCTTTTTTTTTTTTTGCATGTACACATACTCATTTAGATTCCATCTTATCAGGAGAAACAAGCATATGGGTTTGAGTCACACCGGCCTTCTGTTATTTTCAAGTTCGTATTCAAATTATAATTAACTTCTTTGATTTATGATCAGCAAATAGATCACCCACTAATTTTGAAATGAGAAAGTCGTTTCTGTAAAAGAAGAACAACAAGGGCCTGGAAACGATCTTTGAAATACATTTTGAAACAAAATGTCTTTTTAAAGGAAGTCACCTTGTGTAAAAACAGTAGACAGGTGACGACGATCTGACCAATAAGATCTCAAAAATGATTCAGTCTTCTTGTCGACGCCATATAATCTGATATATCGATGTTTATAAGATTGAAACCTTTAGATTTTCACATCAATAGAAATAACACCAAGTGCATGCCTGTTGGTTATGTATCTCAATACCTCGGCTACGAATCGGTAATCGAACAGAAAGCCATTTCAAATGTATGTAATTTCCAAATTCCTGACTGACTTCTGTACAGAAGTTCATGTTTCTCAACAAAGGGTGGCAGAAGAAGGCGTATATGATGATTTAATGGTTTGGAGATAAAGGACAGCAGCAAAGTGGTCTTCAGTTGTTTGTGTCATTCACACTCCCTTTTTGTGCAAAGGAAGAATTTTCAATGTTTAAATGTTTCTGGAAAATGGTTCTTTGATAAACATGAGGCTGAAGAAATAGGCAAGACAATCTACAATGATTGCAACATAATTTTAATATTTTGGGACCGATGCCACCATGTGAACCCCTAAAACTGAACTGGTACCACAGTTAACAAACTGGAATGAACAAACTCTGCCATAAGCAGAACCAATAATCCATACCAGAAACTCCAACCCCCCCCCCCCCCCCCCCCCCCCCAAATAGCTCACAGATCCAGACCACAGCCTGTCAGCCTCCGCCCAGACTCAGCTGACGCAGAATTACGAGCCTGACGAGCCAGAAGGAAAGACATCCATTTTTCTCCTGTAACGTTAAGCCCCGTCACTGCAGGACAAGTCACAGGGATTTCCCCTGCATTAGTTCCAAGCCCTCCTGATTACACAGCTGGGCGCTCACAGCTGATTCCATTGCCTGGGGGGCAACCACGTCAGTGCGTCAGGGAGGAAACGGCTACCGGAGAAACGGAAACTGCATTATGAGGAGAAAATGGAAGGAATCAATTCGTTTCAGTGACGGCGTTGCCTTCACGGAAAATGACATTAGTTTGCTGTGGTAGCCTTTGTCGTCAAATTTCCCGAGGTGTGGGTGATTTTGAATGTACTGAGGAATATACACTGGTAATGAGTAAATTGGCGTGAAATCGGGACAATTATCGGAGTCAGTATATTTTACGAAATGCAGTTTTGAGGATGAAAACTAACCTGTGGAAGAACCGTCTTCAGCACTGTCAGAAATTGCGGTCACTTAAAAAGAACTAAGAAAGGTTTCATTTGTTCTCTTCACAAACGTAATGTCAGATGAGGCCTCACCTGGCAGACAGATACAGAACGCAGCTTCAAGTTTCAGTTTCATCAAGGAGGTGTCGCTGCATGTGGATTAATCCATACACGCTACACCACATTTGCTAAGTTTTGAGACCATACTGCACATGATTCGCATGGTTTAATGCTAATGGATAAAATGAATTAACGACTAAAATGAGAGAATTTAAGAAGACGGTCTCATGGCTACGACTTTGCAGATGTCTGACCTACACACTAGCTCGACACGCTGGTCAGACCTTGAGTAATCTACTTAACATTGGTTGTGTCATTATCATTGTAAACATTATCATCAACACTCAATTTTACTTCATTTAGCTTAGCTGAGAAGTCACAACTGGCTGGTTTATCAGGCGTGTCCAGATACCTAGAATGGAAAGCAATTGGACATGCTGGTCCTGATAGTGTTCACCTGATTTGGGGCATAGAGATGCAGGACGATGTCAGGTTGACGTTTTGAGTTCCAACAAGAGCAACAAAGAAATCCTTTTCTCCCTCTTTCTCGTTCTTGATATTGTATTTCCTTTGTACCTGGAAGGTTACAGATATAAGTCTGTGGTTACATAACACAAGTATAAACACTGCTTCCATAATAGAGAAGTGAATACCATAAAGTACTCGTGCAGGTTCACAAAAAAGCAAATAATTCATCATACTATACTTGCATGTTTAATGGGAGGTTTGAATATTTACTAGACAGCGTTTTGTATTTGTTCCTTTTCAGCCACTGTCTCAATTAATGCATGCAGGGGTGAAGACATGAATAATCATTTTAGTTTATTTGCGCACAGAAATAAAGAAAGTAATAAATGTTCTCAATCAGTGTATCCAGGCATGAATATCTAGTTATTTCAGTTAATGAATGCAGGCATAATGGGTGTGAATAGCAAGCTGTTACATGTGTGAATAGCAAGCTGTCACGTGTGAATAGCAAGCTGTCACATGTGTGAATAGCAAGCCGTCACATGTGTGAATAGCAAGCCGTCACATGTGTGAATAGCAAGCTGTCACATGTGTGAATAGCAAGCTGTC
>JADBJO010001815.1:62500-70000 GCA_016801955.1 Conus betulinus
AACACTTCTTCAACCAAACAGTCCTCCACGAAACTGTTAACAGAAAGCGATCGGTGACGGCAGACTAATGCAAACACGCTTCCGCTTTTGATCAATGAAATCTGTTGACACCACTCCCGGGCCTAACGTCCACATGCATTTAGATATTACACAGCTTTTCTACTGTCCGCTGTTCGTCTCACAAGGCCTTGGTTGGGGAGTGAGCGGCTGGGCATTGGGAGTGGGGGTGGGGGTACAGGGGGTACTGGGGGGGGGGGGGGGGGTCTGAATACTTTGATGAGGTAGCCTAGGCTCACTTCACGTTTGTGTGCTTCTCTGTCTGCCTGTCTGTCTGTCTGTCATTTATTTTACACTTTACAAAAACGTAGCTTTACAAAAATGTGAAAATTTGAACATCAACAAGCTTATGCTTATAGTGTGTGTTCAATGTTTATAATTACACATGTAGACAAGGAAATGACAGGATACTTTTAAAGTTACTATGCAAAACAAATAATACGCAAGAAACAAACAAACATAAATACATACCCACACGTATACAAAAATGTAAATATATACATGTACATAAACATACTTTACACATACACATAATGCAAACACGTACAAAATTGAGGAAAAAATAAGAAAAGATAGTAGTAAGCAAAGTAAACACTAAAGACTATAAAATGCATGGTAGTCAACCACTCACACATCATTAACGTTTTCATGAAGTTTTTTAGAGAGAGAGAGAGAGAGAGAGAGAGAGAGAGAGAGAGAGAGAGAGAGAGAGAGAGAGAATATTTCTGCTCTAAGATTTCATTTTCATAAACATATGTATCATTACCGCATGCGAAGTTTTACATGTTTTTTTCAAAAACGTTTTGATTGTTTGATAAAACGATGAACAGCTTTGAATATAGCTTCGTTATCCTCACGTCGGAGGGACTGCTTGCCACGAAGAAGAATACCGACTTCGAGTAGACTGGGTGCAAAGGGTGGAAATCGTGTCTTTTCTGATGTTAGTGTATTTAGGACAATATAATAGAAAGTGTTCGGCCGTTTCTGAACCAGTGCCACATTGACAAACCGGATCTGCTTTAAGATGACGGTTAACAAGGTCTTGATTTAGATCACTCATCCTAGGCGGAGTCTGCAATGTTGAATCTGTTCATTTCTCTCTCCATAATAGTAATAATAGGGAACAACTGAGTCGTCCCGTGAAATAAAACGTTTAAATTCTCCAAGTGATTTGTGATTTTATGTTGTCAGGGAGGTCGTTCCACATTTTAGTTGCGGTTGGAATAAATGAATTTTTGTATACTTCAGTTTTACATAGTGGCACATGTCTGTCAAGAGGTCTTCGCCGTGAATAGGGATTTCTTATTGATACTAGATCTGGTACTAGGCTACATAAGTGTTCAGGACACAAACCGTTGACCATTTTATAAAACTTTATTAGTTTGTGTCTCCTTCTCCTTTCTTTTAAAGAGCAGAATCCGGATTCTTCATACAACTTATTGTGACTTGTGCCTTTGACACCTCCTATAATGATGCGAATTGCTTCTAAAATGAATATTTTCTAGCATGTTTGCTTGTGTTTCACTGCAGTTGTCCCAGACAATATCAGCGTAGTAGTCAAAGTGCGGCAAGATAAATGATGTAAACATGGTCTCTAATGCTTTTCTCGATATCTTATATTTGTAATTTCGTAGGCAACTTATCAACATGTAACTTTCTTATTGTACATCTGATATGCTCGTCCCATTTACAGTTATTTTGTATAATCAGACCAGATGATTGTGTGCAGTAACTGGTTGCAGAGGCGTGTTACCGAACGTCAGTGGATAAATTTGTTCGCGATCTCGGATAATATTTACCAGTTCTGTCTTGTTCTCATTGAATTTAACCTTCCAGCGCTTTGCCCATTCAGAAATCTTTTCCAGATCAGAGTTTAAGATATCAGCGCGGATTACAGGGTTAGACAGAGAAAGTGCTAAACTAGTATCATCGGCGAATAGCTTAATTACAGAAGCGATATCATGTACTATATCATTAATATAGACTAAAAACAATAAGGGACCTAGGACGGATCCCTGTGGCACTCCTGCGTGAAGCCTCTGGAGGTCGGAGTTTTCACTTTTATAACCACTGCCTGGGAACGGTTGGATAGGTAGTCTCTCAGAAACTCTAGCAGTTTCCCTCTTATTCCGACCGCGTTTAGCTTCAGTAAGAGACCTCTGTGCCATACACGATCGAATGCTTTTGAAATGTCCAGGTATACAATTTGTGTGGTAACTCCAGAATCAAGGGAAGTGCAGAGTTCGTTATAGGTGGTCAGTAACTGATTAACTGTAGAATCACCTGGGATGAATCCAGATTGTAGAGGAGTAAGAATGGCATTTGATGTTAGAAAGAAATAGATGTGTCGATGTATACATTTCTCTAGAACCTTTCCAACACAGCTTAGTAAAGAGATTGGCCTATATAATTACTACAAAGTTCTTTTGGTCTTTTTTTTATATATAGGGGTCACATGCGCAGTCTTCCATAATGATGGAAATCTACTTTCACGAAGACATCTGTTAAACAGTGTAGTAAGCGGAAGACATGTAACATGAGCTGAAGTTGTTAACAAAATGTTGTGGATGAAATCTGGACCAGATGCCTTAGTTTTGTCCAGTTTTTTTTTTTAATGTGTCAGCGACTTCAATTTGTGAAAGTATAATCTCATCTAGTTGGCAATCAAGAAATGTAACATTTGGCAGCCTGTCGTTATCGTTTTCTAATGTTGACTGTTGAACAAAATAAGAATTGAAAATATTTGCTTTGTCTTTGTTTGAGTAATACACTATGCCCTGTGACTCGATAGGTGGAACTTCCTGAGCTTCGATTCCTTTTTTTATTGAAGAATGACTTGACCAGTTTCCACCAGTCTTTACTTCCAAAACTTGATGAGTCTGAAGCTTTTTTGTCTAGCTGGTTATAATATTCTGTTTGCCTATCTCTTTCTTTTGATGTAACATAATTTCGGAACCGACGAAATTTTTCCCAGTCTTCGGGAAGATTACTTTGTTTGGCAATTCGGTGAATTGTTTTACGCGTGTCGATCAAAAATCGAATCTCATCAGTCATCCAGGGCACGTCCTGCGGGCGGACGGTTACAGTTTTAACAGGCATACATTGTTTGGCTATGGCCAAAAGGGTTTCAGAAAAAAGACTAGCACTCTCATCTACTGTTTGTTTAGTTAGTACGGTATCCCAGTCTACTTCATTCAACAATGTACAGAATTTTTTCTCTATCTAGTTTACGATAATTGAATATTGTTCTTTTGAAGGAGCAGTTTATTTTTACGGTGTTTTCCAGGATAGCACAGGGAATACTATGGTCGCTATACGCTGCAGGTAAGACTTCCATCGACTTGATAAGTTGAGAGGAGTCTGTGTAATAATTAAATCTAAACATGTGCTTGTAGTGTCCGTTATACGCGTTGGTTCACTTACTATTTGGTTCAAGCTGTACTGATTAATGATGTCTAGAAGGTGATGTGATGGATTCCTCAAGAAGTCTGTGTTAAAGTCGCCCAAAATGATAAATTGTAACATTGTGTTATTAACTTTTCTTATATTTTCACTTATCAGCTGCCAGTAACTAACAGGGGAGTTCGGCGGACGATAAAATGATCCAATTAATAGACTCATTTGGTTTACTTTGGTTTCCACCCAGACCGATTCTAGACCACTGACTTGAAGATCTGGGCGTGGTTTACAGTACAGACAATTTTTAATGTAGATGGCCACTCCACCATGCGGATCGTTAGGTCTATCACGTCTGACGGGAGGATGGAAATTAGGTAGTTCTATGGTACTGCTTAAATCCGTTTCTTGAAGCCAGGTTTCTGACAGTGTTATGACATCAAAATCATTGCAGTCAGCGGACAGTAAATCAAGTTTATTTTTCAAGCTGTTGATATTAGCATGTATAACGCACAGTTCCTTTCTGATTTGTGGCCCTGGGATTTAGTTCAATATCACCAGAAAGTATGATATAAAGAAGGATAACGAAGGCAGTATACATGAAGATGTCATTACAAACTAAGCGCGTATCTTCGCGAACATGGTGAGACATTGGTATATTTCGATACCCGACAAACTGTTCCTGCCTAAAGATGTATTCAGAAAACTGAACCAGCAGAGCAAGATGAATGTCATGTAGACAGCGTGCTGTCAGCAGTATGAAAAATATTCTGCAATTGGATTATTAAGAAAGGAAAGTTTCCGGACTAGAGTCAGAGCAGTCGAGTGAAAAAAACCTATCCTGGCTCTATGTGCACTGATTCCAACAGTCATCTATGTGACAGTACTGAGGAAAATGTCAAACAAAAAGCAAGCCAGGATTGTGGATTGGTGTGGGTTCTCTCTCATTAGAAACAGATGAAGGAAGCAAGTGAAGTCATAGTGTGAGCAGTTTGAATGTAAATTCTTTCTCACTTGCGGTGATAATCTAGAAGTATAGATACAAGGGAAAAAATAAAAGAAACCAGATAGTTTTACAATACAAGTAAAGAGACAACTCTGCACTGGCATGACCAAAAAGGGAAGCAGTGCAGAAAACAAGCGGAAGAAACAAGAAATATACACATATGCAAAAACGTTTGTGTATAATACAAAGGAAAGTATGTAAACCAATCAAAGACAATACGACAAGCGCTGAAGAACAGTACTCGTCCAACATTTTCAGTGTACTGTACAGCATAACAGTCAACCACAAGCTGGCGCAGCAGCAGCAGTTCAGTGAAAATGTTAAATATTATGTTTTCATTTTGTCCCCTGTCTGTCTGTCTGTCTGTCTGTCTGTCTGTCTGTCTCTCTCTCTCTCTCTCTCTCTCTCTCTCTCTCTCTCTCTCTCTCTCCACCTATCTCTCTCTCTCTCCAGACTGACATGATTTCAATATCGTTGACATTCCATAGATAACGCCAAACAGACTTTGAGTAATATATCTTATCTTTTTCGTTTGAGACAAAAAAAAAAAATCGTACAGGCCACCCACACTTTCCTACCCCGGTTGACAGTGTTAACCAAATGTAATACAGGGCACACCAAGTGTAGTTTTATAAGGTGGTATGAACACTGGGACACACACACACACACACACACACACACACACACACACGCAAAGATACACACACACTCAAACACACAGACTGACAGACACACACACATACACACATACAAACACACACAAAAACACGCACAGATACAGACGGACACAGAAAGACAGACAGAGAAACACACACACACACACACACACACAGACACACACACACACACACACACAGATGCACACATTTGTACACACCTTAGACACACATACACACATATTCAGAGAGAGAGAGAGAGAGAGAGAGAGAGAGAGAGGAGAGAGAGACAGAGAGAGAATATTAAGCGAGACAGAAAGGGCAGACAGCCGATGAAAGCATCCATCTTGATTCCACAACCCAGTTTTTCTCTCAACCCAACCCACACATACATTAGTGCGTGTAATACAGACTGACGCGGGCGCGGACGACAAAACAATACAATTCCACACATCCTGGTGTCTGTAACTCTTCAGTTTCTTTCCTTTCAAAATCAAGTATGAAATGAGGCAGGGAACACTAAATGATAAACAATAAACAAGTAGGGTAACTCTTGCTCCCACAAGAAAACATAACTCCAAAAGGATGCTGTTTACGACACCGAATCGCCTAGCAGACATGACAGCACAGAGCACACACAACAAACAACGAAACATCCCCCCCCCCCCCCCCCCCCCCTCAAAGGATGCTCCAAGCTCACCCATATCCCCATACTGAACACATCTACACAGCAACAAGAACTGGAGAAATGAATAGATATAAAGTAACTTATATTTCAAAATTCGCTTTCTCTGCAATACAAACAATATGATGTCAATAGACTTCAAAAGATAACTTTTCTTTTATTACGCGCTGCTCTATGTTGTGATGACTTTAAGAACTAGTCGTGAGTCAGTCAGTGTTCGTGTAAATGCTGCATTTCAGTTTGTCAGGACTTCGGGGAAGGGAACCTCGCTATTTCACAAGAGAAGAAAAAATTGGACGAAATGTTGTTGAGCTAAAACGTGATGTACCCTATCATATGACTCAGAAACTAATTATGCCGCTTGCAACGTGATTGGTTGAACAGCGGGAGCGCGCGCGCACGCTCACGCACGGTATGATTGACAGAAGTGAAAGCCATGTTTACTTTTCGACAACGACAAAGAGACAGCTGGGCTATCAGTTAGGTAACTTTGGGGGGGGGGGGGGGGGGGGGGGGGAGGAGAGGGGGGAGAGAAACGGGATTGGTGGAAGAGGACCGGAGAGAGAAGGACAGGGAGGAAGGGGGGAAGTGGTGGGAGATAGGGGGAGGTAAAAGAGGAGGGGGACTTCTGGAAGACGTGGTTATTGCATGCTTGGTTGCCCAGCATCAATGTCACGTTGCTGGGGAAGGCTTGTTGTTCACCTTGCCGTCCGTCCGAGGTTGCGGGTTAGAGAGGGTTGATGACATTAAGTGACGTGCGGCGGAAATTGACAAGGCAGGGTAAGTTTCGTTGGTAGTCAGTCGTCTCTTAACTGAAACATCATGAGAAGGGGTCCGAGGCTGTGAAAGAAATCACAAGAGAGAGAGAGAGAGAGAGAGAGAGAGAGAGAATGACAATGACAATGACAATATTTCATCGTCCATTTAGCAGTTAAACCCTTTAGGATACGGATACGGATAGTTTGTTCAATAATAGACCATTGCCCTATTGAAGGGGGTGCAACAAAAAATCGTTCCAAAAGAAATATAATGCAATATAACTGATCAAAATTGATACACTAAGAAACATACACAGAACGTATCTTAAACGCTTTATATAGATACATTGACAGATTTTTTAGTCGTTCTTTCGTTATTTGATGCTAGGAGTAATCCAAGACGAAACAGATTCGGATATTTGTAGTACTTTAGATGTAGATACCTTACTCTTAAATCCTTTAGAATGGGACAGCACAAAACAAAAATGCACCTCATCTTCTGTCGCTTGTTTGTACAATGGACAAATTAAATCGACAGGTGAGTGTTGTTTATAACGAAACTTATGGACAGCGATTTCCGAAACGCCAAGTCTAAATTTTGTCATAATGATTTTCAGGTGCCTGTCTAAGTTCAATTTCAAATGCGTCTTAGCAGCAGCTGTTGTGCAAAAAGTATTATAGAAACTAAATCTTTCACTGTTCTTAATATGAAAGTCCCATTCTTGCCATCTACAAAGAACCAAACTTTCCTTAAAAGCAGTAAGGAACTGATTTATTCCCTCAGCACTTGGTTTAGCCATACATACCCAAAACCAATGAATACAATTTACAACGAATATCGGACATCCAGTTAGTTTTGTCACGAGAATCCAAATGGAACAACGTACAATATGCTTTTCGTGGTAATCTTGTCTCATCCATTCTTGTCAACTTTAGCCAGTA
>JADBJO010001815.1:90000-92500 GCA_016801955.1 Conus betulinus
CGTACGTGCGCATGTGGGTGCATACATGGGCGTGCGTGCGTGCGTGTGTGCGTGCATGCATGCGTGTGTGTGGTGCGTGCGTGCGTGCGTGCGTGTGTACGTGTGTGTGTGTGTGTGTGTGTGTGTGAGAGAGAGAGAGAGAGAGAGAGAGAGAGAGAGACACAGAGAGAGAGAGAGAGAGAGAGGAGAGAGAGAGAGAGAGAGAGAGATGATTCCCCCATATTTCTCCTCCACTGCATGCATAGTCAATGATGAATCCATTATTTCTTCTTGGCTGATGGGTCAGTCTTGAATCCGTCATCACTCATCCTGGACTGCTTGGTCCAGTGGAAGTAATCTATGGTGCCTGCCTGCTTCAGTTCTTGATCGTTGATTTACCTTCTTTCACTTCTTCGTCATGCTTGGTCACCGATGAATCCTCTGGTCATTTTCTCATTCAGTGCTTGGTCACCGATGAATCCTCTGTCATTTCTCCACAGTGCTTGGCCACTGATGAATCCTCTCTCATATGTCCTTCAGTGCTTGGTCACTGATGAATCCTCTGTCATTTGTCCTTCAGTGCTTGGTCACCGATGAATCCTCTGTCATTTCTCATTCAGTGCTTGGTCACCGATGAATCCTCTGTCATTTGCCCTTCAGTGCTTGGTCACTGATGAATCCTCTGTCATTTGCCCTTCAGTGCTTGGTCACTGATGAATCCTCCGTCATTTGCCCTTCAGTGCTTGGTCACTGATGAATCCTCCGTCATTTGCCCTTCAGTGCCTTGGTCACTGATGAATCCTCCCGTCATTTGCCCTTCAGTGCTTGTCATGATCCTCCGTCATTTGCCCTCAGTGCTTGGTCACTGATGAATCCTCCGTCATTTGCCCTTCAGTGCTTGGTCACTGATGAATCCTCCGTCATTTGTCCTTCAGTGCTTGGTCACTGATGAATCCTCCGTGTTTTGCCCTTCAGTGCTTGGTCACTGATGAATCCTCCGTCATTTGCCCTTCAGTGCTTGGTCACTGATGAATCCTCCGTCATTTGTCCTTCAGTGCTTGGTCACTGATGAATCCTCCGTCATTTGTCCTTCAGTGCTTGGTCACTGATGAATCCTCCGTCATTTGTCCTTCAGTGCTTGGTCACTGATGAATCCTCTATGGAATGAGGCCAGGCAAGAGATGGTGGGGACTACTGCCGATCGTTTTTTTTTTATTTTGTTTGTATGAAAGCCTCCCCCCTCCCTCCCTCAGCCCTTCCATCCCATCCCCTGCCCCCATACTCTCTCTCTCTCTCTCCTCTCTCTCTCTCTCTGTCTCTCTCTCTCTCTCTCCAACTCCCGGTTAAAAAGAAATGTTATATTGATTTAAAAAAAAATCGATGAATTCAACGTCATAACAACCAGTTCGGTTTGAATAGAAACGTGATAGATTATAAGATAACAGCGATAGAAATGTTTTAAATGTTGCAAGGGTGTTTTGTTTTTCTTTCCTCCTCGTTCCTCCGTTTATGTATTAATTATTTCGTTGCTTGCATGTTTATATGGTTATTGATGTGCTTGTTTTAAGTGATGAATGGTTTCGTTTGCTTTAAGCGATACGAGTTAGGTGGCAACTTTACATAGTTACGGGAAACATTTTTTTAAACTGACATTTGCTTTCCAAATCATAGCAATAGAAAACTCTCTCTCTCTCTCTCTCTCTCTCTCCTTCTCTCTCTCTCCTCTCCCTCTCCTCCCTCTCTCTCTCCTCTCTCTCTCTCCTCCTCCTCTCTCTCTCTCTCTCCTCCTCTCTCTCGTCTCTCTGCCTCTTTGTCTGACTTCTCCCTTCTGTATATCTCCTGTCTGTCTGCCTCTCTCTGTCTGTCCTGTTCCATCCGTTCTCTTCTCTCCCCTCCCTCCCCTTTCTCTCTCTCTCTCTCTCTCTCTCTCTCTCCTCTCTCTCTCTCCACATATGCTCGCGCGCGCGCACACACACACATCTTTATTTATATTTACACCTATATCTGTCTATCTATCTATCTATCTATCTATCTATCTATCTACATAGAGAGAGAGAGACAGAGGAGAAGGAGACAGAGATGCACGTACATAATATGAGAGAGAGAGAGAGAGAGAGAGAGAGAGAGAGAGAGAGAGAGAGAGAGAAGAGAGAGAGATTAGAGAGAGAGAGAGAGAGAGAGAGAGAGAGAGAGAGAGAGAGAGAAATGCAAGTACACAGTCATTGATACACTGCTGATCATTCCTTTTGTAATTTTGAATATTTACATAGCTCACGGGCCTGTTCCGGATCAATGACCACAAAACAGCCAGTTTCACTCCGATCAACTTTTGGAGGCTGCAGAGAAGGGGAGATGTCATAAACAATTCAGCAAAGGCACTGCAGTCGGCATTGCGGGGCTTTTGGTTTCGTTCGTTACTCTGTGCATACAGAGATAAGCCCCCTCCCCCCCCCCCCCACCTTCCCACCCCTATCCCCCTACCCCCGTCTTCCTTCTTTTACCACCCACCCCACCTCTTCCC
>JADBJO010001815.1:100530-105530 GCA_016801955.1 Conus betulinus
AAGAAGAAGAAGAGAGAGAGAGAGAGAGAGAGAGAGAGAGAGAGACCGACGACCGACCGACAGAAAGACAGACAGACAGGCAGACAGACATGCAGACAGAGTGACAGAAACCGAATCAAAAAACTGTTCAGAGAAAAAAAACATTTGAACCGGGATAGACCGACAGAGGGAAAGGACCATCGATAACCCCAACGACAAGCCAATCAATAAACAAAACAGCGCCAGAGACAGTCAGACGTGGCCAACACTCAAGACATCGCACGCTAGGTCATAAGATATTCTTGGCCACTCTTTCCCCCCCCCCCGCCCTATATCTCCTTCTTTACCCGGTCCCTCTCTCTCCTGCCCATCATCCCCCACCCACCCCTATCCTATTGCAAAGCTGTCTCTGCCTACCTTCTCCTTCTCTCCAACATCTTCCCTCCCCTCCCATCTTCTTCTTCTTCTTCTTCTTCTTCTTCTTCTTCTTCTTCTTCTTCTTCTTTTCTTCTCTGTCTTTCCCAGTTTTACCATTTCAAAATCGTGATATACTTGCTTTTCTCATGATGTTGATTTGTCTGAAGTTGATGGACGTCCACTCGTGCAAGGAACGGTTCAAACACCATGTCTCTGTCTCCTGGGCTTCCTATTGTCTGTCAGTCTGTCTGTCTGTCTGTCTGTCTCTCAGTCCCTCTCCTCAGAGAGAGAGAGAGAGAGAGAGAGAGGAGAGAGAGAGGGAGAGACGAGAGAGAGAGAGAGAGAGAGGTGGTGGTGGTGGGGTGGTGGTGGGGGATCTGGAAGCGGATTTGCTATTCATATAGGCCATGGCCCTTAACGAACTGGCTGCTGTGGACAAACCGTTTCAGCGAAAAAAAACAAACAATAATCAAGTGTCAAAGGATCCAAAAGTAATCGACAATAACTCGAAATCAAACAACGCACAACAATTAATATCTAATAACTACATAGCTACACTTCGAATCTTAAATGCCTTGTACAAGGCTGGACTTGAGTTGATGGGTGAGATTTACGTCCTGTCAGCCGGAGGCCCTGGAGTACAGGGTGAACTAGCAGACTAAAGACCACCTACTCTGTGGCAGCTGTTGTCTCTGGCAGTAGTGGGTGTGTTGCGTGTGGGGGCCGTCGTCTGTCGCTGTCTGAGTTCTAGTTCCCTGTGAACTTTAGTTCACATTCGGGTGTTGGTCGGGCCGACGATGGAAGTCGGTGTACTTCGCTCCCCCCCCCCCCCCCAGCCCCCATCAAAAGGCTGTCTTCAGGACCACTGGGCGGCCTTCTTCGTGCTTGGGTGGCGACGGTCCTGGACGAAAAAGATCGGGAACTGTCTAGCCTTCAGCAGTCATCCTGTCCATTATGATACTACTGTTAGGGTCTGCGTCTTATAAAGTTAGCAGTAACTTGAAATGGTCAAACGAGGTTTCGATACCGATACTGTTTCACTGGCTGTCTTCTTTTCAATGAAAGCTGATGTAACTGTTTCCGACATTCTTTCTTGATGTTCTGTAGATACAGTCAGTTCTGTCAGCAATGCGTTTTTTTAGACTGCTTCTTTTTTTATCTTTTGTAAATGTTTGTACTCCCATCAGAGAGAGAGAGAGAGAGAGAGAGAGAGAGAGAGAGAGAGAGAGAGAGAGAGAGAGTCCGCGTCCCTGAGAGGAAAATCCCCTCGTGCTTTTCCACCGTCCCTTGAAATCAGTCTCAAGAAAAAACCCCGTGCAGCGTGGGGAAAGACAGTAGGGCGATGGTAGCGATGGAGTGGAAGAGATGGGGGAGATGGGGGGGGGGGGGGGGGGGGGAACTAGCACACACACACCGGGAAATCGCATCAGCACTGTGACCACGGTTCAAAGAAGACCGTTGGCACCCTGTGGAGCGAGCAAAACGCCTGGCTTTTCCAGGGTTTTAGAAGGTGCCAGACTGCAGACTGACAGATCGATGCCCATTGCCTTCCTTCATAGTCTCCTGTTTTCGTATGACTGGACCAACGAGTGAGAGAGAGAGAGAGAGAGAGAGAGAGAGAGAGAGAGAGAGAGAGAGAGAGAGAGAGAGAGAGAGAGTATGTGTGGGTGCGTGCGCGCGCTCGCGCGTGTGTGCGTGAGTGTGTGTTTGTGTGTGTGTGTGTATGTGTGTGTGTGTGTGTGAGAGAGAGAGAGAGAGAGAGAGGAGGAGAGAGAGAGAGAGGAGAGAGAGAGAGAGAGAGAGGAGAGAGAGAGAGAGAGAGAGTTGACACTTTTGATGTTTTACTGTCATCAACTATAAAGCAGAGGATACAGAAATAAAATGCTTACAACGGCAAAATAATTGAAGACAACATACAGTAACACCAATTTTAACACGCACGCAGGCACGCACGCCCCCCCCCCCCCCCACGCCGCGCGGCCACGCACAGACAGAGAGACAGACAGACACACACACAGACGCGCGCACACACACACACACACACACACACACACACACACACACACACGCCCGCTAGCGCGAAAAGACACTCACTCACATACATACACGCACATATACGCGCACGTAGAACGTACAATAAGTCTACATTAACCACCCAAATCTAACATTATGCAGTCTATTTGTATTGCCTATCAAGTTAAATACTCCCATAAAGTACCTCAACTGATAAACACACAATAGACATTAGACCATTTCATGCACTCACTCATTAAGCACTTTCTTTTTTTCCGCATCGACCCTGCTTCTGAAATAGATTTTGCAAGCGATACAATGTCAGTGACACTGCCAGACGTTAAGATATCGATTATATCCTCGCCCTCCTCTTCTTTAGACTTGAACAATACATGATCTTTTTTCTCAGTTCGTCGTAGCCCCAGCATCCGGAGATGAAGTGACTCTCATCCCCCGGAGCATGACCACACATCGGACATGGGGGAGGCATGGAGACATTTTTTAAACTGAACCACATTTTGTTCGAGTTTAGACCAAAGGTTCTCCATCTGAACCTGCCAAGGCAAATTCTGCGCCATCGATTCGTAACAACTGAAAGATATCTTTCTGATTGAAATACTGACTTAAAAGAAAAGAACCAGTTATGTTTATCATTACTTTCCTTTTTTTCATGCCAGTCTTGCATGTAGGATGCTATGAGTCTATCTTTGAATTCAGATACCAAACCATGTTCGCATCCTACTCCCTGGCATATCCAAACAGTTTCAAATCCATGTTCTGTTGACGCTTTCTTGATTTGAGATACCCAGTTTTGTTTACCCTTGTCTGCTTGAATTGACTACATTTTGCATGCCTGTCTACACAGTCTCGACATAGGTAATCTGTTTAGTTTTATCCAATGTTTTTTTTATACACTTAACACATGATTTTACATACAATGGATACCTGCCTGATTCACCATACAGAACGGTATTAGATGAATGCAATGGCACACCAAAGAAACGCTTATTGGCAAATGTGTGAACCTTTTCCATGTGGTTATTGACATCAAGTCCCCAAACTTCCGCTGCATAAGTTAAAATCGGTTCTAATTGTGTATCGAAAAGTTTCCAAATAAGACTTGAGTCTATAGATCCTAACTTTCGCAAAGATTTTAGAATTTCAGTCACATCTTTTTTTTTTTTTTTTTTTTTCTACTTGATTCTGTCCTTGAAGAATGTCATGCGCACAGGATGTGTGAAGGTGTCGTGTGCACAAGTTGTTTGGTGTTTTAAGATTGAACGTCAGCGGTATTGGGGTATTGAGAGAAAAAAGATCATGTGATTGTTCAGCGTTGTTTTTATGGTAGTGCCCAGGGTGAGTACTGCTTGGAGCGCTGAGCGCCGTTATTTAACTTAGCTAGAACATTTTATAATCACTTGCTCTACGCCAGCTGGGGGAGTCGCATGGTCTGTTTGTTTACGGCGATTGAAGACCGATGCAAGGCTGATGCGCATCGTTGAGGTATTTTTTGTCATTAATGTTTTACTAGAGAGAGAGTGAAATCTTTGGGGAAAAAAATTAAAGAAAACATTTGTATTCAAAAGAAAAGAAAGAATAAGACCAGTGTGGTTACACCTGTAACATTTCTTTATAAAAGAATGGGGAAAAGAAAGGAAAAGTAATATTTAAAGTAAAAACTTATAAGAAAAGGTTACTGTTTACATCTTCATGTTTTAAGTGAGTCTCCTTAGTTATTGTAGAACTGCACGTGGTTCCGAGGTGTGTTGACAGGTTGCCTGTCTCACGCCGGGCCACGGGTGGGAGTGATTGAAGGTGGTGGAGGTGCCGGACCTGACCCCAGCCTGGGACGGGTGGCGGACCTCGCCTTGCAGTACCTTTCCTCACGGAGGAGGATTCATGTGGATGAAGAATGTCTTTGGCGCATTCCCCTATGTTGATGAAGAATGACTCTGGCGTATATCCCCATGTGGATGAAGAATGACTCTGGCGCATTCCCCCATAATGTAATAACTCTACTCTACGACCTCCACTGTTGTGAATTGGATTTGATTGTTTTCCTGTGTTGAGTTATAAGCTAATGGCATATGATATAGATACGGTGATGATGGGTAGTGACGTAGACCCCATGTTTTATGAACGTGTCAATTGAAGGGAAACAGTACCGGGTGTTACCTCCTTGTGGAGAGGAGGAGGTGTGTTTGTATTTATTTGGCGTTACCTCCTTGGTGGAGAGGAGGTGTGTTTGTTTGGTGTATTGATTTGGTGTTACCTCTTTGGTGGAGAGGAGGTGTGTTTGTGTTTATTTGGTGTTACCTCTTTGGTGGAGAGGAGGTGTGTTTGTGTTTATTTGGTGTTACCTCTTGGTGGAGAGGAGGTGTTTGGTGGAGAGGAGGTGTGTTTGTATTTATTTTGGTGTTACCTCTTTGGTGGAGAGGAGGTGTGTTTGTATTTATTTGGTGTTTACCTCTTTGGTGGAGAGGAGGTGTGTTTGTATTTATTTGGTGTTACCTCCTTGGGTGAGAGGGTGTGTGTTTGTATTTATTTGGTGTTACCTCCTTGGTGCAGGAGAGGAGGTGTGTTTGTATTTA
>JADBJO010001815.1:110530-115530 GCA_016801955.1 Conus betulinus
CCCCTCTTCCTCTGTCTCTGTGTCTCTATCTCTGTCCTGTCTATCTCTGTCTGTCTCTGCCTTCCATCCTCTCTCTCTCTCTGTCTGCTCGCTCCCTCCCTATTTCTTTCTCTCTCTCTCCTCTCTCTCTCTCTCTCTCTCTCCTCTCTCTCTCCTCTCCCTCCATCTCTCTCTCTCTCTCCTCTCTCTCTCCCTCTCTCTCTCTCTCTCTCTCTCTCTCTCTCTCGTCTGCCCGACTTTCCTCCTCTTTTCTACCTGCTAATATTCACCAGCGTGTAATACGGTATGGACACAATGAGAGAGGTAACGAGGTCACTATGTAAGCGTGGTTACTTAAAAGAATATATATTTGGAGTGTGCACACAACGCCGGAAACCGGGAGCAAAAAACATATTGGCATCCTTAGACTTTTCGTGTTTTTTTTTTTCCCCCCTGAAGATTCATTCCTATCTTTCGCACTAAAACATTTGTCAAAATTCGACAGTTGCCACTTTCAATGAAATGACCCCCCACCTCCCCCCACTGCCCCCTTCCACTTCGACCCCCCTATAACCCCCTCTCCCAAACCCTCTTCCCTTAAATATGCGAAAAACCGGTTCTGTTTATTCAGCGTAGCGGGCACACTTCCGGAGTGTTTCCAAACATTTTCCAAACAGCTATCGAAAGTGTGCCAAGTTTAAACCGTTCAAACTGCGAATCGTTGGTTTATTCATTGTTTATTTAAACCCTAGGTTTTAAAACCATGGAACCGCTTCCGAGGACGGCAGCAAATTGAACTGTAGAAAACTGTGTGAAGCTCTGTGTTGTGTGTGTGTGTGTGTGTGTGTGTGTGTTGTGCGTGCGTGCGTGCGTGCGCGTGCGTGCGTGCGTGCGTGCGTGCGTGCGTGCGTGCGTGCGTGTTGTGCGTGTGTGTGTGTGTGTGTGTGTGTGCGTGTGCGTGCGCGTGCGTGCGTGCGTGCGTGTGTGTGTGTGTGTGCACATGTGTGTGTGTGCGCATACGCGGCCCCCCACCTTTCCACACACCGCACACACACACACACACACACACACACACACACACACACACACACACACACACACCACTTACACTTTCACTTACTTACACACTCACAAAGAGAGAGAGAGGAGAGAGAGAGAGAGAGAGACAGACAGACAGACAGACAGACAGACAGACAGACAGACAGACAGAGAGAGAGAGCGAAACTGTAGATCCTCCTGGGCTATAATTCATCCTTGAAATATTTCTGATCCCCCCCCCCATCCCCCCCAAAAAAAAAAAAAAAAAAAAAAAAAAAAAAAAAAAAAAAGGTGGTAGAGAATGTTTGGGTTGGGGAAGGATGACAGGGTGAGGATGGATGAGGTGGTGGTGTCATCGGGGGATGTGTACATTGGCAGCATACTGGAAAGCCGCAGCAACAACACCCTAACTCTGGTTCAAAGAGGACCGTGGATATCCTGCAATGGACCAAACCGCTTCCCATGGCTTTGAAGGTTCCAGAGTGAATCAATGGCCACCGCTCCTAGTTGGTTTTTCTATTAATACCGTGAAAGTCGACCATGCTCTTCTCTCTCTCTCTCTCTCTCTCTCTCTCTCTCTCTCTCTCTCTCTCTCCTCTCTCCTCTCTCTCTCTTGCTTGCGCACTCGCTCGCTCCATCACCCCTCTTCCTCACCCCCACGTCCTCTTTATCACCTCTCCTCCCCTTTCCCTCGACCCCCCCCCACCCCACCCCCCTTCCCCTTTTCTCATACTTGTTCTTTTCTCTTTGCCCTCACTGAGTGAGATGCTGGTCCCGTGGAGAGAGCGAGAGAGAGAGAGAGAGAGAGAGAGAGAGAGAGAGAGAGAGAGAGAGAGAGAGAGTCAGACAGACAGCCAGACAGACAGAAAAAGAACCAGTCCTTCAGAATACCATACTTCCCTTGAAACAAATCTGAGGATATCTCCAACTGCCTCCATGAAAAAAAAAACATCTGTTGAGTGGGGAAAGGAGGGACAGGGGTTGATATGGGAGTGGGGGAGTGGTGGGGGAGGTGGTGTAGCGAATGGGAAGACGGGGGGGGGGATGGGGGGAAGGTGGGGGGATGGGAGGGAGGGGAGCAACGTGTGAATTGGCCCCAGGACTTGGAAATGGCATCATCAACACTCTGAGCATGGTTCAAAGAGGGTCATGGATATCCTGTAGGCCTACAATGGGAGAAACGCAATGAGCTTTTTTTTTTTTTTTGCTGCTGGGTGTGGAAGCCGCCACACTGCAGACTGATGGAGCGATGCACACTGCCCCTGTCATTGGCATGCTATCATTTGACCAGTGTTGTTCCTCTCTCTCTCTCTCTCCCCCTCTCTCCCCCTCTCTGTCTTTGTCTCTGTGTCTCTGTGTCTGTGTCTCTCTCTCTCTCTCTCTCTCTTGTCTCTCTCTGTCTCACTCTCTCTCTTCCCTCTGTCTCTCTCTCTCTCTCTCTCTCTCTTTCTGTCCCTCTCTCTCTCTGCTCCCCCCCCCCCCCCTCTCTGTCTCCCCTCTCTTTCTCCTCTCCTCATCTTTGTCCCTCTCTCTTCTCTCCCTCCGCCCTCTCTCCCCTCACCCCCTCCCCCTCTCTCTCCCTCTGTCTCTCTCTCTCTCCTCTCTTTGTCCCTCTCCCTCTCTCCCTCCTCTCAACCCCCCCCCCCCTCTCTCTCCCCCCCCTCTCTCTCTCTTCGTTTTTCATTGGCATGTTACAATTTTACCAAAGTACTCTCTCTCTGTCTGTCTGTCTCTGTCTGTCTCCCTCTCTCTCTCCTCTCTCTCTCTCTCTCTCTCTCTTCCTCACCCCCCCCCCCCCCTCTCTCTAAAATGTCATGGTATGAAGACAAGCTAGAACTTCAGGTGAACAAAAATCTGTGCTGTCTTTCTCCTGTCAGTAACATTTCGTGTTCTAACCCCCCTCTCCTCTCTCTCTCTCTCGTCTCTCTCTCTCTCTCTCTCTCTCTCTCTCTCTCTCTCTCTCTCTCTCTCTTCCTCACCCCCCCCCCCCCCTCTCTAAAATGTCATGGTATGAAGACAAGTATGAACTTCAGGTGAAACAAAAAATCTGTGCTGTGATTTTCTCCTACAGTAACATTTCGTGTTCTAACCCCCCCCTTTCCCCCCCCCCACCCCCCCTCAAAAAAAAATCTCTCTCTCTCTCTCCATCCCTGTCTCTCTCCATATCTCTCTCCCTTCCTTCTCTCTCCCTCTCTCTAAAAATGTCATGGTATTACGACAGGCATTGACTTCAGAAAATGAAAAAGGCCTCTACTGTGATTTTTCCTGCAGTACTATTTTCGTTTTCTAAATCTCAGAAAAAAGGATCTCTCTCTCTCCTCTCTCTCTCCGCCTCCCTCTCTCTCTCCTCTCCTCTCTCTCTCTCTCGCTCTTCCTCTCCCCTCTCTCTCCTCCCTCTCTCCCTCCCCTAAAAAATATCATGGTATTACGACAGGCATTGACCTTCCTGTCTCTGACAAAGTCTCTACTCTCTTTTCCCAGCCCTCTCTTTCTCGTTTTCTAATCTCTTCGAATGAAAGGATCTCTCTCTCTCCTCTCCTCCTCTCTCTCTCTCCCTCTCTCTCTCTCTCTCTCTCTCCTCTCCTCTCCTCTCGCTCTCTCTCACTTCTCCCTCTCTCGCTCTCTTCCTCTCTCGTCTCTCCCCTGGCTCCGTCTCTTGTGTCTGAATCTCTCTCTGTATCTTATGCTCAACCACACACAAACTGGGCTGGAGTATTGTGTGTGAATGCGCACGTGTATGTATGTGTGTTTCTCGTAGGTGTGTTGTGGTGTGTTTGTGTGTGTGTGTGTGTGTGTGTGTGTGTGTGTGTGTGTGTGTGTGTGTGTGTGTTTTGTGACTGACTGTTGTTAGAGAGAGAGAGAGAGATGGTGGGTGGGGGTAAATGGTTTTTGTTCTTATTTTTTTGGTGGGTCCTTCGACCATCTATTTTTCTAATTTTTTTTTTTTTAACTTTCTTCTTCTTGTTCTTCTTGTTCTTGTTCTGGTTCTTGTTCTTGTTCTTGTTCTTCTTTTTCTTTTTCTTCTTCTTCTTCTTCTGTGAAGATGGGTCCTCCGCCCTCCTCTGTTTTTTAAACTTTTGTTTTAATATTACGACTCGCTCGACATGCAAGTCTATACGTTCTGTTACTAACAATGGACTTTGCCTGGTGGACCTCGGTGCTTTCATGCTTGATAGAGAGAGAAAAGAGAGAGAGAGAGAGAGAGAGAGAGAGAGAGAGAGAGAGAGAGAGAGAGAGAGAGAGACAGACAGAGAGAGACAGAGAGACAGAGAGAGGGACACACAGAGACAGAGACAGACAGAGAGAGAGAGGTAAGAGTTAGGGAGGGGGGCCCACTCATGACGCTCAGACAATACCCACTCCATCTTCTGTCGTTCTGCGTTGGTCCTGTGAGAGATGGTGGAGGGCACAGACCTGTCCCCTCTCCCTGATGTGGTCCTCCCACCTCTTCCTGTCTCTGCCTCTTCCCCCCTCTCTCCTATGGCACTGGTCTGAAGCATGTGGTTCAGATGGGATGGTCTGGACACAGAGTGTTTGTTACTAATCGTTGTCTTTCTATTCTTTGCAATGATCACCATTGCGAGAGACGTCCAGAGTGATTCATGATGAAACTGGATTTTACCCGATTTTAAGGTTTACATGTTATCATGTAAGAAGATATATTCCAAACCAATTTAATAACAGGTTTTAAAAAAAAAAGCGTGACATTGTGTGTGTGTGTGTGTGTGTGTGTGTGTGTGTGTGTGTGTGTGTGTGTGTGCGCGCGCGCGCGTGCGCGTATATGTGTGTGTGTCCGTGTGTGTGTGTGTGTGTGTGTGGTGTGTGTGTGTGTGTGTGTGTGTGTGTGTGTGTGAAATTGTTTGATGCTCCGAAAACGTCAAGGTTCTGACAGAGACGAAGTGATGATCCTACTCTCTTTATCCAGGTTTTAAGAAAAGCGAGGGATGCTGGGGGAGAAGTGTGTTCACCCGCACGAATACTTT
>JADBJO010001815.1:140530-155530 GCA_016801955.1 Conus betulinus
AGAATAGCGCGAATGGTAAATGAAAAAAAAAAAAAAAAAAAAAAAAAAAAAAAAAAACGCGAACTTTTAGCACAGAAAAGCTGAAATGCGGTTTTTTCTATCATTCGGCAGAGCTGACTCACCAGTTCTCGCTAAGAAATGGAGAAGAAGAAGAAGAGGAGGAGAGGGGAGGAGGAGGAAGAGAAGAAGAAGAAGAAGAAGAGATGAAGGAGGAGGAGGAGGAGGAGGAGGAAAGAAGAGGACGATGAGGAGGAGGAAGAGGAGGAGGGGGGGAGGAGGAGTGAACGAGTGGAGAAGAGGAGGAAGGAGGGTGGTAGGTGAAGGAGGAGGTGGAGGAGGAGGAGGAGAGAAGAGAAGGAGAAGAAGAAGAAGAAGAAGAAGAAGATGAGGATGAGGAGGGGGAGGAAGAAGGAGAGGAAGAGGAAGGTGGTGGTGGTGAAGGAAGCAGAGGAGGAGGGGAGGAGGAGTAGGAATAGAGGAAGAAGGAGGAAGATTAGGAAGATCTTACAGACAGGACTTCCAAGCGATACCCTGCTGCACAGTGTTTTGTCATCGCACACAAGGTCACACAAGGACGCTGGCCATTTCCATCTCGCCACTGAGATCGCCCAGGACAGGACAATTGGTTCAGGCGGCAATGTCCAAGTTGGGGTTTAATGAGTTTCTGTGGGCCCTTCCTGACCAGCCAGATAGGATCAACTCGGGATTTCAGACCGAATTTCCTCAAAAAATAAATCAAGCTTAATTAGAAAAGAGAAAGAAAAGAAAAAGAAAAGGAAAGGAAAAAAAAAAAAAAAACCGCACCGGAAGAGAACCTCCCTGGACAAGAAGCTCTGCAAGACATTCAACGACATGGGTTGTGTTCAGCGTTTTCACAACGTTTGTAACGTGTTTGATGTGAGCTCTTCCCAGCTGATATAAGGTTTTCACTCGTTTACAACGGGGTCAGGTTCTACGAAAATTGGAAACAATGCAACCCAACAAGCAAAGTAAAGCTAATGAAACAAAAACAAAAACAAAACCAAAAGGCAGTAATAAGATTGAAATGTCATCCGGCAACGAAACACAGCTCTTGTATAGCAAATTGTTTTTTATAATACAAAGCTCGACAATGGTTGAACTGCAATTTCCATAGATGCTGGATTACCATAAACTTGAACTCACTCTCATAGAATCTTAGCATAGTTTACATAGCACAATGTTCAATGAAAGCTAATAATTATAATCAAAATATAAATAAATGATTGATCTGGTTGATAATGTTTACAACAGGTTAACACACGATATAACGAAAGCATAGACACGCACACGCACACACCCGCGCGCCCACACGCTCGCACACACGCACGCACGCATACACTTACACACACACACACACACACACACACACACACACACACACACACACACACACACACACACACAACAGCCCAACGATTGTGCATCCCCCTCAAATCCACTACATTGACATCCCTTTCAGTTAAAAAAAAAAAACAATGCAAGCAAACAAACACGAAAGAGCAAACTATGACAAAACAAATAAACAAACAAGATTAAGAAACCAGCAAACAAAAGCTAAAAGCAATTTATACTCACGACCTTCTCCTTAAACTGAGTGGAATTATTTCTTAAGTTGTAACTGGTGCCTAGCTGTTTAGCACTGTCACTACCACACTTCTAAAGAAAGATATTCTGGAAAGCCATTCATAGCCCCTTTTAAACACATGGCATCGAATTAAGTCGTATCTGTCTCTATATGGGCAAAACACACACACGCACACACACACACACGCACGCGCACGCACGCATGCACGCACACAGAAAGAGAAAGAGAGAGAGGAGAGAGAGAGAGAGAGAGAGAGAGAGAGAGAGAGAGAGAGGGGGGGGGGGGGGCAACAGTAAAACGTCTGTGCTGAGCTTAGTATTTCGCTTTACTTAATGAAGATTTTCGTGATAATTTTTGTGTTTCCTGAGAGATTTCTTTTGCTCATTTTCAATGGAGTGTTCAACATGTTTCTTTCTTTCTTTTTTTTTAAGTTTTGGTTGTTTGTTTGATTTTGCTTTTAAACGAATTATCACTATAATGTTTGATGCACGTAAGCCTATTGCCAAGCCTAGCTGTATGACGTTGATCTGAAATGTTGTTAACCAAAGGTATGCTCTGACAGGACATTGATTTCATGTAATGCATGATACGATTTTTATCTGAAACGAAAAGATCTTGTCCTGCCTAACTTTATCGTTTGTCCATAACGTTCGTAGGATTCTCATTGAGCTGCACATACGTCTTTCTCTCTTCTACCACCACACAAGGAACAAAAACCTGAATCCAAAAAGCTGATCCCATTCTAGAAAGACAATAACAAAAAAAGGCCTGAATTATTGACCACTGTGATCCCAGCGGTCCACACAGGCTTGTTAGCTTTCGATCGGTTGTTTTGATACCCGGGTTACCGGGAGCAGGCTCTGGAGGCTAGGGGAGGGTAGAGAAGATGTGGGACTGGAGGCAAAACGGTCCGGGGCCAGAGGAAGATGAAATCTTGTTCATCACGTTACTGATCCTGCAGCGGCCCTAAATGATGTTAGCGGGAGATTGCCATGATGGTGCAATCACACACACACACACACACACACACACACACACACACACACACACACACACACACACACACACACACACATAGACATTCACACATGCACATGCACACACATTGCATTAATACAGTTCATCACATAAATATATTTTCCTATGAGATAAGTTTCATTAATAAAATGAAAATGAAACATGATTTATATTGGATACAAGTGACAGAAAAAAGTACAACAAACAAATCAGAATGTAGGGCTATAGTTTGTGTTTGGCCTGCGCTTTGGTTACAACTTATCTTACTAGTTTTTCTTCCATCTAACGAGTTTCAGTGTTGGGTGATTGTAAAGAGATGCTGTCATCAAATATTGAGTATTTATTACTTGTACATAAAACATCGTGACAAGAAAGAACAATTAACCGTTATTAGATCGAGATGAAATATGAGATCCACAATTCAAGATGGTGAGAGGGGAGCTGGGATGCAGGATGAGGTGAGGAGGGGGAGGCCTGCTCTTCATCGCGTCGTATCATCACTCTCATACAGACGCAGGAAATATAGCGCAGTCAATGCCTGCCATCAATATGCCATTATCCTCTAGCCTCAAGTCATGTCGATGTCTGGCCAGTCAACCACGTGTATCAGGTCTACAGAGACCCTCATAATCCTATTCCCCGGTCTCTGACCCCCCCCCCCCCCCCCCCCCCCCCCTCCACACCGCGCAGCTCAACCTGAAGGACAGTCAGAAATGACTGGTCTTGAGAGGACAAGTAGATTTGGACGATGAGGGGGAATGCGTTCAATATATCACCACTTGTGGACGTCCAGTCCTCTGGGCGTATTATCAAGAGCTTCAGCAGAAACAGATGCTGTGTGTGTGATCAGATGGCTCAGTGGTTGAGAGAATCAAGATGGCATCAGGTGTTGTAGGGTCGAATCCTTGCTGATGCCAAAGATACAGATGGCAATTTTGATTGACGTGTTATTGTTCTGGTGGTACAGGGATGGTGTAATCAGACCCCCTTACCTGATCTCCTCTTGGATGGTTAACGTTGTTTGCAACATCACTTTGATGGAGGTTTATTTACCTTAAAACTGCTCGTCATTAAGCAACTGGAAAACTGCTCTCTGTTCAATATTGGAAGAATAAAAAAAAAAAGATGATAGTGGTAATGCAACGCTGGTGAGTTTTGGTTCGAGACCTCAGTAGAGATTGACAGTCAATACTGTCACATTCTCACATCGATTGCAGTACACAGCAAAGAATTAAGACTGAAATGTACAACCCTTGAAGTGTAAGTCAGTCTTTCTCTTTGTCTCTCTGCCTCTGCCTGTCTGTCTGTCTGTCTGTCTGTCTGTCTGTCACTGTCTCTGTCTGTCTGTCTATCTCTGTCTGTGAGTGTATGTGTCATTTGTGTGTATGTATGTGTTTATGTGTGCATGTATGTATGTATGTATGTATGTATGTATGTATGTATGTATGTATGTATGTATGTATGTATGTATGTATGCCTGTATGACTACCTTATCTGCTGGCACTCAGGGAGGAGGTCAACCGCTGATGAAGGTGAATACAGCGGGAAATTTCAACTCTAACCACATCATCAGCTTGTGTTGCCATTGTTGTCGTTTTTTTTTTTTTCGAATGCATATATTCAATAGATCTGTCTTCAGGAGGGATTGCGGTGGTTCCCACATGCTGCTAGTGAAGGGTTCAACTTTTATAACTTTTTTGTTAATTTCAGGTTCTTTTTTTTCCCTTCCCCTCCCTCTCATTCTCCTCCAGCCTTTTTTTTTTCTTTTATTGAAATATTTGCCAAGTCATTCATGTAATGATGGAAGAATTGTTAGCCTTCGCTTGTTTTCCCCCACTACTAAATTGTTCAGCATAAAAGATATATATATATATATATATATATATATATATATATATATATATAAAATACATATATATATATATATATAATATATTCCTTTTTTATGCTGAGCAATTCAGTAGTGGGGGAACCAGTGTAGACTAACAATTCTATTTTGTGTGTGTGTGTGTGTGTGTGTGTGTGTGTGTGTGTGTGTGTGTGTGTGTGTGTGTGTGTGTGTGTGCGTGCGCGCGCGCTCGTGCACGTGCAGACTGGGACTATGTAGATGCATGCGCTCATGCTTGTAATATTATTATGTATGAATACTCCATCCCTCTCTCTCTCCCTGTCTGACTGTATCTCCCCTCTACCTCTTCGTCTATCTGTCCTTCTCTCTCTCTCTCTCTCTCTCTCTCTCTCTCTCTCTCTGTGTGTGTGTGTGTGTGTGTGTGTGTGTGTGTGTGTGTGTGTGTGTGTGTGTGTGTGTGTGTGAGCGCCTCCATGTGTACGTGCGTGCACATGTATGTGCACATGTATGTGCTCATGTGTGTGCGCAGTCGCACGCGCGTACGCGTGCGTGCGTGTGGTTATTGTTCGTATGCGTGTGTTTGTGAACGTGCGTTCACGTGCATGTGATTTTGAACACGAAGCATAGCTGCGAAGTGTCTTCTAGTGACTGACCATCATCAACCCTCAAATTTCAGCAGTGAATGTACGATCTCGTCATTTTCAACCCTACCATCAATGAAAGAGTCGCCCTGCGCGTTTACATCGTGACAACTTTAGATTCCCAAAGATAGAACATGGTGGTAGGGGGGAGGTATTCATTTAAGGGGGAGAGAGAGAGAGAGAGAGAGAGAGGGGGGGGGGGAGTTTTTTAGGGTTAGGAGCCTGAAATACGAAAGCAAAGACTGACAAATCAAAACAGAAAACTGGACTGATCTGACCTGGACTAAAAGAGTTAGGGAGTGGCAGACCCATTGGATGAAAGGGAAAGTCGGTTGGCGCATACTACGCTTTGGGAACTGGCGACAGAGTGTATCAGTGGAGAGAGAGAGAGAGAGAGAGAGAGAGAGAGAGAGAGAGAGAGAGATGAGACTTAAGCGTGAAGAGAGAGAGAGAGAGAGAGAGAGAGAGAGAGAGAGAGAGAGAGAGAGAGAGAGAGAGATGAACCATGGGCATGAGCTGTCCCCAGTCGTCTAGACAGAGCTGACACAGCGTTTGTAGGGAGCTTGGAGCTAGGCCGTGGAAAGGTGAAGGTCTGGTGGGGCGTTCACATTCTCTGGCTAGAGAGGTTAATGGCGAGACCAGACCAGAATGTCCCAGCCGATAATGATCTCTGATTTCTGAGGGGATTTGACATTTATCATCTAATTTAAGATTTTAGAGAAGAAAGATTTTTTTCACAAACTTTCGGTGGTGTTTGTTTGTTTGTTTGCTTGTTTTTTTTTTTTGAAGGTGTTGCTCTTGTAGTAGACAGGGCTTAGAGCAACATGTTTAATTTGATTTTAGAAGGTGTGTTTTAAAGGGTTGTGTGAATGATTTTTTTTTGTTTGTTTGTTTCTTGAATGATTTGTGAGTTTCCCTGAACGCGGTGACAGCCCTGATATGGCCCTTTGTGGTCGGCTGCGCTGTGAGCAACATTACCGTGCCTTTACCTTAGTGGTGAGAATCAGTTGATCGCGTTCGTGATGGACAGAAAGGTTGATGGTCAGATGGGTGACAGCGCTATTGTTTATCATGCTGATGACTAGTGTCACTTTCTCTCTGATGGTCAGATTGGTGATAACGCTAATGTTAATCATGTTGATGACTAGTGTCACTTTCTCTCTGATGGTCAGGTGGGTTATAACGCTATTGATTATCATTTTGACTAGTGACTTTCCAGTCAGGTGGGTTACAACGCTATTTTTCATTTTCGTCAGTGTCATTTTCTCTCGTCTGGGTTGCATCCCTCATCCATTCACCCCCTTCAACAAGTAACAACATTCTGCTGCTCCACTCTCCTATAGAAAGAAAATATCTGACTATGTCACTCCCCTCTTGCAGTCTGTCTCCACCGGGTACCTGTCCTCGCTTATAGTATAAGGCCGATACTCTCTGTTATAAATGCATTCACTTGAAGTACAAGGCTGAAATTCTGTGTTATAAATGCCTTCACTTATAGTAGAAGACCGATGCTCTATTATGAACGCATTCACAGCGCTGCCATTTCCTGTCTGTGTAACTTGTCTTCACCATCCCATTCTCCACGATCAGCATTAGATCCACTGGGCCTCCGAATATTCAGATTTAAGCAATCAACAGCTGGCCATCGATCTACTCTCTGTTTCTGGCCAACATACGTGGAAAGTGGAGCGTCTTTCCCTTCGTTTCAAGCCAGCACTGGACTCGTAAATTTAGCCTCAAACCCTTCCTTTCTGCCGCTCTGATTTTTTCACTCTTCCATCTGTTCAGTCAGTTTCTTCCTTTTTTTCTCTAAGTTTGGTGGCAACTGTTCTTTTTAAATTACTGTATGTCTGTGTACAAATGACATGTGCCAGCGCTTTGAGTTGTTCATCTCTTCATGATAAAGCGTTATCAATAGCATTATTGTTTCATCATCATCATCATCATCATCGTCGTCGTCGTCGTCGTCATCGTCGTCGTCATCTTCGTCGTCGTCATCATCATCATCGTTATCATCATTATCATAATCGTCATCATCATCATCATCATCACCATCCTCATCATCATCATCGTCATCGTCATCGTCGTCATCGTCATCATCGTCATCATCGTCATCATCATCATCATCATCATCATCATCATCATCATCGGCATAAAGGCTACTAGTCAGATTGATAACAACACTGTATAAGTCATCTAAACGATGGACCGAAATATAAACTGATGGTCAGATCGATGGTAACTCTGTGTTCATGGCGATGATGATGGACAGACAGGTTGATTAAAGGCCAGGCTGATGATAACACGGTGTTTATTATTGGTTTGACGATGGACAGAAAATACGTAGTCTGTTTCTAAACACTAAGTCTTTCATACAGATGTATTAAGATGGACTTCCATCCCCGTCCCCATAATCATGTTGCTAGTGAAGGATTTCACATTTAGAATCTACCAGTCTGATGTTTCTTTCCCGTTTTCTTTCTCTCTCCAGTCTCCTACCCCTGCTCCATTTTTCACCTTTGCCAAGTCATTAACGTATTGACGGAGGAATTCTTCTTAGCCTGAACCCCCCCCCCCCCCCCCCCCTCCTTACTAACTTGTTGAACATTTTACGGTTTGATCAATCAGTGGTTAGTGAAGGGGGATTTCTAAAAACCTGAACTGCAGAACTGTTTGCTTTTGCGAAGAGCGCGCGCGCGCGCGTGTGTGTGTGTGTGTGTGTGTTGTGTGGTGTGCGTGTGTGTGCGTGTGTGTGTGTGTGAGTGTGTGTGTGTGTGTGTGTGTGTGTGTCACACACACACACAACACACACACACACAGAGAGAAGAGAGCGAGAGAGAGGATGGAGAGAGAGAGATGAGAGAGAAGAGAGAGAGAGAGAGAGAAGAGAGTCGATGACAGTAAACCACAGACATATTTCTTGTTTGCGTCCCACTGGGTGATGTGAAGAATGTACATGACATCTCTCTTCCTGTCTTTTTTTTGTCAGGCTGCCTGCCTGTTTGTCATTCTGTCTGTCTGTCACTCTGCCTGTCTTTTTCTCTCGGTCCTCTCTATCTGTCTGTCTGTCTTTCTCTACGTCTTGTCTTTTCTGTGTCTGGCTGCTTGCCTGCCTGCCTGCCTATTTGTCTTTCCATCTGTCTGTCTTTCTCTCTGTTTTGTCTTTCTGCCTGTCTGTCTTTATCTCTGTTTTGTCTTTCTGTGTCTGGCTGGTTGCTACCTGCCTGTCTGTTTATGTTATTCTTTGTCTGTATGCCTCTGTCTCTGTCTGTTTTTTTCTGTCTGTCGTGTCTGTCAGTCTGTCTATCTGTCTCCCTGTGACTTTCTCTTGTCCGTCTGTCTGTCCTCATGTCCTACTCTCTCCTCTCTCTCTCTTCTCTCTCCTCTCTCTCTCTCTCTCTCTCTCTCTCTCTCTCTCTCATTCTGCCACTCTTACCGATCTCCCCTCTTTTCTGTATCTGTCTGCTTCTTAACCTCCCACCCACTGCCCGTGTGTTCGCCTCCTTTGTCACGCTGTCTCCCCTCTCACACCTCTCTTCTCTCTCTTTTTTTCTCGCCCCCCCTCTCTCTCTACTTTTCTCTGTGCTCTCTCTTTGTCTCTGTCGCTCTTCTCTCTCTCTCTCTCTCTCTCTCTCTCTCTCTCTCTCTCTCTCTCTCTCTGAGAGAGGAGAGCGTTTTGTTTGCCAGCGTATATGTTGAGTTGCCAGCTACTAATAGCCATTTGTCTTATGTTTTCTTGAACAACATTACGAAAGCAAACAAACAAAACAAAACAAAGCAGCACGATGGGAACTCACTGAAAACAAACTATCTCTCTCTGTCTCTCTCTGTCTCTCTCTGTCTCTGTCTCTGTCTGTCTGTCTGTCTGTCTCTCTCTCTCTCTCTCTCTCTCTCTCTCTCTCTCTCTCTCTCTCTCTCTCTCTCTCTCTCTCTCTCTCTCTCTCTCTCTCTGTCGAGACGGTTGCCATCTACAACATAAACCATCCTGTGATCCCGGAATTTCACGAACTGTACAACTCTCAAAAACAAACAAACAAACAAACAAAAAAACCCCCCCCCCCCTCCTCAAAACGGTGGCAGCAATATAGTTCTCGCTTGGGGTTCCAAGTTATGTTGGCATGTGGGGGCCACAGCGATGCTTGCCAGCTCGCCAAGAATGGCACCAGCAGCGAACTGTCAAAAATGTCCCTGTTCCAGACACAGACTTCTCACAGCAATCGACAGATGCAGTGTGCCTCTTTTGACCCCTACTGTGCCGTGAATATGCACTGCAATGGTGTGTAGTGTAGAAAGAGACAAAGAGAGAAGTTAGAAGTTTGTTGTTGTTGCTGTTGTTGTTGTTGCTGTTTTCGGGTTGTTAAGGGTACATCCACCGCTAGAATGTCCAGATATGTGACTACCTTGCATTCTGTCTATGAGTTTCGTTCCGAAGGTATCATACCGAGATTGAAGTGTGGGTAAGGATGACACAAGGAGACACACACACACACACACACCACACACACACACACACACACACACACACACACACACACACACACACACACACACACACACACAACACACACACACACACACACACACACACACACAAACACACACACACACACACACACTCAACACACACACACACACACACACAACACACACACACACACACACACACACACAACACACACACACACACAGACACACACACTCAGACTCATACATATAACACACCACACATACACACACACACACACACACACACACACACACACACACACACACACACACACACACACACAGAGGTGTACACGCATATGCAAACACACTCATACACAGACGTTCGGACACAGACAGACAGAGAAACACACACACACACACAACATACACACACACACATAACTCACACAGACACACACACTCAGACACATACACATAACACACACCACACACACACACACACACACACACACACACACACACACACACACACACACACACACACACACACACACACACACACACACGCAGGTGTACACGCATATGCAAACACACTCATACACAGACATTCGGACAGACAGACAGAGAAACACAACACACACACACACACACACACACACACACACACACACACACACACACACACACACATCTATTTACTTTAAACAATGAAAAGTTTGGACAGGAAGTTAAGAAACTGACAGAGGCAGCATCAGCAGCAGCAGCAAAACAACAACAGCAGCAGCAGCAGAAGCAACACCAACATCACCACCACCACCACCACAAAATCGGTATTAGAGAAATACAGGTCTCTTAAACAGTGTAATATAGCAGATAGGGAAAAAAAAATGTCGTCTGTAGCAATGAGAAAAAAAACAACAACTACCAAATGCACATGAGTTTTTTTTTCTGAGAGTTCCACCATACTTTTTGTTTCTTGTGATGTTATACAAGGAACTCAAAACAAATGACTGCTAGTAGCTGGCAGCTCAACAAAACAAAACCTTCTCCTCTGACACACATACACACACACACACACACACACACACACACACACACACACACACACACACACACACACACACACACACACACACACACACACACACACACACACACACACACACACACACACACACACACACACAGAGGGGGAGAGAGAGAGAGAGAGAGAGAGAGGGGGGGGGGGGAGAGATGGACAGACGAGGGGGTGAACATGTTCTCGTAATGTTGTACAAGAACCTTAAGACAACTGACCATTAGTAGCTGGCAACGCAAAAATATACGCTGGCAAACAAAAACCTCTCGTCTTACACACACACACACACACACACACACACACACAACACACACACCACACACACACACACACACACACCACAGAGAGAGATGGAGGTGAGGGGGGAGGGAGAGAGAGGGGGAGTACAAGTGTAGTGGGTAAATCTGAGACTAAGAAGAAGGAAGAGACAGAACAAAAGGAAGATCGAGTAGAGAGAGAGAGAGAGAGAGAGAGGAGAGAGAGAGAGAGAGAGAGAGAGAGAGAGAGAGACAATGACAGTGTTTTAATTGCTTAGGCCTCACAAAATAAATGAGAGAGAGAGAGAGAGGAGAGAGAGAGAGAGAGAGAGAGAGATGGAGGTGAGGGGGGAGGAGACGAGAGAGAGAGAGAGAGGGGGGAGGGAGTACAAGTGTAGTGGGTAAATCTGAGACTAAGAAGCAGGAAGAGACAGAACAAAAGGAAGATCGGTAAGAGTGGCAGAATGAGAGAGAGAGAGAGAGAGAGAGAGAGAGAGAGGAGAGAGAGAGAGAGAGAGAGAGAGAGAGAGAGGAAGGTATATATGGCTCCCTGTCCAAGACCATCCTTCAGGCTAGAGTGAAGGAAGGTTTATGTCCCAGAGGAAGACTGCAGAAGTCCTGGACGAAGCATAAGAGACTGTCTGTCTGTCTGTGTTGTCTCTCTCTCTCTCTCTCTCTCTCTCTCTCTCTCTCTCTCTCTCTCTCTCTCTCTCTGATCACAACTCCTCTGCGCTATTTCGAATGACTGAAGCAGAAGTGTGTGTGTCTGGTTGTGTTGTTGTTCTTCAGTTTAACGTCCTCCCACTAAAAGTGATATCAGACGATTGTGTGAGTGTGTGTGAGTGTGCGAGCACGCATGCGTGTGTGTGTGTGTGTGTGTGGTGTGTGTGTGTGTGTGTGTGTGTGTGTGTGTGTGTGTATGTGCGTGCGTGCGCGTGTGTGTGCGCGCGTGTGTGCGTGCGTGCGTGTGTGTGGCGCGCGTGTGTGCGTGCGTATGTGTGCGTGCGTGTGTGTGTCTGTGTCTGTGTGAACATGTGCATGCCTGTATGATTCAATTACAATAACAAATAAAAGCACCCCCCCCTCCCCCCGCACCTCAGGAAAACATTAAAGTGAAAAAAAAAAAATCCAATTACACAATATGTAAAACTATAGAGAGAGCGTCCAATGGCCACTTTGTCAGTTCTGAGCACTGTCAATCATATTTGGATAGGTAGTACATGTGTGTGTATATATATATATATATATTATATTTGTTTAAAAATAGTATGATAAAGGAAGTATTTTTAATATATATATATATATATATATATATGTGTGTGTGTGTGTGTGTGTGTGTGTGTGTGTGTAGACTTCTGACCCTTTATTGTTCCTTTGAGATACTACCGTGTGACCTGCCGTGACGGGGCCATTAAAACAAGCTGTTTTCTTGGCTGTGACTGGTGGGTGAGGTTACACGTTGCTGACCACAGGGGTCCATTTCCGCGCGTCGTCTGATGGAGGAAGGACGGAGTGAGATGGGTCGTCAATATTTTGAAACAAAAATTCATGAATAATGTGCGGGTAGAAGACCACAGTCAATTTCAGTGAGGGAAATACGATGGAAATGTTTTCATGGGAAATCAGGTATTGACGTAACTCATGGTTCCGATATTACGCCATCATGCTAAAGCATGTACAGATTTCGGGTAAAAAAAAAAACAAAACAAAAAACAAAAACAAAAAAAAAAAAAAACAAAAAAAAAAAACCACACACACACACACACACACACACACACACACACACACACACACACACATACACACACATGATAAAATATCTTTCTTTTAATGAAGATCATTTCGATTTTCAAGACGAAAACAGTCCTCATGATGTTCAATGGAGATATTATATGGCGAAAACAGTAGTTATGATTGTCATGAAGACAATCTCCGTTTTCACGACGAAAAAATAGTAAATAGCTATGACCATTATAATGAAGATGATTACTTTTTTTTTTTAAGAGGATACGATCATGATTACTGTTGTAATGCAATGGATGACTGTTTTCATAGCGAAAACTGTAATTATGGCTATTTCACGTGAAGAAATTTACCATTTTACTAACAAAAACAACATGATGACTATTGTAATCAAAGTATAATCGTTTTTTTTTTATGACAAGCACAGTGCGAATGACCATGATTTTTAAAAGAAAAAGATTACCATTGTCACAAGGAAAACAGCGATGATGATCTCTGGGATGTGATCATCTCTCAGTACATACGGGGGGATCGTTTTTTTTTTTTTTTTCCCTGCACAGTCCTCTGGCTGGGATGTGTTTATTGCCTTTGTCCCCCACAAAACCCCCCCCCCCCCCCCACTCTCCCTCCTGTCTGCCACCTCATATATCCCTTCCCCTTTCGTCCTTACCCTCCACTCTGTCTCTTCCCGTTCATACTCATCCTTCCCCCCGCACCGTTTCCCTGAACAATAAGCAGCCATACGATGATATAACGGTACCCTCTGGTGTGTGTGTGTGTGGTCATCTGCTTGTTTTCTTGCTGTGTGTGTGTGTGGGTGTGTGTGTGTGTGTGTGTGTTGTCTTATCTCTCTCTCTCTCTCTCTCTCTCTCTCTCTCTCTCTCTCTCTCTCTCTGTATGTGTGTGTGCGTGCGTGCGTGCGTTCGTGCGTGTGTGTGTGTGTGTGTGTGTGTGTGTGGTGTGTGTGTGTGTGTGTGTGTGTGCGTGCGCGTGTGTCTGTGTGTGTTCATGTGTGTCTGCGCGCGCGTGCGTGTGTGTGTGTCTTAACGTTCGTTTGCTTTTTCCTTTATGTCGATCGCTTTTCGGTGTGCTAGAGTGCACCGCCGCGTGAACTCGCGGGCCATGAGTACGGACGTTTCGATCAAGCCGGGTGGAGGAATGTGGATCATTTATTCATCAATAACTGTCTCTCCCTGCAGCTGGTCATTATTGTATCACGGGTTGGTGACCGATGAAGCGGCGGGCACGGGGGACTGGGGGGGAGGGGGGGGGGGGAGGGGGGGTTGTGAGAGGGTAGGAGGCAAATGAGGGGGGTGGGATAATTCGAAGACAGGGAAGTGTGTGTGTGTGTGTGTGTGTGTGTGTGTAGGGGATGGATCTAATGGTGCGATAAAAACACTGCTGTTACTTGCACACACACACAGACACGCAGACACACAGGCACACAGATGCATGCATACACACAGACAAACACACACACACACACACACACACACACACACACACACACACACACACACACACACACACACACGCACACACACATACACGCATGCACACACACATACACACATACATATAAACCCACACATATAAAAACACACACACACACACACACACACACACACACACACACGCACACACAACTGCTATATATCTTGAGAGAGAAAAACATGACCATTAATTTTTATGTCACACTCTGACCTGCTGTCCTTTCAAAGAACAGCTCCATTGTGAGCGAAGGATAAGTACGAAACGTCATCAACTGAAGGGGCATCCCGGGAATGAGCCCCCGCCCCCCACCCCCTTCCACCCCCGGCACTAAAAATTATTTCATCATTCATAGAATAGTAACTGTAACCATAATGGTCCTCCAGAACACTGCTCTAGGTGCATTGCATCATAATGATGCTGCTGCTGCTGCTGCTGCTGCTGATGATGTTGATGATGAAATGATGATAATGAAGATGATGATGCGATAATGATGATGACGTGAGGATGGTGGTGATGATCATGATGATGATGGCGATGATGATGATAGGAAGAGTAATAACAATATTTGAAAAAAGAATGATAAACGTACATATTTTTTTGTGGAGAGCACATTACATCAGCATTACACAAGTGCGCGGTACAATGCACCCAACAAATTATACATTCAACAAAATGGCCACATGCCCATTTCTGTACATTCGATAATACATACATATATACATGCATGCACACTTACATTATCAAACATATCATGTATGTAAAAAAAAAAAAAAAAAAAAAAAACCTATTTAGCTATCCATGCCTCAACCAGACCTATTGTGGAAGGAAGAAATGAGATATACCTGCATACCCATTTTTTCATGTTC
>JADBJO010001815.1:213030-218030 GCA_016801955.1 Conus betulinus
TTTTTTTTACGTCAACACATACTTGATTGACACATATCAGGCGTCTTTGATTATTAGTTTCTCGTTATCTGTTTTTTTTTTAAGCTTCGGCTGTAAGCTAACAACTATTTCAACTATAATTTAATCGCTAGGTGACTAAAGGGATGCAAAACGTTTTCCATTTTTTTCCCTCTAGACATGTTTAAAGCCAGAAGATACGCATTTGTGCCGCACTTCATCATTCGAGTACATTAAATAAATGTTTTTCATCATCAACACACGATCCACATATCATCATAAGGATTTTTTTTTTTGACGTTCAGGTAGATATTACCTCTTATTAGCAGTAAAACGAAATGTTGCGTAATATAATGTGTGCCATTTTCTGTGTATCAGTTTTAGAGCACTTTTCGTTTGAGGTCTACTCTTAAATGAGGAGGGTAAAAAAGCTGTATTCTTACCAGTTCTGAAAACCGATTTGTTTGAGAGGGAGGGGGGAGAGAGAGAGAGAGGGGGAGAGAGAGAGAGAGAGAGAGAGAGAGAGAGAGAGAGAGAGAGAGAGAGAGAGAGAGAGAGAGAGAGAGAGAGAGAGAGAGGCTTTCTAATGGGACAAAAGAAGATGTATAAATACAGATTTTTTTTCTTTTTTTACATCTGGCCTTTGATGAAAAGATAGCAACGAAGTAAGCGTTTGGAAGAGAGAATAAACAATCTAAACAACACAGCGAACGCTAACTTAAACCAGAAATCACAATGGAAAAGGGTATACAAACAGATTAAAAGTGAATCCAAAACACACGAGGCTTTGCAATTACACAGGGGGTGCGAAGGAGAACGGAGACAGAGGAAGGAAGAGAACAGAGGAGGGTAAATGTGGAGGAAGGGAGAGGGGGAATGGGTGGAGTAGGGGTTACGGTGGGGGTGGGGGTGGGGAGAAGCGAAACCGATGAATTAGAAGAGAAAAACCCCTTTAGCTCAAACAGGCATATATGCAAAGTGCATACACTTTGATATACAGTTATGGTGCATATACTGTGCATGCCACTTACGTGTACACAGCTCTGTAGTGGTACACGTGTGTGTGTGTGTGTGTGTGTTGTGTGTGTGTGTGTGTGTGTGTGTGTGTGTGTGTGTGTGTGTGTGTGTGTGTGTGTGTGTGTGCATACGCGAGTGCGAGTGAGGGTCTTAAAACCCTTTCCTTGCCATAGCATAAGAGCTTTTCTGTATTGTGAGTGCCGGTGCCAAAATTGCTGTAGGTTCACTCATCTGTTCACTATACTCATTCATGTATTGAGATATCTCTTAGATATTTCGCATGTTTTCTTCCTTATACACTGTACTATGATGTGGTATCATGATGATTTTGTTTTGCTGGTCATTAGTATGATGAAAAAACAAACCTAATCCAGAAATAAGTACCTCGTAGTAGACACGGTTACGGGCGTACAAGATCGTGAAAAACGACCCCCGTAATAGACACGGGGCAAGCGGGGAAGAGGTTTTAAACCTAAGGCTTTATCAGTATTATCGGATATCCAATATTTTAGGGGGTACTTTTGACAAGTGTTGGTTTAAAGGGAGTGCCACTTGTAACGCACGGAAAAACAAAAAATCGTAGAACAACGTTTCAAGCGCTTCACACAGATTTGTAAACCGATGAGCAGAGGACTTGGAAGCAGTCTTCCAATCCAGCTGGAACAAGCCTTTGTCGCAGCACGGCAGGTTTCTGTATGAAATATGCCTGTGACATGAACAAACCTTGACACCTTGCCAACACCACGGAAGCAAGCGGGCAGTGAAGTGGACAATGCATCTGCGTACGAGTGGGCAATCTTTCTGGAATGATGTGACGGAGAAACGTGCAGATGAAAGCTTAGGAAGTAGCAGACGATTCTGGCAGGTTTTTAATCTATCAGTTTCGAACAAGATTTAATGATTTTGTTGGTTCGCATTGAAGATTTGTTGGCTTTCAAAAGATCAACATTTGAACACCAATGAACATAATTCCATTCCAAAACAAAGATACATTTTCCAGCAGCACCTTAGATTCGTCGAGCTAGTCATAGTACTTTTACTTGGTTTATGTATATAAAACTTACAGACCTTTTTTTTTTTTAAAATTTTTGAATCCGAAATCTGTCTTTAATATTCTACATGATACTTTCCCAGAGGTGCATGTTAAATGGATTTGATAATTGGGTCTATATGTATGTACACAGGTAGATCTGTTTCTTATGGCCAGAGCGGTTCTTTTCGAACTATATCGGAGTCTTGTAATTTCAGTTGTGCGTCAGATGCATGCTGTGTTAATCTAGGTAATCTGGAAATTACTTGGAAACCATTTTCAACGGTACAGAGAATATGAGACACAGCGTTCAGATTATCGACTATGCAATTTATCTCCAGAAATTCCACCATGAATTGTTCTACTTCTCTGTTTCGAGTTATATCAACGCAAAAAACAGATGTAAAGAACCACACGAGGAAATGATATTGCATCAAACATCAACTCATTCTGATCAAACTGAGAAAGAACAGCAGCGAGTCAATAATAAATAAATAAATAAATAAATAATCTACACAACGCAATAAAAACTCAAAAGTATATGTTGAAAAGTGTTTGCACAACACTTCCCAAAGAATTGTCTCTCAAGCAATGTGTCTTTCTGAAGTACTAAAACGACGCGATTCTTACTAACGGCATTGACGCCGAATGGCACATACCACCGATAACAGGTCCACGTTGCATGAATAATGCAGCAACAATATGAGCAGCGATATCACAGGCAGCATGGGCATAATCTGTGACTGTCAACACACAACGCCAGACATACTGGTCACAGACAGCACAGGCATGATCTGTGACTGTGACTGTCAACACAAAGGCAGACATACTGGTCACAGGCATGATCTGTGACTGTCAACATGATCTGTGACTGTCAACACAACACAAAGGCAGACATACTGGTCAACAGGCATGATCTGCGACTGTCAACGTGATCTGTGACTGTCAACATGATCTGTGACTGTCAACACAACGCCAGACACACTGGGTCACAGGCATGATCTGTGACTGTCAACACAACGCCAGACACACTGGTCACAGACATGATCTGTGACTGTCAACACAACGCCAGACACACTGGTCACAGACATGATCTGTGACTGTCAACACAGCGCCAGACACACTGGTCACAGCACATGATCTCTGTGACTGTCAACACAACGCCAGACACACTGGCCAGCATGACACTGGTCACAGACATGATCTGTGACTGTCAACACAACGCCAGATCTGTGACTGTCACACAACTGGTCACAGGTCACATGATCTGTGACTGTCACACATGATCTGTGACTGTCAACACACAGTGCCACTGGACATGATCTGTGACTGTCAACAGGCTGTGACTGTCAACTGTGACTGTCAACACAGGCAACGCCAGACACACTGGTCACAGACATGATCTGTGACTGTCAACACAACGCCAGACACACTGGTCACAGGCATGATCTGTGACTGTCAACACAACGCAAGACACACTGGTCACAACGTCACTGTCACACATGATCTGTGACTGTCAACAACACAACGCCAGAAACACTGGTCACAACATGATCATGATCTGTGACTGTCACACATGATCTGGACTGTCACGCCACATGATCTGTACTGGTCGCAGCACACAGGCATGATCTGTGACTGTCAACACAACGCCAGACACATGACTGTGGTCAACACAGCCACAGGCATGATCTGTGACTGTCAACACAACACCCCAGACACACTGGTCACAGGCATGATCTGTGACTGTCAACACAACGCCAGACACACTGGTCACAGGCATGATCTGTGACTGTCAACACAACACTGGATCTCTGTGACTGTCACATCTGCCAGACACACTGGTCACAGGCATGATCTGTGACTGTCACACACAGACAACGCCATGACACACACTGGTGCCACACTGGTCACAGACATGATCTGTGACTGTCAACATGATCTGTGACTGTCAACACAACGCCAGACACACTGGTCACAGACATGATCTGTGACTGTCAACATGATCTGTCTGTGACTGTCAACACACAGGCATGATCTGTGACTGTCAACACAACGCCAGACACACTGGTCACAGGCATGATCTGTGACTGTCAACATGATCTGTGACTGTCAACACAACGCCAAACACACTGGTCACAGACATGATCTGTGACTGTCAACACAACGCCAGACAAACTGGTCACACATGATGACTGTGACTGTCAACACAACAGACACACTGGTCACAGGCATGAAACAACACTGTGACTGTCACAGGCATGATCTGTGACTGTCAACACAACGCCAGACACACTGGTCACAGGCATCTGTGATGATCTGTGACTGTCACAGGCATGATCTGTGACTGTCAACACAATGCCAGAAACACTGGTCACAGGCATGATCTGTGACTGTCAACACAACGCCAGACACACTGGTCACAGGACATGGTCTGTGACTGTCAACACCACTGGTCACCAGACACTGTGGTCACAGACATGATCTGGTCACAGTGATCTGTGACTGTCACATGATCTGTGTCTGTCAACACACGCCAGACACACTGGTCACAGGCATGATCTGTGACTGTCAACACAACGCCAGGCACACTGGTCACAGGCATGATCTGTGACTGTCAACATGATCTGTGACTGTCAACACAATGCCAGAAACACTGGTCACACACATGATCTTTGACTGTCAATATGATCTGTGACTGTGAACACAACGCCAGACATACTGGTCACAGGCATGATCTGTGACTGTCAACATGATCTGTGACTGTCAACACAACGCCAGACATACTGGTCACAGGCATGATCTGTGACTGTCAACATGATCTGTGACTGTCAACACAACGCCAGACACACTGGTCACACAGGCATGATCTGTGACTGTCAACACAACGCCAGACAAACTGGTCACACAGGCATGATCTGTGACTGTCAACATGATCTGTGACTGTCAACACAAC
>JADBJO010001815.1:225530-228030 GCA_016801955.1 Conus betulinus
TCTGCTTTTTCCTACTTTGTTCTGGGCCTTTCCTACCTTGTTCTCTAACCTTTCCTCCTAATTTGTTCTGCATTTTCGTACATTGTTCTACCTACTTTCCTACTTTTTGTTCTACCTTTTCCTACATTGCCTACCTTTTCCTACATTTTTTTTTTCCTACCTTTTCCTCTTTGTTCTCTACCTTTTCCTACCTTGTCTGTTCTACCTTTTTCCTACTTTGTTCTGCCTTTTCCTACTTTGTTCCTGCCCTTTCCTCCTTTGTTCTACCTTTTCCTACTTTGTTCTACTTTTTTACCTTTTCCTACTGTATTCTACCTACCTTTTCCTACTTTGGTCGAACTTTTCCTACTTTGTTGTGCCTTTTCCTACTTTGTTCTACTTTTTCATACTTTGTTCTACCTTTCCTACATTGCTGTACCTTTTCCTACTTTGTTCTGCCTGCCTTTTCCTACTTTGTTGTGCTTTTTCCTAGTTTGTTCTACCTTTTTCCTTTTCCCAACCTTGTTCTACCTTTTCCTACTTTGTTCTACCTTTTCCTACTTTGTTCTATCTGTTTCCTACTTTGTTCTACCTTTTCCTACTTTGTTCTATCTGTTCCTACTTTGTTTCTACCTTTTCCTACTTTGTTCTACCTTTTTCCTACTTTGTTCTACGCCTTTTCCTACTTTGTTCTACTTTTCCTACTTTGTTCTACCTTTTCCTACTTTGTTCTATCTGTTCCTACTTTGTTCTACCTTTTCCTACTTTGTTCTACCTTTTCCTACTTTGTTCTACCTTTTTTTCCTCCTTTGTTGTACCTTTTTCCTACTTTGTTGTGCCTTTTCCCTACTTTGTTCTACCTTTTCCTGCTTTGTTCTACCTGGTCCTCCTTTGTTGTGCCTTTTCCTACTTTGTTGTGCCTTTTCCTACTTTTTTCTTTGTTCTACCTTTTACCTACTTTAACCTTTTCCTGCTTTGTTCTACCTGTTCCTACTTTGTTCTACCTTTTCCTACTTTGTTCTATCTGTTCCCCTACTTTGTTCTACCCTACTTTGTTCTACCTTTTCCTACTTTGTTCTACCTTTTCCTACTTTGTTCTACCTTTTCCTACTTTGTTTGTGTGCCTTTTCCTACTTTGTTGTGCCATTTCCTACTTTGTTCTACCTAACCTTTCCTGCTTTGTTTCTACCTGTTTCCTACTTTGTTCTACCTGTTCCTACTTTGTTCTATCTGTTCCTACTTTTGTTCTACTTGTTCTACCTTTTCCTACTTTGTTCTACCTTTTCCTGCTTTGTTCTACACCTTTTCCTACTTTGTTCTATCTGTTCCTACTTTGTTCTACCTTTTCCTACTTTTTTCCTACTTTGTTTTTTTATTGTTCTGCCTTTTGTTCTGCCTTTTCTCTTTTCCTACTTTTTCTGTCTGCCTACTTTGTTACCTTGTTCTGTCTTTTCCTACTTTGTTCTGCCTTTTCCTACTTTGTTCTACCTTTTTCCTGCTTGTCCAACCTTTGTTGTTCCTACTTTTGTCCTACTTTTTTCTTTTTTTCCCCTACCCTTCCCTGCTCTATCCTACTTTGTTCTACCATTCCCTAGTTTGTCCTACCCTTTTCCTTTTTATCCTATCCATTTTTAATTTTTGTCAGATCTTTTCCATCCTTCGTCCTACACTTTCCTGCTTCTCACAACCTTCATTCATTCATTATGCCCATCGCTCCCGGTGGAGCATAGGCCATCGACAACCCTTCGCCATCGCTCTCTGTGTTCTGGGCTGTTCTGGTCATTCCAGTCCAGTTGGTCCCCTGTTTGTTTCAGCTCTCCCTCAGTGTCTCGCCTCCAGCTGTTGCGAGGGCCGGCCTCTCTTCCTCTTTCACTGCGGGTTCCAGGTCAGGGCTTGGCGTGTGGTGCTGGATGCTGGCTTCCTGAGGGTGTGTGTCTGATCCAGCCCCACTTCCTTCGCAGTATCTGCTTGGCCACTGGTTTTCTGTCCCGCACGCTCCCACAGATCTTCGTTTCGGATCTTGTCCTGCCATCGGATTTTGTAGATGCGCCTCAGACAGGTGTTGAAGAATGCCTGATCATGTCTCGCATCCGTAGAGCAGAATTGATTTCACATTGGTCTCACAACCTCGATCCTACCCTTTCTTGCTTGTCCTGTCCTTTTCGATTTTGTCCTACTTTTTCCCCTTCTTTTGCCCTATCCTTTGTGACTTTTCCTTACGTTGTTTTTCTTCTTCGTTCTATCTTTTTCTGCTTTGTTCTGTCATCCTCTATTTGTCTGTTTTTTCCTGCTCCATCCTATCCATGTCTAGTTTGCTCTGCGCTTTCCTGCTTTGTGCTAACCTTTTTCTAGTTTGTCTCCCCTTTCTCTGTATTTGTCCTCAATTTTGTCTTAACTTTTTTCTAATTTGTCCTACCCTTTCTTATTTTGTACTACCTTTTTTTTTATACCGTGCCCTGCCCATTTCTACTTTGTCCAAACCTTTCTTATTTTGTCCTACCTTTTTCTACCGTGTTGTATC
>JADBJO010001815.1:235530-245530 GCA_016801955.1 Conus betulinus
ACAGAGGATGCACCACGGAGCTTCTTTGCCTTTTAAAAGATCAGAATGGGTGTGAAAGGAGTGGCCTGTATGCAAAACGGCACAAGACTGTTTCTTCTTTACGGCCGCCCCCGGACCATGGTTCAAACCTCTTTCATGTTTGGATGGATGTGGAGTCCATGGAGTCCATGATCAGCAGAGAGGGATCCGAACCAGAAATCCCGTCAGAGGAAGCAAAGACGATTACAGTATTGTCCCTGATTAAAACCTGCATCAAAAGCACACGAAAATTTCCATGGAACACAAGCTTAGGCTCGTCGTGCGTGCAATATTATATTCCGTCTCCCTATACACGTCCGAGACATTCAGCCTAACAGCGAGGTCTGGGAAGAAGACATCCAAGCCATGGAGATGGGATGGTACTGCAAGACACCGAACATCGAAGACACTGATCATATCACGATCTGCAAATGCCACAATCCATCAGTCCCAGGACATGGGGACCGTATGAAGATCTGCTGACCTCAATCAGGAAAAGAAAACTATGTATGTATGGCCATGTAACAAGAGGCACAGATGAGGGATCAAAACCTGGAGTGTTCTCCCGTGTTGCGGAAACGACAGCATCTGGAACGACAGAAACATCACCATCCGCTCCAAGATCAGGCTGATGCGCTCCTTGATCATTGCCATATTTATCATCCAAGCCTGTGAGACGTGGACTCTGACAGCTGAACTTGAAAGGAAGGATTCAGGTATTACAGATGAGAGGCATGCGCAAGATCGTTCGCATCTCATACAAAGAGCACATTACCAACTTGGAGGTCCAGACCAGAGTCAGGCAAGCCATTGGACCATACGAAGGCCTGTTGTCCACACTGAAAAGCAGGAAAATGAACTGGTATGGTCATGTATCAAGATCAATAGGACTTTGACAAACTGTTCCACAAGGAACTGTGCGGGGAGGCAGAAGGAGAGGAAGACAGAGAAGGAGATGGGAGGACAACATCAGTGCATGGACTGGCCTTTTATGCAGCAACCGCCGAAGAGCGTCTGAGAACCGGGGAAAGAAGAGGCAGCTGGTTGCGAAGTCTTCTGTGGCGCCCCAACGGTCTTCAAGACTTCGTGATAGATGACAAGAACCAATGGCCATGCGAAAACAACTCAGGGATCTTTTGAAGGAGACAAACGGAGGGGAAGATGGAAAAAAAAACGAGATGCAAAGCATATAAACCTACTCCCAGTTTATCTTGAATACGCGTGAGATATTCCATAAAGAGGAAAAACCGTTTTGGGCCGTTATAGCCGTTAGTAACGGCTATTCTGGTAACATCGGTCATCATCTGTGACGCGCAAGGAACATACCTACAAATTTTCAGAAAGATCGGCCAAGTACTTTCTGAGATTTTCCATAAAAAGAAAATTGATACGGGCTGTTATAGCCGTTAATAACGGCTATAATGGTAAAATAAAACATCGGGCATCATCCGTGACCCATAATGAACATACCTACAAATTTTCAGAAAGATCGGCCAAATACTTTCTGAGATATTCCGTAAAGAAGAAAACCATTATGGGCCGTTATAGCTGTTAGTGACGGCTATAACGGTAAAATAACACATCGAGCATCATTCATGACCCATAATGAAAATACCTACAAATTTTCAGAAAGATCGGCCCAGTAGGTTTTGTCTGTAGCGAGACGGACAAACACACAGACACACACGCACACCCAAAACACACACACAGACAGCATTCATTCCCATTCTAAAGTACTCCCTGTTCTGTAAGAACTGGGAGTACAAAAATGACAAGCTGACAACATTGCTGAGTGGACACTGAAAATATTTACAGAGAACCAAGCCTGGGCGCTCTACTGAGAAACGGGAGGAACCAGGTGAAGTGCTCTACAGTGTGGTGCCACAGTGAGTGCACGCTGAAATAAGGAGAAGGAGAAGAAGAAGTGGTATGGGTGCTAGTCTTTTGGATGACAGAATTACACCTTGGCACTGTGCGTAGCATGCATTATGCGCACCATGGGGAAAAAAAAAAACACCACGGCAAGATGTGAGTTGTCCGAAGAAAAATCCAGAACGAAAATCGTTGATAGGTAAATAAAATCACACTCACAGGCATAGATAGAAGGACACACACACACACACACACACACACACACACACACACACACACACACACACACACACACACACACACACACACACACACACACACGCGCGCGCGCGCACACACACACGCACACACACACACACACACACACACACACACACACACACACACACACACACACACACACACACACACACACACACACACACACACACACACACACACACACACACACACACACACACACACACACACACACACACACACACACACACACACACACGCACGCACGCACGCACACAAGCACACACACACACACACACACACACACACACACACACACACACACACACACACACACACACACAAACCTAAAAGTCTTGCTATACTGATGAGGTACTGTTCTCTTGCGAGACGCTGTCAGAGAGTGGGAAGGGTGGGGTGGAATGGGGGTGGGGGAGAGATGGGTGTGGTGGTGGGGGTTGAACAATCCGAATTTGACCATAAGAAACCTCTCACGACAGTGAACTAACACAGCACAATACTTTACCATTCTTGTGTATATCATATTCGTCTAGTCGTCGCCACTGATGAGAAACGAAGCAGTTCAGAAGCAGCGCAGGGTATCCCCTGGCGTGTAGCTTCGTGGCGACCTGATTTTGACTGCTCCCTGTGTGCGGCGGGGTCGGTCTGTTGACGCTGGCTCAAGACCAAGTTGGGTATGGAAAAGAAAAACACACACACAAAGGAGGTATAAAAGAGGGAGGGAAACACAGAGTACAGCCTTTCGTCGTATCGGGATAGGAATGGGACTTCATAGCATCATTAAAAAAAGATATTTTATCTTCACTGATCAACACACACACACACACACACACACACACACACACACACACACACACACACACACACACACACACACACACACACACAAACGCGTGCATGTGTGCGCGCGCATAAAATTAGTTTCAAAGTGAGGTGATCGCAGGCAGAAATTGAAACAAAAATAAAAAAAAAGAATTATCAGTAGGCTCGCCAAACAAAAACAGAAACAAACAAACCCCAAGAAAAAAAACACGACGCGTTTCGACCTCGTAGGTCTCCTTTAGGCAAGAGAAACAAACATTCAGGACGATGAAAAAGAACGAGCAATCAACACACACAAGAAGTCAAGTTCAACGCCTATTCATACTCGGGTCGTTCGGCGATCATTATCTGCTCAGAGATGACTTGTCTTCTTTATGGTGATTCCTGTTGCGAGTCAAACCCGGTGATGTCGTTCAAAGGTCACTCACGCTGGCTCCATCCACGGACTGAGCAGTTATTGTCGTCAGTAGGGGGTGAGGGGTGGGGGTGGGTGGAGGAGGGGGCGGGGCGGGGGTTGGGGATCGGGGTGGGGTGAGTGGGTGGGGGTGGGTGGATGGGTGTGAGAGGGAATGGGGGGGGGGGGGGGGTGATGGGGGCTTAGCAAGTGGCGTCCAACCGTCCGATGGGTCATAACAGCCACCGCTGAAAAAACACCCCCACCCCCACCCCCGATGTAAAAAACAAAAATCAGTAGGACTGCAGTCTCTCTGCTCTCTCTCTCTCTCTCTCTCTCTCTCTCTCTCTCTCTCTCTCTCTCTCTCTCTCTCTCTCTCTCTCTCCTGCCTCCCGATCACTCACTGTGCGCGGGTGGGACGGCTTCAAGAGGGGTTCTTGGTGTAGCTTTGCATTTGTGAGCCACGGAAGGAGCGATGTGGAAGCAATGCCCCTCAGTAGGCGCGGAAAATGAGACATGGAAGGAAAAGACAAAGAAAGAAGGAAAGAAAAGAAAGAAGAAAGAAAGAAAGAAGAAAACCATTGGACGAACAAAAATCCATGTATTGGTGAAAAACGCGGAGCGCGTGTGATGTTTTATTCATCAGGTCATTATGATGAGAGTTTTATCTGGATTTATTTCGTATGGGACCGGGAAACATTCACATGTATGACCGAAACCTCTTTCTTCTTTTTTTTTCTTTTTTTTTCCGTCTTGACATATGGCGATGTGAATGGGCTAGAATAGATTACTGTGCGTGCATGTTCGTGGTATGTGTGTGCGTGTGTGTGTGTGTGTGTGTGTGTGTGTGTGTGTGTGTGTGTGTGTGTGTGAGAGAGTGAGAGAGAGAGAGAGAGAGAGAGAGAGAGAGAGGGTGGGCGCGTGCGCGCGCGTAAGTACATGCGTCCGTGCGTGTACGTACGTCTGTGCATGCGTGCGTGCGTACGTTTGAACGTGCGTGCTTTTGCCCACGCGCGTCCGCGTGTGTGTGTGTGTGTTTGCTGTGTGTGTGTGTGTGTGTGTGTATGTGTGTGTGTGTGTGTGTGTGTGTGTGTGTGTGTGTGTGTGTGTCTGTGTGTCTGTGCGTGTATCTGTGTGTGTGTGTGTGTGTGTGTGTGTGTGTGTGTGTGTGTGTGTGTGTGTGTGTGTGTGTGTGTGTGCACGCGCGCGTATTGTTCTCGCGTGCGCACGCGTGCATGGTTACTAGGCTTACTTGAGATCAGACAGATAAACGTACATGTACACAGACACACAGGCACACAGACAGACAGACAGACAGACAGACAGACACATGTACACAGACAGACAGACAGAGACAGGCAGAAGAGGAACTTGGTGATGAAGTGGGTGTTTAGAGAGAAAGGAATGTTTCTGGAATGCTGCAGAATGCCACCGACAAGGCATGGTGCTGGAAATTTATTTCTGAACACTGACGTCCTCTTTCAGAAAAGAACTTAGTATAGAAAATAGCTCTTCGCTCTGTTTTCCCCCCCCCTTCATTCGTTCCTTCTTCTGTCTCTTTCCCCTATTTTCCTTTTTTCATGCTTTCTTTCTTGTTTTTCTCATTCTTTCTGTCCCCTTTTCATTCATTCATTCATTCATTTATTCATTCATTCATTCATTGATCCATCCATTCATTCATTCATCCATTCATTTCTTGTTCACTCATCTCTCTCTCTCTCAGTCCCCTTTTCATTCATTCATTCATTCATTCATTCATTCATTGATTCCATTCATTGATCCATCCATTCATTCATTCATCATCCATTCATTTCTTATTCACTCTCTCTCTCTCTCTCTCTCTCTCTCTCTCTCTCTCTCTCTCTCTCATTTCTACTTTGTGTGTACCACTTGCTTCTGCTTTACTGAGTCTCATTACATACTTTTTTGTCCTAGTTTATACAATTCTCTCCTACCTCACATTTAAAAAAAAAAAATATGTTGCTGCTTTCTACAAACGTTTCCTACCGTGTACTACTTATTCCTTCTTTACACTACTAATTGTTAGTTTATAGTACTTATTCCCACTTGGTAATACTTGTTATTACTTCGTATTACCACTAGTTCACATTTTAGCATCATTAATTGCTACTTTGTACCAAGCATTCCTATTGTGTACCACTTTAGATTCTGATTCCAGATTTCCTGCAGATACGTAGGTGATTATGTTTTTTTTTCTTTCCAAATTTTTGTGTAGGATAACTTTCCTATTTCAGAATTGACCGTGGGGGGCAGAATAGAATGTGGTCCTTCTGACTATAGCCGGTGTTTGCCTCTGAAGGATAAGAAATGGAGCATTTTCAGCGACAGTCGATATGTTTTGCCCTTTTGGCCACACGGAAATATTCTGCTAATTTTCTGAGTCCAGGCGTTCTCAAAAGGGATACAGAAAAATGAACGACTTTCTGATTTCAGGGTTTTCCATGGAGACACGGAAAGGGGATCTAGCATTTGCAAAGAAGAAGAAATCCTACACTCTTGCGCTATGATCCCCACGAGCGAATATCCGTAAGTATTACTGGAATTTTTTGTCCCTTCTGTATATCAGTTTTGCTCTCCTGGCATTCAAACACTGACACTAGAAACAGCCCTGTTTTGTGTGATGAAGATGTATCCGCCTGGCTTTGGGTTACCCTGCGTATAGACAGCTTGGCTAGTACAGCGCCGAACTCGTGTTCCTGGCGATTCTGGAGTTGCAGGTTCGAATCTCCGTCGGGCTTTTTCAATACAGTGAGATTTTCCCTTCGGAGTTAATATTAGTTCTCTGACACCAATTCCCAAAGGAATGCGTCGTTTGAGACTATGATGCGGCGCCCCGTGTGTGAACGCAGGCAGAACAACTTGCACAAATGTAAAATCCCATCACCAACTTTGGGATGAGAGGGCTACTTTCGCTGTTGGTGTAAATGACACTAACACAAGTAGCATGCACCTTCCTTGCGTGGAAAAGGAAAGGATGACTTAGTGACTAATTTTAGACGGCATGAAACGGGGAACAACTGAATGTAACGCTAGCAGGCAGCTCTTAAGTTCGCTCTACCCGGGTAGGCAGTTTCTTGCTTCTGTGACTGGGATTTCTGGATTGCATTCTTTAGAAAAAAAGAAAAGCACTCAGCTGTTTTCAGATGTTCTGAATTCGAACCTGAGAAAAGGACCATTTTTTCTTTCAGATTTTCAGTCTGTATTGTAACATGGAGACAAAAAAAAAAAAAGTCGGTTACAAATTTCAATTCTGCATTCTGTCAATTGCAATTTCTACTCTGTATTATGATATGATGAAAACATGTCAGCTACATATTTTATTCTGTATTATGATATGGAGATAACGACTTTCTGTCAGCTACATATGTTCATTCGGCTTCATGATATGAAGAAAACGACTACAGCTACACATTTTTTGTTCTGTGTTATGATGTGGAAAAAAAAACGACTTTCTGTCAGATTCACGTTTTCGTTCTGTGTTCCAATATGGAGAAAATAACTTTCTGTCAGTTATGAATGTTGCTTCTGTAATAGAAGCTAGGCAATAACGTCTGTCTGTTATTTTAAAGTTTAAATCTTTTGTTTACCTATGACACGGCAGTTGGGAAGCCCCATTACATGATTAGCCTTTATCTTGTTTGGAAAAAAAAAAGCATTTGCTTGCGAGGGATTTTCATGGATGAAAATTGAATTTTTTTTTGTTTTGTTTTGGGAGAGGGAGGGATGATGACTTTTCTCTCTCATCCACATCAATGTGTTGATGAGAAAGGAGAAAAGCGATAGCCACGTAATTGTTTCAAAAGAAAAGTCACCAAAATGCTTAAGTAATCAGTGAGTGTTTGTATGTATGTGTGTATATATATATATATATATATATATATATATATATATATATAATGCTGAACAATTAAGTAGTGGGGGAAAACAAGTGCAGGTTAACAATTCTTCCATCATTATAGTCATGATTTGGCAAAGATTTGAAATTGAGAGAGAGTGAGAAAAAAAAATTGAAAGTAAATGGGAAAATGTATATCATAAATATGAAAACCCTTCACTAGCTGCATGAGGAAACTATCCAATCCCTCTCGAAGACAGATCTATATGTATCGCCTGCTCCGAGGCCTTTTTCGTCCGCTGGATCGGACTCATCAGGGAGACACGGCTGATTGTGTCTGTGCTCTTGGCGTCAGATAGAGAGACACCACAGTCCATAATCTCTGTGGTATTCCGACAGCCAAGGGTTCGAAAAAGAATCCAACAGCACCCCCAAAGCAGCCAGCGAAAGGTAGTAGAATTAAACAAAACGAAAGTGTAGAGAGGAAAAAAGTTGTTGTTGAAAACTACAAATATTACGCAAACAGTATAAAATATATATATATATATATATATATATATATATATATATATATATATATATATATATATATATATATATATATATGTGTGTGTGTGTGTGTGTGTGTGTGTGTGTGTGTGTGTGTGTGTGTATGTGCGTGCGTGCGTGCGTGCGTGCGTGCGTGCGTGCGTGCGTGCGTGCGTGTGTGTGTGTGTGTGTGTGTGTGTGTGTGTGTGTGTGTGTGTGTGTGTGTGTGTAGATAGATAGATAGATAGATAGATACATGTGTGTGTGTGTGTGTGTGTGTGTGTGTGTGTGTGTGTGTGTGTGTACCAAAAAAAATCTGGATGTGGATGGAATGAAACGAAATCCTGCCCCCCCCCCAAAAAAAAAAAAAAAAAAACAAAACAAAAAAAAAAAAAAAAAAAAACAAACAAAAAAAAAAGCAGAATTGCTTCCCTTCTCCCTAGTCTCATCACCCTAACGACCCCATTCCCCCCCTCCCCCCCCCCCCTCCCTCACCCCCAGACTACAAACCGCCCCAAAAGACCCCTTCGAGAATCACTTCCCCAAACATCCCCAGGGACATAATTCTTTGCGCGGACGGTATCGGATTTATCAGAACACCGACCCCTGGACTCGCTTAAAAAAAAAAAAATCCTTACCGTCCCAAAACTCTCGGGTGAATTCCGCACTCTTACTATACTATACTATACTATACTATACTATACTATACTATACTATACTATACTATACTATACTATACTATACTATACTATACTTAACACACACACCACCACCACCACCACCACCACCACCATAACCACCACCCCTACTGCATCGTGCGCTTAAAAGCAGACGAGGTAATCCGCGTTCTCTGAAGAGCCCAGCGCTGGTAGCACCACTAGTATACTATACGGGGCACGGGCGAGGCATGATAGGACAAGGGAGACCATCTTGGCTGGCTGGATCGGCACGCTCCTCGCTTTCCTCCTCCTTGCTACAAAGGCTAACTACTACTGGCTTTGGCTTGTACGGCCCCGCACAAGCGGGCGACGCAAGGTAAGGCGAACGAACGCGGGCGCGAAGCGCAACTCTTGCTGCGATCAAACCTGCTGCGAGCTTTGCACCAGAGAGGTGAAGAACACGTGTGCGACTTGTTGTGCCGTAATTCTTCAAGTATGTAGTGGTAGTAGAGGTGGTAGTTACAACAAGTGTTGTTGAAAAAAAAAAAGGAAAGAAAGAACGAACGAAAGAAAAATTCGCAGAGAAAAAGCGCGGTTCAGACTTTTAACTGGTTATACCGATCTGAAAAAAAAAAGAAAGAAATGAAAATAGAGAAACTCTTTCAGTCTTTTTCCGCCACCGTTCCCCCCGTTTGTGGGTGTATCTTTCCGCCAGAAAGCTGTTCCTTCTTTCGGCGTTGACACATCGGAAACCTGAAAGTGTGCGGTGAAGTTCTTACTTCCCAGAAAAAAAAGTTTCTCAGGAGTGCCAGAGTGTCTCTCTTGAGAGCGAGAAAGGCAAAAGTGTTTGACAAGGTGTCGGGTCTTTTTTTTTTGTTGTTGTTGTTGTTTTTCCTCTTCCAGACTTTTTTTTTTTTTTGGTGCCGCGTGTATGTCGCCGTTCAAGTTGTTGGTTTGTTGGTTTTTTACAGTGAGTTGGTGATTCTTTGCTTTTTTTTTCTTTAAAGGGGGGGAATACTGTATTCTGGTTTACCTGCTGTGGACAGTTTTGGAAAGAAAAAGACCACCTCGCCGAGTGACTGAAGCAGGTGAGAGTTGTGTGTGTGTGTGTGTGTGTGGTGTGTGTGTGTGTGTGTGTGTGTGTGTGTGTGTGTGTGTGAGTTGGCGTAATGGAGTGGGTGGCTAGTGGTTTGTTTTAAGACGGCAAAAATGGCTCTAGAATGTTGTCTGTCTGTCTGTCTGTCTGTCTGTCTTCCACTCACTTTCTCTCTGTCTGACCGTCTGTCTGTCTGTTTGTCTCTGTCTGTCTGTCTGTTTCTCTCTCTCCCTCTCTCTCTCTCTCTCTTCTCTGTGTGTCTGTCTGTCCGCCTCTCTCCTCCCCCTCTCACAATCTCTCTGTCTGACCATCTGTCTCTCTGTCTATTTGTCTGCTGTCTGTCTGTCTCTCTCTTTCCCTCCCCCCCCGTCTCTCTCTCTCTACTCCACACCTTTCTCTTTTTCTCTCTGTGTCTGTCTGTCAGACCTTCTGTCTGTGTTTCTGTCTGTCTGTCTGTCTATCTGTCTGTCTCCCGTGCGAGACTGTTGTGCAAA
>JADBJO010001815.1:250530-258030 GCA_016801955.1 Conus betulinus
TCTGTCTGTCTGTCTGGCTTTCTGTCTGTCTCTGTCTGAGACTAAGAGAGGGGGGGGGGGGGGATGAGAAGGGGTGAGGTAGAGAGCGATAAAGAGGGGGAGAGACAGAGGGGGGCAGACACACACACACACACACACACACACACACACACACACACACACACACACACAGAGGAGAGAGAGAGAGAGAGAGAGAGAGAGAGAGAGAGAGAGAGAGAGAGAGATTGTGAAAAGACACCTTCAGTATCAGATATATAACGACGTGACGAAAAACAACCAACCAGCTGGGGGGCGCGTATATTGAGCGCCGGTTGTGGTCATTTGTCCAGCAGGACTGCACTGGCCTCCCGTTGCCCTTCCTCCCTCATTCTCGACTGTGTCGCCACTTACCCCCCCCCCCTCCCCATCTCCCCCTCCCACCCGCCCCATAACCCCTCACAGTCTCTCACCCTTCCCCCCACCCACCAACCTCTGTCTCCACCCACTAAGCGAGATAGTTCATGCCTGTCCTCACTGCTAAGGGGGAGAGAGAGTGTGTGTGTGTGTGTGGGGGGGGGGGGGGGGGGCAGTTGACTGTAGATAAGAAGTAGCTGACGCGTGGATTAGGGGACCCCCGCCCACTCCCGTCGTTTGAACGGCCTCTATAGCTGAGGGTAAGGCGTCACAGATTTTCATAGTTCTGGGTTGGTAGTATGCCAACAATGTGAAAGGTTACAACGCAGCAGTTTCCGAAAAAAAGGACGGTCTATACTTCTTCTTCTTCTTTTTCTGCGTACGCGGGCTGATACTCTGCGGACACCCCCTGTATAGAAAGGCAAGGATTAAACCTATCTTCCCAACAAAGGCAGTGGAGTTTTGTGTGCATGACCATTTTTTCCCGCCATTAAGACAGCCATACCCCAACTCCGGGAACGTGCATGCTACGTGTAATGTGTCATCCATACCAACGGCCAAACTGGCCTTCTCTTTCCGAAAGATGGTGATGGGATCTGACGGTTGTGTGCAAGATGTTATGTTCACACACGGAACCTCGGTTTATAGTCTCATTCGAAGGACTGTGTGGGAAATGGGGTCAGAATCAATGTTACCTGCGAGGGGAAAATCCCCCTTGTACCGAAACGGCCCGGTGGAGATTCGAACCCGCAACCCCAAGATTACGAGTCCGGCGCTCTACCACTGAGCTATTCTGGCCCCCGGACGGTCTTACAATTTTCCTGTGTGCCATATTCACAAAGGAGTAAGATTTGATATTTTGTATGTGTGGACCCCCAAGGATTAACTGCCGTTACCTTTTTTATTTTGTTGAGCATTAAACGCAAAATATGTAACAAATCATGCTTAGACCACATACGAATAGCTTGCCTTAGTACAATACATTTTTATCGTGCTATGTATGTCACCAAATATCCATACTTTATATACTTGTATGAGACTATGGCCGAAGTTACATCCTCATTTCTGTGTATTTGTTTGTTTAGTTAAATCATTCAGTTATGGTTTGCTTCATTACTAATTTCTAATCGCTGTTCTGGTGTATAGGTTTTAGTTTTTCGTTTATTTTAAAAGCAGTGAAAGGAAATGAAGATGTTTAAAAAATTATAACAAATCATTGAATTGCTCATAAGCAATACTCTGCATCAGTATTCTTTGCTCATCAACGCACGCATATTTTGCGCACCTACTTCCATTAAACACTGCGATTCATGCGGTAACACTGGGATGTGATTTATGTGACTTATGCATGGACTAATGATACCTCCCGTTATCACTTTATCTGAATCCCTCATTCGGCATGATTTTTAATGATGTGTAGAGCTGCGGTGTGTCTCTCTTAATATTTGCTCTTTTTCCCTGTTTTTTCTCCGCTTGTGGTCGTTGACTGGGTGCTTTCATGTTGTATTTTCATTTCTCATTTCTTGTCCAGTGCAAAGTCTGTTTCTGGTGTTAAGGTCAATTAATTTTCGATGGCGATGAAAAAAAAACAATTACTGTAATTACGATGTAAATTGAGCTTTGTATACTACCGTGATGTCTGTTTTGTCTGAGGGGGTAGGAAACTGTACATATTTGAGCATAAGTGCTACTGAACAGTGCAACTAGAGAGAAACAAGACAAAACTAGTACTGTATACAGCTTTAAGTCTCGAAAAACAGTCGGGCTCAGCAGATTTTAGTTGATGAACTTGAAGTTCAAGTGCACAATCTCAGCGAAAAAAGACTGAGTATGATAAATGTTACATTGTTCCTACATCCCAGACCGACTCACGTGATAACGGTTACAATTTTCTGTCATTATAAAGAAAACAAAATGTGGCTGTTGTTGCAGTTTTAGACCAGATTGCTGCAATTTTTTTTTGGTTTATTTTTTCGTAAAATTGACTTCATTGTCACATTTTCACTTTGTGTCAGTGCATCGCCATTCGTTTAGTCCTCACAAGAATGTGTTTCATCACCTTGAGAAGGTCACTGTCAACACAGGAATTGTCATTTTGATAATGAGAGTAACATTTTGGCATCGAGGAGAGTGAAATCATTCTCCTAACGAGAAAGGATTTTTTTGTGTTAATCACGAGGAAAGTGATTGATATGAGAAAAGTGACTCTTTGTACGACTAGAATAATTTCTTCAGAAGAGAAATGTTCGTCGTGGTAAGGGTGATTTTCATCACGATAAGAATGTTGTTCGTTTTGTGAATAATTTTCGTAAGAAAAAGAGTGATTTTAATTATCACATGAATATTCACATTGAGAATACACTATCGTCATTTCGGTCACGCGAAGAGCATTTTACATCAGGAGAAGAGTGATTTTCATTATGAAAAAAAAAATTGATACCGCTTTTCTGTCATGCGAAAAGTGGTTTTCATTATGAGGAACGTTTCTGATACGAGAAGACTAATTTTCTCTGTACAAAGAGTAATCATTACCATAAGAATAATGAGGACATTTCCTGACGAAAGTGATAATTTTTTTGTCACGAGAAAAGCGATTTAGCATGAGAGGGTTTATTTCCGTAATAAGAAGAGTGATTTTCATAATGAGAACAGTGATGTTCATAATGAGAAGAATGATGTTCTTAATAAAAAATGTAATGTTCATCATGAAAAGGGTTTTTCATCACGAGAACAATAACTTTGATCATGAGAAGAGCAATAATCGCCATGAGAGGAACGATTTTCGTCACGAGAAGTGTTGAAGTAATGTTTATCTTGAGAATTTTTATTTTCTAGCGAGAAGACTGATTTTTTTTTTTTTCATCATGAGAAGTGATGCGATAACCCTTTATCTTGAGAAGAATGATTGTTGTACCAAAAGCAATCTTAATTCGAGACGAGGAATTCTAATAATAATAATAATAATAATAATAATAGTAACATTCATTTATACTCCACGTGTTAGTAATGACTTCGCGGAGGAGAAGAAATCTGACATAAAAAATGTGATTTTTTTTTCAAAAAGCTCTTGACATCCTCCTCCTCCTCCTCCTCCTAACAGAATGTTACAAGTACCAAAGCCATGATCTTACTGCCATACATACACAGTTACACTGATTCAACACTGACTGTAATCATTTCCTCTCGAGGTCAGTGAGAGGAGTTACTTTATGCTTGTCTCTTGTCTGCATTGCGCGGGCGCGCACAACGCACACGCGGACACAAACACATAAAGAAAAAAAAAAAAAACAAACAGCAAACAATCAAACAAACAAACACGCAGACCCCCCCCCCCCCCCCCCCCCACGCCCCGCACGCATGCACATACACACACACACGCACGCACGCACGCACGCACGCACACACACAGATACATACATACAAACACACGCACACGCACGCATTCACGCTCGCATGCACGCACGCACGACACGCACGCACGCATGCACGCACACCCACCACGCACGCGCGCGCGCGCACGCACACACACACACACACACACACACACACACACACACACACACACCTAAACGAAATCAAAGCGAACTGGAATTGAACCACGGACCTAGAGGATTTTTCTCGCTTTTCTGTACCAGTCTAACAGAGACATCACACCAGGGGCTGTCAGGGCTGGACGGCAGGGCTGAAAAGAAAACTTTTCACCGGAGAAGAAGAAGTAGAAGAGGAGGAGGAAGAAGAAGAAGAAGAAGAAGAAGAAGAAGAAGAAGAAGAAGAAGAAGAAGATGATGATGATGAAAAAAAAGAAGAAGAGAAAGGGGAAAGGAAGGGGGAAGAAGAAGGAGAAGAACGAAAGAAATTTTTTGTCAGAGAAGAAGAAAAAAAGAAGAAGAAGAAGATGATGATGAGGAGGAGGAGAGGAGGAGAAGGACAAGCAACAGCAGAAGAAGAAGAAGAAGAGGGGAAGAGGGAGAACGAAAAGAAACTTTTCACAGAAGAAAAAAGAAGAAGAAGAAGAAACTTTTCATGAAGGAGGAGGAGGGAGAAGGAGGAGGAGAGAGGAGGAGGAGGAGAGAAGAAGAAGAAGAAGAAGAGAAGAAGAAGAAGAAGAAGAAGAAGACACTTTTCATCAGTGGAGAAGGAGGAGAGGAGAAGAAGGAGGAAGAGAGAAGGAGGAGGAGGAGGAGAAGAAGAAGAAGAAGAAGAAGAAGAAGAAGAAGAAGAAGAAGAAAACTTTTCATCAGTGGAGAAGGAGGAGGAGGAGGAGAAGGAGGAGGAGGAGAGGAGGAGGAGGAGGAGGAGAGAAGAAGAAGAAGAAGAAGAAGAAGAAGAAGAAGAAGAAGAAGAAGAAGAAGAACAAGAACAACAACAACAACAACAACAATAACAATAACAACAGCAACAACAACAGCAGCAGCAACAACAACAACCAGAGACCGGCTTGCAGTAAAGACACGTCTATTTCACCTCAAGAGCCCAACTCTTGGTAGGTTGTTCATTGCTCGCATTGGACGGGTCAGTCACCTTCGAAATGACCCCCATACCCCTAAAAACCACGGCCTCTCCCCCTCCCCCCTCCTATGCATTATGACCACTGAGCACATTCTGCAAGACCGCCAGGGGTCCCCCTAGGGGCCGAGATAGGGGGACATGGTCGGTGCCAACCACTCTGCGAGAGAGGCTGCGAGGAGGGTCTGCGGAAGATCTGCAAAAAGCACCACCCACTTCACTACGACATATATGGTGCCAGAGTAGCTCAGTGCTGGAGCGCCGGACCCGTAATCTTGGTGATCCTGGGGTTGCAGGTTCGAATCTCCGCCGCCGGGCCGTTTCGGTAAAGGGGGATTTTTCCCCCTCGGAGTTAGCATTGGTTCTGAGCCCAGTCCTTCGAATGAGACTTTAAACCGAGGTTCCGTGTGTGGACGCCCGCATAACATCTTGCACGTACGTAGAAGCCCATCACCAGCTTTCGGAAAGAGAAGGCCAGTTTGGCCGCTGGTATGGATGACACATTACACATAGCTTGCGCCTTCCCCGAAGTTGGATTATGGCTGCCTTAATGGCGGGATGACAAAACGGTTATACACACAAAACTCCACTCCCTTTGTCGAGTAGATGGGATTAATCCTTGTCTGTCTATACAGGGAGCGTCCGCAGGAGTTTCGGCCTGCGTACGCAAAAAAAAAAAAAAAAACAAAAAAAAAAAAACCTTCCAAATACACTGATACTCACAAAATACCGCCACACAGTCAGTGTTTCGCTTAAGTAAATTAATTTCCACTTTGCAGCCGCATAAGGTTTACAGTAAATGTCCACATTTGAACAGCAACAAGCTAATGCTTACACTGTTTTCGAATGCTTCTAATTACATATGTGTTTCGTTTAGGTAATTCGTTTTGGACGGGAAAAAAGGGCAGCTTAAGAATAAGCATTTGTTTTCAGTTTGGAAGGGCTGTGAATTGGTCTTTTTTCTTTCAAAGTGCTCAGAGAATGTGTAAACGAACCCCCCCCCCCCCCCCCCCCCCCCTCCCGTTTTCTTCCTTTGAACTTAACTAAATGTGTCGATTTCATGGCAGTGCAAGTGTTTGATCTGAGTTTTCGTTTACCTACATTCGTTTTTTTTTACCTATAAAGTTTCCGTTTTCATCTGTTGATTAGGAATCTGTCACTTCTTTCGTATGCTGCCTGAAGAAGACCTAAGAAGTCAAAACGCGCGTCGTGTTTTGTGTTGTAATTTGTTTGTCCATGCTAATGGGCGGAGCTACTTCAAATTAATTATTTTTGAAATAAGAATGGTTTTAATTTTTGCCTGCAGTCGCCTCACTTTGAAACTACACACACACACACACACACACACACACACACACACACACACACACACACACACACACATACATACACACACACATACATACACACACACACACACACACACACACACACACACACACACATACATACATACATACATACATACATACATACACACACACACACACACACACACACACACACACACACACACACACACACACACACACACACACACATACATACACACACACTCTCACACACACACACACACACACACACACACACACACACACACACACACACACACACACATACACACACACACACACACACACACACACACACACACACACACACACACACACACACACACACACACACACACACACACACACACACACACACACACACACACACACACACACACACACACACACACACACACTCACACATACACACACACTCACACACATACATACACACACACACGCATACACACACACACATACACACAAACTCATACACACACACACACACTCACACATACACATACACACACACACACTCACACACACACACACACACACACACACACACACACACACACACACACACACACACACACACACACGCACACACATCGAAAAGCCCTGTAGGACAAACAAACAGTGCAGAATGAATAACCGGTACCACCCTGGACAATGTATATGAATGATAGTCACTACCTGATCGCCAGATTAGTGAAGAAGGTGGTTTGGCGGGGGGGGGGCTTGTTTAATACAAAAAAAACCTCGGCAAGAAAAGAAGAAGAAAAAGACGAAGACGAAGGAGACGAGGAAGGTGAAGAAAAAGAGGAGGAAGAAGAAGACGACGATGACGAGAAGAAGAAGAAAGAAGAAGAAGAAGAAGAAGAAGAAGAGAATAAGAAGAAGAAGGCAGAGAAGGAGGAGGACCACCACCACCACCACCACCACCACCGCCACCATCACCACCACTAGCACCATTATCATCATCATCATCATCACCTTTGATGGACGATATATCACATCACATTGCGCGGTGGGCTGGTCTTTGTAGTGCGAAGTACCACGACCATAGGCGAGAGAGAGAGGGTGTGCGGGAGGGTAGGTGTGAGGGTGGTAGTGGTGGTGGTGGTGGTGGTGGCGGTGGTGGTGGTAGCAGCATAGCTATGGGGACGTAGGAAGCTAGAGGGACGAGGGGGGGGAGTGGTGGGGGTGGGGGGGGGGGGGTAAAGGGAGGGACTAATGTGTGAGAGAGTGTAAGGGGTGGGTGGTG
>JADBJO010001815.1:275530-278030 GCA_016801955.1 Conus betulinus
CCCCCCCCCCCCCCCCCACCCCCCCCCCCCCCCCCCCCCCCCCCCCCCCCCCCCCCCCCCCCCCCCCCCCCCCCCCCCCCCCCCCCCCCCCCCCCCCCGCCCGCCCCCACCCCCCCCCCCCCCCCCCCCCCCCCCCCCCCCCCCACCCCCCCCCCCCCCCCACCACCCCCCCCCCCCCCCCCCCCCCCCCCCCCCCCCCCCCCCCCCCCCCCCCCCCCCCCCCCCCCCCCCCCTCCCCCCACCCCCCCCACCTGCCCAAACAACCCATGCATGCTGACTGGACCATGCCGCTGATTTTTTTTCTTTTTCTTTCTTTTCTTCTTCTTTTTTTTTTTTCTTTTTTTTTTTTTGCTTTTCTCCACCCCTTCTCACTCCCCACACTCCCCTCCCCTGCTCCTCACCTCCCTTCCCCCCCATCCCCCCCCCAGTCCAGTCCAGTGAAAGGCTGTTAGTTGCAGCGAGGGCCAATTTGAGTTTGACATTTGTCACTCTGTATAACTGCAGCGTTGCGACCTTATGAGTCACGATGACCCTCCACTCCCCGCCCCCCTCCACCCCCCTGCCCTCTTCTCCCCCTTCAGCTCTTCCCCTACCGGGCCTCGCCCCTCCTCCTCCTTCCTCCCCCCCCCCCCCCCCCCCCGCTCCCAGTTCAGCTTCTATACCCTCACGGATTCTTCACCCCCCCCCCCCCCCCCCCCCCCCCCCCGCCCCCTCCTTCTGTACACGCAAAAAAAAAAAAAACAAAAAAAAAAATGCATGCGTTCTTCTCATCAACAACTTTCTCTTCTCTTGACTCCGATCAGAATGAGAAGAGAAATTGATTCATGTATTTCGGTTTATTTTTTTTGTTTGTTTTTTTTATTCATAGAAAGAAAAGATAAAAAAAAAAAAAAGAAGAAAGAAAGAATGAAGAGAAGGAAGAACGAAAGAAAACAAGATGCAGAGCATATCAACGTACTCCCAGTTTATCTTCCAGAAAAAAACGCCACGATCGAACATGCGTCATAATGTGTTTGACGGCACAATCAAACATGCGTCATAATTTGTTTCGTCACTGAGATAGTCCATAAAGAAGAAAAAACCGTTTGGGGCCGTTATAGCCGTTGGTAACGGCTATTCTGGTAAAATAAAATATTGGGCATCATCCGTGACCCATAATGAACATACCTGCAAATGTTCAGAAAGATCGGCCCCAGAAGTTTTGTCTGGAGCGAGTGGAACACATTTTGACCACGGACAGACACACAGACAGACAGGCACACTGACAGCATTTCTTCGTTCCCATTGTAAAGTATTCTCTGTTCTATAAGAACTGGGAGTAAAAAAACAAAAAACAAAAGAGTGGTAGAGCAATAGAAATGACTGCCCAAAGTGAATATTATTGACGATGATGTTCTTCTTCAATACTGGAAAGAGTGTTTAGGAGAAGAAAGGAGAAAGCAGACCGCTAGAAGTGGAAAGAATCGGGGGCAAGAAAGCCAGAAGAATAAAAGAATAGTAGGTAAGTCTATCAAGTGAGTGATGAGAAGGGAGGGGGGGGGGGGGGGAGAGAGAGAGAGAGAGAGAGAGAGATATGCACAGACACACGCACATACATACATACATACATACATACATACATACATACATACATACACATACATTCAGAGAAAGAGAGAGAGACAACAGACAGACACAGACGGGCAGACAGACAGACAGAGACAGAGAGAGAGAGAGAGAGTGAGAGAGAGAGGTGGGGGGGGGGGGGGGGGGCAGAGACAGAGTGTGCGTGTTTCTTTAAAGATGGAAAATGCAGAAAGAGCATCAGCTGGCATTTTTTTAATTCACGGCTCCCAATGAAGAGAACTACACAGAAAGAACAACAGAGACTTACAGATCCCAAATCCATAAAATAAATCCACATCATAAGAACATCGTTGTGCACGCAAGCAGTATGCGGATAAATGCGTCACTGAGAGAGAGAGAGAGAGAGAGAGAGAGAGAGAGAGAGAGAGAGAGAGAGAGAGAGAGAGAGAGGGGGGGCGGGGGGACAGAGACAGAGAAGAGAGGGGGCGGGGAGCGAGTAGTTGCATCGTCAGTTGATGAAAGAATGGGGAAAACATGATATCGAAAACAAAATGATGCACAGAGCCAAGAAAACAATCAGATTGTCCACAATAGCATGTACAAAAAGCACACTATCATTTAGGCACAGATAGATGGGTCTCCGTCAGTTATCTGCACGTTCGGAGTAATGACACTGAGAGAGAGAGAGAGAGAGAGAGAGAGAGAGAGAGAGAGAGAGAGAGAGAGAGAGAGAGAAACAGACAGACAGACAGACAGACAGACAGACAGACAGAGACAGAGAGAGACAGACAGACAGATAGAGACAGAGAGAGACAGAGACGGTGAGAGAGAGAATGATTTATTTAATGATTTTTTTTTTTGCCGTCATGTTTTCAAAACCTATTCACAGGGAGAGGGGGGGAGGGGGGGGGGGGGGGGGGGGGGGGGGGGGGTA
>JADBJO010001815.1:293030-295530 GCA_016801955.1 Conus betulinus
CATTTATATCCGCATAGATAACCACACTATGAATACACTTACATAGTCACAGACATTTATGCATCTCTCTCTCTCTCTCTCTTCTCTCTCTCTCTCTCTCTCTCTCTCTCTCTCTCTCATCTCTCTTCGTCTGATATCAGGTTTGTGAACAGACGTAAAAGTGAAGTGTGCTACTCTTCTCTCTCTCTCTCTCTCTCTCTCTTCTCTCTCTCTCTCCTCTCTCTCTCTCTCTCACTCACTCACACACACACACACACACACAACACACTCACACTCACACTCTCACACACACACAGCACACACACACCCACACACACACACACACACTCACTCACTCTCTCACATGCACACACATGCACACAACACACACACACACACACACACACACACACACACACACAACACACACACACACACACACACACACACCTGATTTATCCATCTGAACACTTCGTGTTAAATGCACGATGATCGGATGTGTGGAATCAAGTGCTATAGACGTACCTTAGTCTACCTACCATACGTTTTTTTTCCTCTCCATTTAGTGCGTACTCTGAACCCTTAAGGGGTGGAGAAAACAAGTTGGTCTACAAATATATGAAGAAGAACACACAAGGAAAGAGAGAGAGAGAGAGAGAGAGAGAGAGAGAGAGAGAGAGAGACAGACAGACAGACAGACAGACAGACAGACAGACAGACAGACAGACAGACAGACAGACAAAGACTGAGACTGAAAGATCTGAGGTGCTGGTGGGAGTTAAACGGAAATATGAAAGTTTCCTCCGGGATGTGCCCACCAGTTTGTAAGGCTCTTCGCCCCCCTCCACCCTCTCCCCTCACCCCCCCCCCCCCCAACCTCCTCCAGAAAACAGGGAGGGGGGGGGGGGGGGGTATATTCACGAGATTCTGCGCAGTATCTTACTGCGCATGTCTCAAATTACTCCATATCAGCATTTGTTTTCAATGTAAACGATCTGATGCATGCAATAAAAGACAAGGAAGTTCAATATTCCGCACTCGACATTCGCAGAGAGTTGATTATATTCTGAGTCGTACGCCTATCATGAACATCACTTCTTCAGACTCCGTGTGTGAATAATACCAGTTTACACTGTCTACAACAATACCAGTTTGCACTGTCTGCAGCAATGCCAGTTTTACGCTCTCAGGGGCAATGCCAGTTTACACTGTCTGCAACAATGCCAGTTTACACTGTCTGCAACAATGCCATGCCAGTTTACACTGTTTGCGGCAATGCCAGTTTTCACTGTCTACAGCAGTGTTTACACTGTCTGCGGCGCTGGTTTGCGGCAAAGTCAGTTTACATTGTCTGCGGCAGTGTCAGTTTACTGTCTACAGCAGTGCCAGTTTTACACTGTCTGCATCAATGCCAGTTACATTGTCTACAGCAGTGCCAGTTTACACTGTCTGCGGTAATGCCAGTTTACACAGTCCTTGACAATGCCAGTCTACACTGTCTGCGGCAATGCCGGTTTACACTGTTTGCGGCAATGCCAGTTTACACAGTCCTTGACAATGCCAGTCTACACTGTCTGCGGCACCGCTGTTTACATTGTCTGCAGCAATGGCAGTTTACACTGTCTGCGGCAATGACTATTTACACTATCTCAAACAATGCAAGTTTACACTCTCTCAAACGATGCAAGTTTACACTGTCTCAAACAATGCAAGTTTACACTGTCTGCGGCAATACCAGTTTACGCTGCCTGCAGCAATGCCAGTTTACACTGTCTGCGGCAATGTCAGTTTACACTGTCTGCAGCAATGCCTTTTTACACTTTCTGCGGCAAGTGCCAGTTTACACTGTCTGCGGCAGTGCCAGTTTACACTTTCTGCGGCAATGTGTGTTTACACTGTCTGCAGCAATGGCAGTTTACACTGTCTGCGGCAAAGCCGGTTCACACTTTCTGCGGCAGTGCCTATTTACACTGTCTGCAGCAATGCCAGTTAACACTGTCTGGGTCCTCGCTCAGCTCTACTTCTATTCTATTCTGTTCTGTTCTATTCTGTTCTATTCTATTCTGTTCTGTTCTATTATTTACTTTCTGAACTTTCTTTGTATGCACGTTGGCTTTGTGTTGGGAACAATCTTTTTTACCCAAGCGATTCAATGTAATCTAAAGTTATGATTCAAATATGATTTCTATAGCAGATTTAAAAAAAAAGTTTTAAAATCATTTACGGTAAAAACGCATATATGAAATGTGTTCCAACGTGAACACACATACACACACGCACGCATGCATGCATACACGCTCGCGCACGCACGCACGCAGGCACGCAGGCACGCACGCACACACACACATACACACATGCACATACACACGCACACACGCACACACACACACACACACACACACACACACACACACACACACACATATGCACGCACGCACGCACGCGCACACACACACACACACGCACGCACGCACGCCCGACCGCGACCGCGCGCACGCACGCCCCAAATATATTCAGTTCT
>JADBJO010001815.1:300530-308030 GCA_016801955.1 Conus betulinus
CACTTTAACCCCCATTCTAATCTACCGGCACAACGGTAAACTACTTTAGCCTGGATTCATATCTGAACATTTTTTAAAGAAACAAAATATTTTTAACAATTGACATAATAAGAGAATAAATCACACAAATAACTCGAGAATCAAAGTAAATGTCCAACTGGACTCTTAACAATTGCTTTAACAGCTTCTATAGCCTTCGCTTCGTTCCCAAAAATGCCCCAAAAATTCGCGATTGATGGGTTCAAACTTAATAACCAAGTAGGTAAAATTTTTTTTAGTATTTCTGCAAAGAAAGATGACATGGAATGGAGTAATATTTTGGCCACAAATGCAGATGGGCATTTTTACAATATTTTGTTTTGTATGCATCAAGTCTGAGTCTAAAGATCAGACTCTTCAAAATCCGTTCCTGATGGAGATTGTGTCCCGTTTTATATTTTACAAGCTTCTTAAAGAATTTTCCCTTGTTGTCCTTTATTGTGTTTTGACACTCTTTTTGTCTTCGTATCACCGAATCCCATGATGCTTTTTCTAAAAGGCTATAATTTTCATACAAGGATAAAGGAACATTTATTTTTGTAAAGCTCTTTTCCTTAGCTGCACTATTTTTGGCTAACCGATCAACCCTTTCATTTGCCGCTAAACCACAATGTGATGGAATCCAACAAAAGTCAATAGAAGAACCACGTAAAGACAAAAAAAATGAATTAAATGATATATCTCAGATATCATTTCTCCTCTCACTCTTGTATGAGAATATTTTAAAGCTTGTAAGACAGATTTGGAATCGACACAAAATAATATTTGAAATATCGAATATGGAAAAGACTAAGAAGATAGTTCAGTGCCATAATAATAGCAATTAGCTCTGCTGTGAATACAGAGAAATTTTTTCCCAATGTGATACGATTTCTCTATTTTTAATGATGGAATAATGAATGCAGCACCTGATAATTGGTTTTCAAGTAGAGAACCGTCTGTATATATTTTAAGATGATTTATATAATTTTCATTTATATGTGCCTTGACATATGTTGGCAGCATGGTCCCATCACTTTTTCTTAAATCTGTATAATTAATATCGTAATTAGCCTTACTAAGCTCCCATTGAGGAATATTACTGTAACTCATTTGAGGAGCTACTGTTTGGGGTTCAACACCAGCATCTGTAAATAATTGGGATGTATAGGAGCCTATAGTTTTTACAGAGTCAAAACTCTGTGCTCGCTTTGGAAAATGTATTTCTGATTTTTAAACCAGTTTTCTTGATGCATGAATTTTGCGTTGAATGACTCCTTATATATATTTTTGCTGAAGCAAGTTTCATATTTTCGGCAAAAGGCAAAATTCCTATTTCTGTGTAGGTTTTTAATGTTGAGGCATGGACAGGGACACCGAGAGCTATCTTATAAGCTTTGCTATCGATGCTTTGCATCTTTGTTATCAAATATTTTGGAGCTGAAAAGAATATTTCCTGAGCATAAGATAATTTTGATCTTACAAGCGCAGTTGCTAAATGAATAAGTACCTTACTGTCTTTTCCCCACGACTGTCGACTTATCATTTTTTAATAGATTTAATCCTTTTCTGGCTTTTGTCAGAATATTTTCTAAATGGTGATTCCAATTCAATTTAGAAGTCAGGCTTACTCCTAGGAATTTAACAACTTTTTTATATTCAAGCGGCATTCCATTTATTTGAAAAGAGGGTAGAGGTTTAGGATCATAGCCCGAGTTGAAGAGAACCATATGCGATTTTTCATGTGAAAAGAGTTAGTCCGTTTTCAATCATGTATTTGTTGATTTTGTCTAGTTCATTTTGATATAGCTTTTTAATATAGTTAATTGATCTAATCGGTGTAAGCTTTTTTAGAGTAACTTTCATCCATATGCAAATATCATCCGCATATTGTGCTAGCTCGACATTGTTTGAGACCACTTTTGGAAGATCATGCATCAAAATGTTGAAAAGGATTGGGGCTAATGATGTTTTTAAGACTGTCTTGAGATGATTGTTTACATGATTGTTTTCACATTTCATTATATTATTTCGCCTCATTTTGTTCATCCATTTTGTAAACGTTTTGGTTCAGTGGCTTTGTTTGTTTATTTGTTTGTATTTAGAGCAGATCGCAAAGGAGCTTTCGGCTTATCTATTTGCCCCCATTGAAATATCCCCCCCCCCCCCCACCCACTCTGTCTCTTTTGTCTCTGTCAGTCTGTCTGTCTGTCTGTCTGTCTCTCCCTCCCTCCCTCCCATTCTTTCTCGCTTGCTCACTCTTTGTCTGGCTGTCTATATGCACAGGAAACACACAAAACGAAACGCATACATGCACACACACACACACACACACACACACACACACACACACACACACACACACACGCACGCGCGAGCGCGCGCACTTGCACTCATGCACAAACAGACACGCACAAGGGCACACACACACACCACACACACACACACACACACACACACACACACACACACACACACATGCACGCACGCACGCATTTTTGCTCACATACACTCACACTTACACTGATACAGCCATTCACACAGAGATACACACACAGCAGCAGAGAGAGAAAAATAAGGATGAACGAGAGTGAGAGCGGAGAGAGAGAGAGAGAGAGAGAGAGAGGGAGAGAGAGAGAGAGAGAGAGAGAGACAGACAGACAGACAGACAGACAGACCCCGATTGACAGGGAAGGCTGGATTAAAAGATTTAAAGAAAGATAAACGAGACAAGTGTTTAATGAAAATAAGGAAAGAAAGAAATCAAAGAAATGGAAATGGGGGAAAGGTGGGAGTGAGGAGAAGCGAAAACGAAAGAAGGAAAGGACGATTAAAAAGAAAGGAAATATAAACTGAAAAAAGGGGGGGGGGGGGGGGGGGTGGGGAAACGGAAGGAAAGAAAAGAAGGAAGGAAAGGGGAGAGAAGAGAAAGGTCAAGCCAAAAGACAGAAGAAAAAAACAAACAAAAGAGATAACCCTTCGAAGCCAAAGCGGGGATGGTCTATCTGATGGCCACTCTAGCAGCGACAGCAGGGCGGTGAATGACGAAAGGTGATGGCCACTCTAGCAGTGACAGCTGGGCGATGAATGACGAAAGGTGATGGCCACTCTAGCAGTGAGACCAGCAGGGCGGTGAATGACGAAAGGTGATGGCCACTCTAGCAGTGACAGCAGGAGGGCGGTGACTGACGAAAGGTGATGGCCACTCTAGCAGTGACAGCAGGGCGGTGAATGACGAAAGGTGATGGCCACTCTAGCAGTGACAGCAGGGCGGTGAATGACGAAAGGCGGTGGCCACTCTAGCAGTGACAGCAGGAGGGCGGTGACTGACGAAAAGTGATGGCCACTCTAGCAGTGAGACCAGCAGGGCGGTGAATGACGAAAGGTAATGGCCACTCTAGCAGTGACAGCAGGAGGGCGGTGAATGACGAAAGGTGATGGCCACTCTAGCAGCAGTGACACTAGCAGGGCGGTGACTGACGAAAGGTGATGGCCACTCTAGCAGTGACGGCAGGGCGGTGAATGACGAAAGGTGATGGCCACTCTCTAGCAGTGACAGCAGGGCGGTGAATGACGAAAGGTGATGGCCACTCTAGCAGTGACAGCAGGGCGGTGACTGACGAAAGGTAATGGCCACTCTAGCAGTGACAGCAGGAGGGCGGTGAATGACGAAAGGTGATGGCCACTCTAGCAGTGACACTAGCAGGGCGGTGACTGACGAAAGGTGATGGCCACTCTAGCAGTGACAGCAGGGCGATGAATGACGAAAGGTGATGGCCACTCTAGCAGTGACAGCAGGAGGGCGGTGAATGACGAAAGGTGATGGCCACTCTAGCAGTGACAGCAGGGCGGTGACTGACGAAAGGTAATGGCCACTCTAGCAGTGACAGCAGGAGGGCGGTGACTGACGAAAGGTGATGGCCACTCTAGCCGTGACACCACCAGGGCGGTGAATGACAAAATGACGCTGTGGTCAGCCTCGCTCGGTCTGGCATCACAGACGTGATGCATGGCACCACAGACATGATCCATGACACCACAGACAGGATCCATGACAGCACATACATCCTCCAGGATACACTCCACTCTGGCTATTTGTTTTGACACCACAGACATTATCGAGGATGCACTCCACTCTGGCCATGTGTTCTGGCACCACAGACGTTATTGCACATGACACATTATCTCCCTTTGTTCCGTCAGCCTAACCATCATTATGCCTGATTAAATCCAACTTTCAGTTTTGCCATCTGTGCTGGCAACATAGAATTACTAGTATATCTGATTAATTGAAAGTCCACTCTTGCCGGCTGTTTCGACGACACAGCCATTGTAGATCCTGATGAATTTAATCTCTGCTCTCGTTGTTCGTTTCGGCAATACAGCCAGTGTTATTCTCGACGAATCCAACCTCTACTCTCTCTCTCTCTCTCTCTCTCTCTCTCTCTCTCTCTTCTCTCTCTCTCTCTCTCTCTCTCTCTCTCTCTCTCTTCTCTCTCTCTCTCTCTCTCTCTTCTCCATTCTCTCTCTCTCTCTCTCTCTGTCTCTTTGTTTTTGGCAATACAACCAGTGTTATTCTTGCGATATCAACCTCTACTCTCTCTCTCTCTCTCTCTCAATCTCTCTCCCAGTCCTCCTTTCTGATGAATTTAACCTCTCCTCCTCTCTCTCTCTCTCTCTGTTTTGGCAATACAGACAGTGTCCTTTCTGATGAATTCAATCTCTACTCTCGCTCTTTGTTTCGACAGTACAGACAGTGTCATTCCTGACGAATTCAATCTGTACTCTCTCTCTATCTCTCTTTTGTTTCGGCAATACAGACAGTGTCATTCCTGACGAATGCAACCTCTACTCTCTCTCTCTTTGTTTCGGCAATACAGCCAGTGTCATTCCTGACAAATTCAACCTTCTACTCTGGCCGTTTGATCCTATAACTTAGCCGCTATTACATAGGGTTTAACTTCACCTTCACTTTCGCCGTTTGTTCCGGCTTCTCAAAATTTTAATTCAGCTGACCGATCTCACCTTCACTGTGGTCATTTGTTTCGCCAGCACAGACATTAGGATAACTGACTGATTCAATAACCGCCATCTGGCCGTTTCTTCACGCTGCTCCAACTTTTGGACGTCTGATTAGTTTAACCTCCCTCTCTCGCTGTGTGTGTTCCGGTTAACTATCGTGTCCTTGTTGAGAGGTGAGAGAGAGAGAGAGAGAGAGAGAGAGAGAGAGAGAGAGAGAGAGAGAGGAGGGAGGGAGAGAGAGAGAGAAAGAAGAAGGGAGAGAGAGATGGGAGAGAGAAGGAGGGGGAGAGAGAGAGAAAGAGAGGGAGAAGGAGGGAGAGAGAAGAGGGAGAGAGAGGGAGAGAGAGAGAGAGGGAGGAGGAGAGATCTGGAGAGCGGAGAGAGGAGAGAGCCACCCGAGAGAGGAGATGAAGAGGGGAACGGGGCCGGAGGGGGGTCTGAGGGGAGGGCGAACCGAATTCGCGCGGGGGGGGGGATGAGCGGGGAGGGAACGAAATCGCTGAGACAGGCCGATAGGCCCCCATTTAGACATTTTACAGAGAGGGGGGGATGGGAGACAAGGGGAGGCGGGAGGGAACTGGACGTCAAGTTGAGAGAGGGGGACGAGGAGAGAGAGGAATGGAGAGAGAGGGAGAGAGGAGAGGGCAGGAGGAGAGTGAGACAGAGAGACAGAGCAGACCGTGGAATGGAGAGAGTACAGATGGGGCAAGGGCCAATCGCGGGATCGTAATTTGCCTGAGAGCTCGGGGGCCTTAGGACCCAGAGAGGAGACTTTTTTTAGAGAGGGACCGGGGAGGGCGATGAGAGAGGTGAACGCTCAAATCGTGTCTGAAAGCATGTGTTCGTTGATAAAACGATAATGACCAAAGTAAAGGCAAACAAGTCAAAAAATAACAAACGGACACATGTTAACATTTTTCCTCATAGATCTGTGAAGTGGGTTGTACAGATGTGCAAGGTTTTTCAGATTCGATCGTCAAGTTTGCTCGCCTTTGAGGGCACAGAGAGAGAGAGAGAGAGGCGAGAGAGAGAGAGAGAGAGAGAGAGAGAGAGAGAGGAGAGAGAGAGAGAGACAGACAGAGACAGGACAGACAGACAGACAGACAGACAGACAAGACCGACAGGCAGGCAGACAGGCATGCAGACATACAGAGAGAGAGAGAGAGAGAGAGAGAGAGAGAGAGAGAGAGAGAGAGAGAGAGAGAGAGAGAGGCGCAAGTCTTCTTAATGTTTCTGCAAAGTATTCGTGCCGTTGGGAAAACAGACTTTGAACAAAGTATTGGTGCTTTTGGAAACTAAAAAAAAAAAAATTGGCATACTTATATGTCGCTGGCTTGTTTTGCTAGCTCCTCACGATTAGCTAGTGCCAGGTCGCATACCTTGTCGGTCACTTAGAAAGATAAATGGTGGTACGTATCTGATTTAGTTACGTATTTAGCTTCGTAGCCGGTCCAGCTGTTTGACTCTGTCTGCCTGTCTGTCTCTCTGTCTGTCTGTCTGTCTCTATCTTTTTTTTCTGTCTGTCTGCCTCCTCTCTCTCTTCCACACTCTGTCAGTCTCTGTTTCAAAATGTTCCCCCTCCTTTTATTACCCAACACACACACACACACACACACACACACACACACACCACACACACACACACACACACACACACACCTCTCTCCTCACTCTCTCTCTCTCTCTCTCTCTCTCTCTCTCTCTCTCACACACACACACACACACACCACACACACACACCCACACACACACACACACCACACACACACACACACACACACACACACACACAACACGCTCACAACACACACACACACACACACACACACACACACACACACACACACACACACACACACAAGTTTTGAACCCACCATCTGTCATAGCCTGAAACTGGAAGGGAGCAGTGAAGGGAGACAGAGTTTGAGCATGTGGGGTGGGGGTGGGGTAGGGTGGGGAGGGGGGTGGGTGGGGTTGGAAGGGGGGAGATGAGGAAGAGGGGAGGGGTAGAAGATAAAGGGGAGGGGGGGGGGGGGGGAATTGATTCACAACTGTGGAAGATTACATCCACGTCAAGCCATTTCAATCCTCTCCACTATTGACGAGTGCTGGGATCTTGGGACCGTAAAAAGAGGGAAAGAAGATAGTGTGTGTGTGTGTGTGTGTGTGTGGGGGGGGGGGGGGGGGGGGGGGAGGGGAGAGGCAATGGGGAGCGGGGACGTGATGGGGGAGGAGATGTACGGGGGTTTGCTAGGGGAGGGTGTGTGGGGGGGGGGGAGAGGAAGAAGACGCTGTCACTGGTTTGCGGAAGCAAGGAAACGTCAGCAGCAGACCCCCCCAAACAGCGTCAACGTGACCCACGCTCGATACACGCGGCCGATCCGGATCGGGTGATCGACCGTGGATTTCCCATACCAGGCAGTGTTGGACAGACCAATACCACAGTCACTTTGACCCTGC
>JADBJO010001815.1:328030-334433 GCA_016801955.1 Conus betulinus
TAACTCATCTCTTCTTGCCTCTTCTGGCGATTTTTTTTAGCGACTCAGCTTTGTAAACCTTAAACAACTTTTCGTCTCTTCTTCCCTTCTTTATTATCCCTCTTCTTCTTCTTCTTCTTCTCTTTCTCTCTGGGCCTTTTTGAACTATAGTTTGGAAACATCTCTCTTAACTTCTCTCTTCTTCTTCCTCTTCTTCTCTTCGGCCCTTTTTAACTATTTGGAAACATTCTTTTAACTTCTTCTTCGTTTCTCTTCGGGCCTCTTTTGGCCGTTTCTATATTGGACAACATTCTTATTAACTTCTCTCTCTTTTCTTCCCTCTTTCCTTTCTTCTCTCTCTCTGCTCCTTCTTTTCTCTGCCCTTTTTCACTGTTTGGAAACATTCTTTAAATCGGGGCATTGTTTTAATCCCTATGTGGAAACATTTCTTTTAACTTCTACTTCTTCCTCCCTCTGACCTCTTTCTCTCCGCCTCCACTACTCCTACTCTCTTCTTCTCTTTTCTTCTTCTTATTTCTTTTCCTTCTTTTCGTCAATCTTTTATTCTTCTATGGCCCTTTTTCACTGTTTGGTAAACTTTCTTCCCCCCCCATCTATTTTTTCTTCTCCTTTGAACAACATATCACTCTTCCGTAGTCTGGCCCCCGTTTAAGGTCTGATTTGAGCTTACCCCTAACATTCCTTTGTCAACTTTATTCACTCTATCTTCTTGCCTTTGCTTAATAAGACTAGTAATTGAGTATTAGAGTATGATATTGGAACCTTTTAACTGTGTGGAAGCACAGTCTTTTATACACCTTCCTCCTCTTCCATCGGCCTTCGAGAGCTTCTGTGTGTTCTATTTTAAGTTCTTATTTTGGATATACATTTTCCTGTTTGTAATCTTATATATTTATTATTAGGGTTAAACTTTCTAAAAATTCTATTTTGGGAAAAACTTCTTTCAATTTTTTCCCTTTTTTCTCTTCCCTCATCCCTCCCCCTCCTTACTTATCTTCCCTACCCTCCTTCTTCTTTCTGCCTTCTCCTCCTCTCCCTCCCCTACTCTTTCTCCTCTCTTTCCTTTTTATTTACTTCTTCTTACCATCTTCATTCTACTATTCCTCTTTTTTTTTCCATGGCGCGGAACGCCTTGTCATCTGTCTCTGAAAAAATCGCTTATTCTGCTTATTCTCTACCATGTTGCATGTTACATCTCTCGATTATATGACCGCTTCGCTTCTTCATATCCCTTATTGTCTTATAATTTTACGTCTGTCTTCATGCTATTAGTATGCTTGTATTGTTGCTATCCATTATTTGTTCTTTCATAATACCTACATCTTCTTATATATATTATAATTTATAACTATATCCAATTCTTATATATTTATCATATTTGTTTATTTATTTCTATATATAATATCTAAAAAAAATAAAAAACACAACACTATTTTTTTTTCAAATCTTTTATTCATCAAAACCCTTTTTTTATTAAATCCTCTTAGCCTACATTTTCCTTAGCATAACTTTTTACTCATTTTTTTATCCAGTCCTTATTACTTTCCCCCCTCCAGTCGTTTCTTTTTTTCTTCTCTTCTCTCTAAATCTGATCTTCCCCCTCTTCTTTGCATCCATCTGCTACTCTCCTTTCTCCATTTTTATCCTCTAGTTCCATATTTTAGTTCCTAGTTCCCTATATCTCTTCTGTTATCCTAAATATATCTACCTCTATTATCCTCCTCCCCTTAATACATATATTAATTCTTCCCTAACTTTATCCCAACCTTCATTTATATCTTACTTTATATCTTCCTCATGTACCCTACAAATTTTTCATTATCATTACTCTTTCCCTCTTTCTCTCTATACTCCACACCACCACAAAACATCAACACTATTACTTCTCTCCTCATTACTTTCTAATAATTCCCCCTTCCCCCCACCTCTTCTTCCAAAACACATACCTCCATTTATATAACTCCCATAATTCCCCCACTCTTTCCCCCTTTACTCCTCTATTCTTCTTACCCCTTCCCTCCCCCTTCCCCACCATTTTTTATTCCCCCCCCCCTTCTTCTTTTCTCTATCTCTATCACGAATCTCTATATATCTGTGTCTCTTCTCTGGCCACCCCTTGATCACCTTTCGCATCCCCCCTTTTTTTTGTTCCTTTCCATTTCCCTGTCGTCCCCCCCTCTTGTTCTTTTTTCCCTTGTTTGTTTTTTTTTTTTTTTAGACATCCCTGATCTCAATGAGTTCACCGTCTTCCGTTGTTGTGCCCCCTCTCCTTCCCGTCCTTCCCACTTGTGGAGACGACGTTCGGTTTGTACTCCCCAGCCAACTTTTCTTGTTTTCGTCTGCTGGAAGGAGATGGGTTTTCTTGGGTGTGGTGACGAGCGTGGGTGATCGATTGACCTGCTTTTGAATGGGGCCAATTCATAGGTACCTTCTTGTTGAAAGCCGTGTCGCGACATGACTCTTCGATCTGTCATCTTTCGAACCCCTCTACCACAGATGTTGAACCCGACACCCCTGTGTGAACTCTTAGTACTTAAGTTCTACTCCTCCCCTTCCAAATTAAGGAAAGGTGCTTGTGATTCATCGTTTCTGTACTTTTCTGAGCCCATTATGTTACAAAGTAAAGAAGAAGGAAGTTATTTTGTGAGCCATTGATCCCTGTTTTTTTCCTGAGCCGAACGATGCCTTTCGCTGTTGCATGCATTTGATTTGTGATTTGGTGACGATGGATGAGTAATGTGCTGAGCTGATGATGCTATTGAACGAAGATGTATATGCAAGAAGAAAAGACAATGTAGAACGTGAAGAATCAAAGAAAAGCAGAAGAATGAAATCAAGATATGAAGAAGAAGAAATGAAGAAAGAAGAAGAGAACCGTTTAATGATAGTATATAGAATAAGTAAGAAGCTTAGTAAGTAGTAGGTATGTAATATTTGGTATACTGTTTGTTAGTATAGTATTGTACGTAGTTTAGCTAGGTGAAGAAAGAGATATCGAAGAAGGTAACTCGAAGAAAGAAGAACGAACGAAGAGTATAAAAGAATGAGAAAGAAGAAGAAGAAGTAAAAAACAGAAGAAGGAAAGACAGCGAAGAAGGAGAAGAATTGAAGAAGAAGAAAGACACACAGACAAAAGAACGAAAGAAAGAGCACGAAGACGTTAAGGAAAAAACGCGAACAAGAAGACAGAAAGGAAACGACGAAGCAGACGAAGAAGAAGAGAAAGCAAAGAAGAAGAAGCAGCGCGCCAGCTCGACGCACGACCGAACGACGGACGATGAAGATGAGGAAGAAGGAAAAAGGTTGAAGAAGATAAGAAGGTAAGAAGAAAGATGATGATGATTATGACCCGGATGAGTGATGGATAATGATGACATGTCATGATGATGCTGATGATGAGATGATGATGATGATGAGAAAGAAAAGAAAGAACAGAAAGAAACGAGACAAGAAACCAACAAAAGAAGAAGATAAGAAGAAGAAGAAAGAAGATGAAAGATGATCATGATGGTAATGTTAACAGCAAGAAGAAAGAAAAAACAAAAGAAGAAGGAACAAGAAAAGAAAGCGAAAGAAAGAAGAGAAAGAAAACCCGCGAATAGCACATGGACAAGACAAATCAGTTTAAAAGGACAGAAAGAATAGTCACTGTGGCGCCATTTCTCTCACAATATCCATAGCACACCCCGAAACGAGGATGCTGCGATGACGGAACACATGCTGATGGCTTTGTGACACAACACCTCCCCACCTTCCACCACCCTTCCCTCTTTTCTTACAAAACTTTCTATGCTAGCTGTGCTGTTTTTCAACTGTTATTCTCGCTATAAAAGTTGAGGGTTGTTAGATCTCCACACTCATTCCGCTTATGCAATTACTCATGGATGTGGCTGGCCTGGGTTGGCTGGCTGGCCTAACTTGTATGTCTGATCTTTTTTGATTGATTCACGGTATTTGTCGTCTCGTATGTCTGTTATATCTATTCTAGCCGTCTGTTGTTGTTCTCTGTCCTGTTCGCTCTATTCTTTCTCTCCCTGTCAGTAATTGTATGTCATTCTGTCATGTATTGTATAGGTATCTTCGTTCTCTCGCACTCTCTCTCTCTCCTCTCTCTCTCTTCTGCCTCTCTCTACACTCTATCATCTCTCCAATCACTCCCTGTCTTTGCTCGAGCAATCTCTGGGGGGTTTGTTAGGACAGAAAACACGTTATAAACGTCTATGGAACAAACACAGCCGTCTATATAGCAGGTAACTGCTCCCTGGGACCAGAACTGTCTCTCTCTTTGTCTCGCTCGCTCGTCTCTCTCTATGCTTCTCCTATATCTCTCTATCTCTCTGTCTGTATGCCTGTCCTGTCTGTCGAGGTCTCTTTCATGTCAGCTCTCGCTCTCTCACACTCCTCATATTCTCTCTCTCCTCCTCTTCTCGTCTCTCTCTCTCTCGCTTCTACACACTCGCTCGATTGCTTGCTCGTTGTCTCGTTCCTAGCCTTAAGCAGAAAAGTGATCATCGCCCATAGGGCACAAGCAGTTCGAGGTCAGTTTCCATGTGACAGGGGCTGGCTGCTCGCACCCCACCCCCCTCTTTCTCTTGTCACTCCCTCCCTGTACTCTCATCACTCCCTCTCTCTCACTCACTCTCCTTCACTCACTCACTCTCGCTCTCTCATCACTCTCTCTCGCTCTCTCACTCACTCTCGCTCTCGACTCTCTACAGGCTCTCTCGTTCCCAAGGGCGTTAATCCAAGAAGAGCACCGTGTTGAGTCATCGTCTATGGAACCAAACACAATGCGGTCGTGGCAGGTTGTCAAGTTTCCATGTGACCAGGATCTGCTCTACTCTCTCTATCTCTCTCTCTCTCCTCTTCTCGGTCCTCTCTACGCTTCTGTCGCTCTCTCACTGGCCTCTCTCGTTCTGTAAGCGTTACGACGAGCACGTGATCATCGTCCATGACCCAAAACACCAGCTCTGTCTTGCAGGTCAGTCCCTGTGACAAGGACTGCCTCTCTCTCTCTCTCTCTCTCTCTTCTCTCTCCTCTCTATTCTCTCTCTTTCTCTCACTCACTATTATCACTGGCTTTCTCTGGTTCTGCAAGCGTTTTAAGAAGAGCACGTGGATTGATCGTCTCATGACCCAACACCCAGCGTGTTTGCAGGTCACTTTCCATGTGAGCAGGTGAGGAGAAGCCTGTTCTTTGTTCCCTGTTCTGTTCCACTTGATCCCCTGGCTACGGATGGATGGCCTGTAGTTGCTTCCACTTTCCCTTGGGCAGCTGGGGGATCAAAAAGGCGTATTAGATCGTGGAGTGGTCCGTGGTGGGGTGTTCGTTGGTGGTGGTTGGTGTGTGTGTGACTGTGTGTGCAAGTATGTGTGTGTCGTGCGTGTGTGTGTCGGTTGTGTTTGTGCGTGGTGTTGGGTGTGTGTGTGTCGTGTCGTGTGTGTTTGTGTGTTGGTGTGTGTGTGTGCGTGTGTGTGACGGGCGCGCGCGCGCGTGTGTGTGTGTGTGTGTGTGTGTGTGTGATATATGTGTGTGTGTGTGTTTGTGTTGTGTGTGTGTGTGTGTGTGTGTGTGTGTGTTGTGTTTGTGGTGTTGTGTTGTGTGTGTGTGTGTGAGTGTGAGTGGTGCTGTGTGTGTGTGTAGAGAAGAGAGAGAAAGAGCTGGGGAGAGAGAGATGGACGGAGAGGAGAGAGAGAGAGAGGAGGGAGAGTGAGAGAGACGAGAGAGATGCTGCGTCCGTGCGCGCGCGCGCTCTCGCGCTTTTGGGTGTGTATGTATGTGCATTTGTATTTCCTCTCTCCTCTCTACTCTCTTCTCTCTCTCTCTCTCTCTCTCTATTGGGTACTCCCCGCTCCCGTCTCTCTCTCATGTCTCTCTCCCTCCCTCCCTCCCTCTCCTCTATCTTTCTGTCTCATTCTCTCTCTCTCTCTCTCTCTCTCTATCTTCTCTCTGTTTATACAGGTGTTGATAGGGAGGGAAGCATAGGGAGTAAGAAAAGAGGATGGATGGCAGGTGTGTGTGTGTAGTGGTGGTGTGTGTGGTGTGTGTGTGTGTGTGTGGCAGGGGGAAAGGGGGAGTAATCCACACGGTTTCGTTGTCATAATAGATCAGGGAATAAAAGCTCCTCATTAGCTCTTGACTTTGCGCCAGGAAAATTAAAACCAGTACGAACGAGTAGCGAAAGGCACCCGGCTGCCGTGCCGGAGCATAAATCACCCCGCAAATGTTGCGGGCCAAACACCAGTATCAAGTGATGAGAATGTTACATGCCCCCGTTTTTTGTATATGTACTCCGAGCGCTACGTTGTCAGTTCTACGCAACAAACACACCAAAAACAAAACACAAACCCACACAAACAAAAACACACACACACACAAATAAAAAACACCACTGGGAGTGCT
>JADBJO010001815.1:336093-353593 GCA_016801955.1 Conus betulinus
TTTCTTTCTATCTATCTACTATCCAACCGTCCGTCTATTTGTCTGGTGCGTGTGTGTTAATATAGATATGCATATCTGTCTAGCTATGTGTGTGTGTGTGTGTGTGTGTGGCGTGTGTGTGTGTGTGTGTTGTGTGTGTGTGTGTGTGTGTGTGTGTGTGTGTTTGTGGTGTCTATCTGTCTGTCTGTCGTATTCTACTACAAAAATCGCGTGAAAGACACAGAGATGACCGAGAAGAAGAGAATGCATGTGCATGGATATCGAGATTAGAGAGGACACACTGACCTATGTATGTATGCATGTATGCATGTATGTATGTATATATATATATATATTGATATAATATATATATATATATATATATAGAGAGAGAGAGAGAGAGAGAGAGAGAGAGAGAGAGAGAGGAGAAGAATTGACGTAAAAATTCAAGCAAGTAACGTAAACAAATATAATCCAATATTTCGAGCGGCTGCTCTTTTTCAAGGACAACAGACTGTGTAGTCACGTCAAAAGTGGAGTGACATCATTAGGGTCCTCATATATATATATATATATATCTATATATATATATCTATATATATATATGCGTGCGTGTGTGTGTGTGTGTGTGAGAGAGAGAGAGAGAGAGAGAGAGAGAGAGAGAGAGAGAGAGAGAGAGAGAGATTTATCGTAATGCCCTGAAAAAACAGCGACTCGTTCACTCACAGAGCTTTTTCTTTTTTTTTTTCCTCCAGCGGATCTTGTAGGTGCACGGCAAGCTAGTGGATTGAAGCACTCTGTTTTTTTAGGCAACCTTAAAACAATACACTTACGTACTTCCTGAAACACACTTCCACGACAAAAGACCTGAAATTAAACTACATTACCTGAGTTTCACAATAATCATCGGCGAGGATATATTGTAATTTGTAGACAACGTTCTTGAGTTTGATGCGCTCTGCCCTCAATTCTCATACACTTACGATCTCCGTGGTGAAAAAAAAACTCAACCACCACCACCACATCCCCCATTCATCGAACAAAATGTGTGCACGTCATTCATTTAACACTCACCGCAAGCAGACGACAGCCGATGAACGCGAGTCACACAAGCGACGAGCAATCAGCACCACGACGACAACGAAGATCGATACAACTGCAACAGGCATTGGCTCCAAACTGTGACTGACCTGCCCCTCGGGCTCCCGTTCACCTTGCCGTGGGGCGGAATTCGCAGCAGGGAAACGAAAAGCCGTGCGCCGCTTGCTTGGCCGGGAAACACAAAGTGTCGTCTGCCTGGGGAGCCAATTGTCGTCTGCTGACCTAAACTGACTGGTTCGGCTTGCCTGATACTGCCCAAAATAGAAACTGCTGGCCCGGAATATAAATAGAATGGGGGGAAGTGAAGGCGCGTGGTTTGATTGGGGGAGAGGGAGGAACGGAGGGAGGGGGGAAGAGAGAGAATGAGGTCCTTGAAAGTGAACAGCACTGAAATTATTTTCCCAAGAGAAACAGTAAACACGTGGGGTAGTCTTTGCTCCCCTAAGGAAACCTAACACAGAGTAACTTTTATTCAAGACTGGCACAGCCTTTTAAACTTGAACAAAGTCAGACAAATACAAAGACGAACAATCTAATAGTGGGGGAAAAACAAGCGCAGGCCAACAACTAAATTGTCTTCATAGTAATGACTTGGCAGAACTTTGAACTTAAGGAGGGGGGGGGGGGGGGGGGGGCGGCAGGAGGTTGAAGATGTAAAAACTGGGAACATGAAATACATCTTCAACCTCCTGCCGCCCCCCCCCCCCCCCCCCCCTCCTTAAGTTCAAAGTTCTGCCAAGTCATTACTATGAAGACATTTAGTTGTTGGCCTGCACTTGTTTTTCCCCCACTATTAGATTGTTCGTCTTTGTATTTGTCTGACTTTGTTCAAGTTTAAAAGGCTGTGCCAGTCTTGAATAAAAGTTACTCTGTGTTAGGTTTCCTTAGGGGAGCAAAGACTACCCCACTGTTTACTGTTTGCTGTTCCCTGCCTCATTTCATTTCAAATTCCCAAGAGAAATTTAACAATTTTTTTTTCGCCAATCGCTTAACCCGACACGTCACACACACACACACACACACACACACACACACACACACACACACACACATACACACACGCACGCACGCACACACACACACACGCACACACACACACACGCACGCACGCATGCAAGCAAGCACGCACGCGCGCACGCACGCACACACACACACACACACACACACACACACAGAGTTGATATTGGTGGCCGATTCATTGTATGGGTACCCGGTTTGACTGATTGACCTACATTCTGCAGCTAATTTTCTTCGCATGTCCGCAGAATTCAGTTGTCCCCAGAAAACGTGTAAGTGACAAAAGTCTGCAGAACTACCAGTTCACACACACACACACACACACACACACACACACACACACACACACACACAATCACGCACGCACGTACACACGCACGTACGCACAAACGCACGCAAGCACATACATGCGTACATACACACGCCCGCATGCATGCACACACGCACGTATGCGCGCACGCACGCACGCACACACATACATGCGTGCGCGCGCGCGCGCGCGCGCGTGTGTGTGTGTATGTGTGTTTGTGTGTGTGTAGTAGTAGTAGTAGTAGTAGTAGTAGTAGTAGTAGTTTCATTTTTACGTCTTTTCACAAAATTGTGTGATATGAGAGAGAGAGAGAGAGAGAGAGAGAGAGAGAGAGAGAGAGAGAGAGAGAGAGAGAGAGAGAGACGCTTGACGCTTTGACGATTTATTGCCTTCAGCTTAACAAGCCATTAAGGCAGGGGGGTACACATATGACTTGACACATTGATTCATTAAAGTATGATGAAAATAAGGTATAAGGAAGATAAATAATGATTAAATTAACAAATTAGCAAAGTATCAGGAAGTAATGGGCTTATCAAATCGCTCACATTGTTAGAAAGGCACACATATTTATAACAAATGACTAACCCACACGTGGGAAAATAGTCGAAAAACTTCCGTATATAACGTCCTTTCCTACGCTACCATTCCCACCCGGTTAGTTCAAAAATACTGTTCCCATTCCCTTCACTCGCCTTACACGCTAAACACAACTAGTAAACGTAAGCTCACATTCTTTCCATTCCCCGTTTTTCTCAACCTCACCATCTAATCTGCCGGTTCCCCGACCACCTGACCGCGCTTCTCCCTCCCCCCTCCCTTTCCCGCTCCCCTTCACGTTGTCCCATAAACACTCACGCACAAGTGCATGCGCGCACGCACGCACACACACACACACACACACACACACACACACACTGAGACTACAGGGCCATCCACCTCTTACAAAAGAATATACTAATACAGAACAAATAAAATCAAAATACAATACAATTGTCGTCAAGTTCTAATTTCTTTCTTCTCGCATTGGTAGCTTCAGTCAAATAGTTAGCAAGAGCAATAATGGTTGTGTCATTACGTGTTGACAAGAGATTTATTACGCCACCTACTGTAGGCTCAATATGAGTCATTTTGAAAAATGAACATTTTCGGCGAATATCTGAGAAGAAGCAACATTGGAAAAGAAAGTGTAATTCATCTTCATTATTGTGACCGCACATTGGGCAGTCATCACTTCGTTTCTCTGGTCATAAACCAGTGTTTTGCAGCGCCTAGACCATGCACTCTTAATCTAAACTTCACCAGATCTTCTCTCATCTTTTTATTCGTTATTAAGGACAGATACCTCTCAGCTTCAAACGTGATTTTAAAGGAATGATACCATTCATATTTACCATTATTTTCAATTTCGGAGTGCCAGTTTTGTTTGTAGCATGAAACAAGTCTTTCCTTAAATTCTGATATAACCCCCTTCTCGGAGCCAACACCCTGATACAACCATACTATCCAAGCCATTTTCTGTCAGCGTGTTCCTAACTTCTGATGCCCAGTTGTGTTTGCCTGCTTCTAATTGTATTAACATCATATCACAGGCTTGCCTACATATTCTATTAATTGGTAATCTGACACACTCGCAACCAGTATTTAACACATTTTACTGCTGTTCGAACATACAATGGATATCTTCCTGTTTCTCCGTAAATCATTTTGTTTGAAGAGTGTAATGGTACATCCAGGAATCGTTTAATGGCAAAAGTATGTACTTTTTCTATTAACCCTGTATCTTCCAACCCCCAAACTTCTGCTGCGTAAGTCAATAAGGCTAGATCTGGGTATCAAAAAGCTTCCAGAATAGAGAAGGATCAATTGTATGTAGTTTCCTTAGTGATTTTTGAATTTCAGTAACACCCAACTTACCTTTTCTGCACATGTCGGAAAGGGCAGCACTCAAACGTAATTTTGTTGTAAATGTTAAGCCTAAGTATTTGTATGTGTTTGTTGATTTAATTTCTTCATTTCCAATTTCCATTTTTTTTCTCTTATTCCAAGATAACCACCTTTACGGAAAACCATAACATTAGTCTTATGGGATTACTTCTAGGCATAATCTGTTGGCTTCTTTTTTTAAGATTGTTCAACTGATTCTGTAAACCTACGACAGTATCTGATAGCAAAATCACATCATCTGCAAAGAGCAAAAGAAATACCTCTGCAGATCCTGCTACCATCTGGACTCCATGCTTCTCTTTCCTGATCAAATTTGCGGCTAATTCATTGACAAAAAAGGAAACATAATTGGGCTAAGCACACATCCTTGTTTTACTCCCTCGGACAAAACAAAAAAAAAATCAGAATAAGAATGCTTATCTCTGACTGACACATGCAATGACTGAGTCGTAGACTCCTCGAAGTGCTTTATACAAATTTCCATCAACCCCACTTCTCCTTAACACATGCCATAAGACATTTCTGTCAACAGAATCAATGCTTTTCTGAAATCGACGAAAGCTACATACAGCTTAGAATTTCTTGCCAAATATTTTTCAACAACAGAGTATAAAGTGAAGATGTGATCAATTGTACTATACCCTGCTCTAAACCCTCCTCCTTGTTCCTCTGCTAATTTCCTTCATTATCTGCCCATCATGAGAGTCGCTTATTCAGAATAGATGTGTACACTTTGCTCACGACACTTATTAATGCTACACCGCGGTAATTATCGGGTAGATTAGCATCCCCTTTTTTGTAGATTGGAATAATAATGGATTTACACCATTCTTTTGGGAAAATGCCTTGTTCGAATATCTTGTTGAAAAGTTCATGAGAAATTCAGTTACTGTTTCGTTTGCATGTTTAAGCATTCAGCAAGTATCATATCAGTACCAGAACTTTTTCCGGCTTTAAGTTTGTGTTAATACTAGATACAACTTCCTCTTCAGAGATAGGATCGTTAAAAAGAGGCTCATCTGATTCGTCCATTGGTTCGTCGGCTAAGATTTCCTCTTGAGCCAGCCCAGGTGTCATCATGTTAAATATCCTGTGGAAATGTTCATACCACTGGTCCATGGAGATATCACTGTGCATTACATTTTTTTTCTGTTCACAGTTCTAATAATTTTCCAGAAAGCCCTAGGGTCGCTGGTTGACTGTTCTAGTTTAATTATCCTTCCATCGTCAAATTCTTTTTTCTTAATAAATAGTTCTTTGTATTGTCTCCTCTATGCTGTACATTACTCTTTTTTGATCTTTCGAATAGTGTTAGGTAACGTCTGACGACTCGTTTTTCTTTTGAGCGCATTGTTTATCATACCATTCATTTATGCATTTCTTCTTATTGCCCACAGTTCGAGTCATGGAGACAGCAGCGCCACACAAAGCTTTAATAAATATATCTAGGGAAGTGTTGATGTCAATGGAAAGTGCTTGAGCAGCTTCTTGGATGGATATGGCAATTAAACACATGCGAATTCATTTTCATGTCTGTACTTTTGCAAATAATCTTCAGACCACACAATACAATTCTCTTCATTATCTACGATTCTAGACTTGTCTATACAGTCAAAACTAGATTTCCAACTGAACTCGACTGGCAAATGCCAAGAATCAACACGCTTTCCAATATGTAAATGACAGTTACTTGCAAACAGCCCTTTAGTGATTATAAAATAATCAATCACACTATTACCATGTGGTGAAATATAAGTAAACTGACTATCAAAATCGCCAGCACAAGTACCGTTCACAATAATACAATCCAACAAGAAGCACAAATTCAACAATGACTCACCAAAGTTTTTGATAAACAATTCTTTTGACTGCCGGTTAATTAAATCATCAACATCATCAACATCAACATCATCCACAGGGGAATAAATAAGTGCTTCATTCCAGTTAGGGTTGCTTCCATCCTGTCCTTGCATTTAGATCCCCACAGATCACAAGATGAAATTCCCCATCATTTACAATGTTGAGAATAGATTCTCCAAGTAAAACAATTCCATCTTTCTGCATTTTATTGCTATACAAAGGACTGTTCTCCGGAGCAACGGATGTTGCCATAATCAGCACATCCTTATCAACTTGAAAAAACACACATACGTATTAATTTACAACTACAGAATTCTCACAATCAATCTTCATATGTGTTATGTAGCGTCGGTAGCATCTGCGGACTGAAAAACAGCAACCCACCCACCAATTTCTTCCTTGTTTTGATAACCTTTTTTGCAGGCACATAGTATTTCACAAAGTTAGTAAAAATTCCGGAATAGTCAAAAAAGTGTTATCCACAAAGGTTTCTGTCAATCAGACAAATCAAACAGTTCAATGTATTTAATGAACGAGATGTTGGTCAGTTTCGTGTATAAGTTTTCTACATTGTAAGTCAGGAATCTCAAATCACATGGATGGCCGAGCCTGTCCTATTGTTTTTTTAACGTTTCTGTCTGACCGACGGGGAAGGGGGGTACCTGCCTGGGTTCTTGTTCACAGGCGTGATGTCCGAGGTGTTTCCTGGCCTTGGTTGCGGGCGATGAAAAAACTCCGCACGCCCGACTGCCGTGACCCGCTGCCACCACGACTTGCACATGATGACCTTGGGCTGCCGGCCTGCCGAGATGAAGACGGACGAGAAGGGGAATCCCCTGCGTTGGCTGTGTCGCGCGGTACACACGTCACCTCTGACCTGTTTGTTTACAGTGTCACGCAGGGGGGCAGCCGTAAACTGGTGTCCGTGTTGCGTCAGGATCCACCACCTCAGCATAAGTTCTTGGGTCAGGTTGTCTTGGCTCCACAACTAACCGCCCCTTCTAAAGAATGCCACCTTACCCTCCTTCTTGGCTCAGCGACTAAACTGGCTTGCTGGTGGGTAAGGTCATTGGCCACGGTTACACCCTTGTTCTTCAGTTTTAGCACGGAAGTCCTTGTTCGTCATAACTGACATTTTGTCCTTCCACCTGCTGAACTTAACTATCACAGGTCGGGGTCCGCCACTTCTGCTCTGCCTACACGATGGGCCCGAGCGATGTCGTCTGTTGTCCACGTCCTGTCCGTCTCCACGCTGTTCAGGACGTCTGTCACCGCTTTGGCACAGGAGTCGAAGGTCTCCCTCCTCTCTGCTGCAGGCACCCCAAACATAGGGAGGTTGTCTCGTCTGGAGAACCCTTCGAGTCTGTCCACCTCCTCCCTCAGTCGTGTCAGTTGTTTGGTCATATCATTGATTGTTGTTGTAAATCGTTGCATTTCTTTTTTTGCTGTTTTCTTTGTCGGCGTACAGATCATTGATGTCAGCTGTAGTGTCTTGAAGTAGAGTAAAACACCGGTCACTGTCAGTTTCCAGTTTACCACAGCATTTGTCTATTTCATCACACATTTAGTTTTGACAAGACCAATATCTGTTTTTTAACTGAATTGAGGTCTTGTTTCATGAGTTCCATGTTAGCTTCCAGTGATTCAAACCTGTTCTCCTGTCGATTGTTGGCGTCTAGAATCCGCTGTACAGTATCCGCTGGCAGGCGAAAATCACTAGAGACCTGTAGAGGGGTACATACGGGACTGCTTTCGTCAGCGTTTGTCTGCGCACTGTCTTGTTTGTTGTGATCAGGTCCAGGATTTGATTCAACGTCTCCACAACACAAGGGATACGCCGCCGCCACAAAAACAAAAAAAAAAACCAATTATGTCCACTTTGCCTCTTGTTGTGATCACACGTATCTTCATCTTCATGACAAACGGGACTCGCTTCGCCATGAAGCACAAGAAAGTGGGGAGGAAAAGTCCACAAGCCACTCGGAATTGCACGCTGTGAATCGGCATGTTTGAAACTTCACTTGATTTTCACATATGCACAATCAGCACACACTTTTCTATTTATGTGTAACTAAAATCTCACTGTAGGGCGGGTTCGTCATAATTAGCAAAAAACGTACATAATTGCTAGCTGTGGAGAAAAAAAAAACAACACGTCCCGGTCATCGTGCTGAGAGAGAGAGAGAGAGAGAGAGAGAGAGAGAGAGAGAGAGAGAGAGAGAGAGAGTATGTGTGTGAAGCATAGGTGTGTGGAAGTGCGCGCAAAATATGGAATAATTACCATTTGTAACATTATAGTAAATATCTAACAGGACTACATATTAAACAAAAGGTAACTTTGAAAGCAAAATCAACATCAGAAAAAAACATCAGTCACTGCCATGCCTAATAAACATGGTAAGTATGCCTTAAAAGTCGCACAATCAAATAAAACGTGGGCTCTCGACACGTTTGCCTAACCACATATGCATTTCGTTCCTGCACTATATTTTGTTCTGAATGCGTCGAATTTCAGTCTACAAAATACTGAAACAAAGTTTCTGTACTGATACATATCACGAACCTGCAGGTGTTCAATGCCTTCAACCTGATCAAAGCTGAGAACATGGCTATTTCGAGCATTAACCCGCAAATAAACGGATGTTCTGGTTGTTTTCTAAAAAAAAGTCCCAAGCCACTTGTTTCAAAACTTGATGACTCTCATGTAAAGTCAAGGGGACAGAAAGTGACTGTGCACTCATTTCAGTTTTGGCTCCCTTTTTGGCAGATCTGTCAGCGAATTCATTGTCCAAAATTCCACAGTGGGAAGGGACCCAGAAAAAAAAGTTAAACCGGTTCTCTTGCACATTAAAATATGAATTAAAAAAACATATTTCCTTTAAAATAAAGTTTTCAGAATTAGAACTGAAAAACCTGATAGATTGTAGTACTGACATTGAGTCGACACATAACAATACTTGCAAGATTGATTGCGGTAAATCAATCAAATATGTCAAAGCCATTAGTATAGCTATCATTTCGGCGACTAAGATAGATCGATTTTTTTCCTATTGAATATGCTTTATTACTTTAAGTGATGAATAACAAAAGCAGATCCAGTATCTTAGTTCTTTGTCAATGATCCATCCGTAACCTTACCTTAAATGGTTAGGATACTTGCTTTGCATATGCATCTTTGCTAAATATGACACGATATGCAGATGATCAGCTTTTTAGCATCAGTGTGATTAAGGTCAAATTTTGCCCTGTTTCTTTCCCAGCTTGGGACTGGATCAGTATGAAAAATCTTTGCCAGAGAGTAGGGGGTCAAATCAGTTTTCTGCAACAAATGGGCAGAGTACGAGCCAATAGTAGACAAGCAGAAATGTTTTTTTTCGCTCATTTGGGGTAATCAGTAGATGGATTTAAAGAGATTTCTGTTTTATTAACACCTTTCATAGCTGTACATTTCACGACATATTTTGCCAAAGTGAGAGTTCTGTATTCGTTTAAAGGCAAAACACTAATTTCCGAATATGTCCCTACTGTAGAAGCATGTACAGGGATTCCCAAGCATGATTTAAAAGCCTTGCTATCGACACTTTGCAGTTTTTGCAACAAATATTTAGGAGCACAAAAGAAAGCTTCTTGAGCATACGATAGCTTAGAACGAACGAGTGATATTGCCAGATGTTTCAATGTTTTTACATCCTGGCACCAGCTTTGCTTGCTTAAGATTTTCAAAAAAATTAAACTTTTCCTAGCCTGGTTTAAGAGATAATCAATGTGAACTTTCCATGTCAGTTTAGATGTGAAGTAAACTCCTAAGAATTTTACTGTGTGGACATACTGAAGTATTATTCCATCAGGTCTAAAAGATGGCAGATCAACAGAATCATCACCATTATTGAATAACGTTATATACGTTTTTTTCATGGGAAAGTTTCAGTCCATTTTCAAGCAAGTACTTACTAAGATTATTTAGCTCTGCCTGATACATTTTTTGTAATAGTTGATTGATCTTTTTGGCGTGCTTTTTCTTAGACTAGCATTTATCCACATACACAGATCATCAGTATACTGCACAACGGTAGCGTTTTTAGTTACGTGCTTTGGGAGATCATGTAACAAAATATTAAATAACATTGGAGCAATTACGGAACCTTGGGGAATGCCCATTTCCAACGATTTAAAATTTGAATATGTGTTTTCTACACTGACTTGCAAACTTCTTTCTGATAAAAATTCTCTAGCGTAGTCATAAAAACTACCAGATATGCTAATTTTTTTCAGTTTATAAAGCAATCTAGCATGTCACACGCTACCAAATGCTTTTTTAACATCAAAAAATGTCGTCAGAGTACTCTTTTTTTCTGGCAAATTGATGCTTAATTTGTGTTGTTAATTTTACAATGTGGTCAGTTGTTGTTGATCTTCCTTTTCTGAAGCCTGTCTGATTAATAGGTATTATTTCATTTTTATCACAAAAATAGATAAGCCTATTTAGTATAGTTCTTTCCATAAGTTTCCCTACATGAGACGTCAGAGCTACAGGCCGGTAACTGTGGAGACTTGTGGGAGACTTTCCTTGCTTTACAATGGGAATAATTACAGACTGTTTCCAAATTGATGGCATAACACCATTATTCCAAACCCGTTGGAATATTTTTCAATAAAAAACAAAGATGATTATCTGGTAAATGTTTTAGCATTTCATTCGAAACAGCGTCCAATCCAACTGATGATGATTTATTACCTATCAGGGAGAGGGAGTCGTTTTTAACTCGCATATAGTTATTGGGGCATTTATGTAGTGGTCATTGTTTGAAACTGGCTCTTCGTATATCTCTGTTTTTTCTTCCCTTTTCCTATATTGTATGCAATCTTGTGGAAGACTTTCTAGACGCATCGTCTTTGAAAACATGTTAGCGAATGCTTCTGCTTTTTCAGATGAGGTTGAGAATTTTTTATTATCCAAATTAACTGGATATCTTGGGAGATTTATCCGTTTTTTTTTCATAGTTTGAAAATTTTGCCACACTTTTTGAAGGTCCTTATGATGAGAAAACTTCTTTAGCACAAAACGCTGTCCAGAAAACTGCTTTGCTTTTGCAATTACTCGGTTAGAGTGTGACTTAGCTTTCTTCATTTCTAGGTGGTTTTCTTCACTTTTGTTTTTAATATATTCTTTGTATTTCAGTTTCTTTAAGGCTACAGCTTCTTCGCAATCCTTAGTCCACCACACATTGCCGGTATGAAATGTTTTTTTGAGAATTATTAGTATGACATTTTGGTATTTGAATCATCAGCGGCCAAGAAATCATTTTGTTGAATTTTGAATACATATCATTAACATTTTCTTCATCTTCACAAAAAGTCTCTATGTGTCTATAGGAAAGAAAAGCCTTGAACTTATCCCAGTTGGCAAACTTATAATGTATTTAGGTATTTTGTCTTCAGGCAAATTTTTTTTATGTCGTATGTTTTATTAATTGTCATTGTGATGGGCAGATGATCACTTCCAAGAGTGTCATCAAAAGTTTGCCACAAGCATTCAAAAGCTAACTGGGGAGAAATCATTGTCAGATCTATTGCGCTTGATCTATGGGTGGGAATATCAGGAATCCTAGTTATACTCCCATCATTAAGCAGATACAATGAAGAATCTACCACGTTTTCAAGAAAACGATTGCTTGTTATGGATAAACAACCTTTGTCCCAAAATGGGGCGTGAGCATTAAAATCTCCGGCAATCAACCATCTTTCCTTAGAGCTGTCTATTGTATGTAACCATTCAGTATTTTTCTAGTCTGGACCTGGTCTTCCTAGGTGTCGTCCAGAACAGCTGCCGGACGTGTCTCCCCAAGTTGCCGGCAAGCACATTGGCTCCTCTCCGGGTCAGGTGAAGGCCGTTTAGCAGCGTCCTGTTGTTTGGCTTCAGGTTGGCGTGACCGATGAAGCTCACTTTTGCCACGTCAAACAACTCGGAGCTTGTAAAAAGCATTAAACAAATCAATTTTCATGCCCAGCTCTAGATGACCAACAGGCGCGGTTTTGCTGATAATGATCTTTGCTTGAGGATTTTGGGCAGCAATGTCTTTAACAGGTGTAGAAAAGGTTTTTACTGCAGACATCGGGGTCCGTATGTTTCAGATCGTTTATCCCACAGTGAATAACAATAGCATCCACTCGTCTTTCAACTGAGGATACTGCATTCTCCAATGTTGGTTTTAAGTCACTGATCTTATGAGCTTTCCTTGACAAGGTACTTAAACCGTAAGACCGTCCGAGTCTTCTCCCATTGACTCCAGTCAACACAGAATCGTGCAAAAAAGGCCGTCCGAGTCTTCTCCCATCGACTCCAGTCCACACACAATCGTGCAAAAGACCGTCCTAGTCTTCTCCCATCGACTCCAGTCCACACACAATCGTGCAAACGACCGTCCTAGCCTTCTCCCATCGACTCCAGTCCACACACACAATCGTGCAAAAGACCGTCCCAGTCTTCTCCCATCGACTCCAGTCCACACACAATCGTGCAAAAGCAAAACAAGAGGGACATCCTGCATTTCTTCCTTGATTTCCTCAGTTCTATTCCAACGCCCTTTGACGTCATTTTTGCTTTTGACATTATTGATGGGAGGTTCTGAGTCTTTTTCTGCTCTCTTATTTTTATTTTATTTATTTATTTTTTTTTTGTTGGTCTTGTGCTCTGTCTCGAACAAGTTGCCTTTGACGGTTTGAGACTGACAGTTGGTGGGATTGACCTTGCAGCTTCCGCATAGGTGAGGCTTTGAGTTGAGTTAGATTTTTTAGAACTAACGTTCTGTGCCTTACTGTTGCACTGCTCTTCTGGAGACCCTACTACTGGTGGTTTGCTAAAGTTGGAAATCAGGTCGTTTTGCTCATTAACAGTTTTTTTTTTCTAATGAAACAATCCTCTCACATAGTTTCTCAATCATTAATTTGTTTCAGCTCCTTGATTTCTCTTACTGTGTCTGAAGCAGTTGCACAGTTTTCATCGCTGCTCGTTTCTCGGTTGTTAGGTTAGGGCCTGTTTGCGCGTCCAGAGCTTGCAGCACAGATCGCTCCAAAACTTTTCCGAAAACAGGCTGGCTGTTCACACATTTTCGCCTGACTTGAGTCTTTTTTCCGAAGTCAGGCAGGCTGTTTTGACGATTACGCAGACTTCTGGATCTTGTCATCTGGTCATGGTTCTGGTAGATTTGCTTAATTTCAGCCAAGTGTAAGTTTAGTTACTGACAGTTTCCGCCATCTTGAATCTCCTCTTGTGTGTGTGTGTGTGTGTGTGTGTGTGTGTGTGTGCGCGCGTGCGTGCGTGTGTGTGTGTGTGTGTGTGTGTGTGTGTGTGTGTGTGTGTGTGTGTGTGTGTGTGTGATCAGGGTTTTAGTGCAAGTGTACTTACGTATGTGTCATACATACGGATATATTCATGTGTATATGTGTTGCAACAGGTGCATGTTTTTGTGTGCGTGGTTTTGCAAGCGTCTGTGTGTGTATCTCTCTCTCTCTCTCTCTCTCTCTCTCTCTCTCTCTCTCGCTCGCTCGCTCTCTCGCTCTCTCAGTCTACATTGTGTGTGTGTGTGTGTGTGTGTGTGTGTGTGTGTGTGTGTGTGTGTGTGTAAATGTAATGGAAAAGAATGTTTATAGAGCGCTTTACCTGGCAAGATCCCAAAGCGCATATCACAGAAAGGCATGATAAAATACTAATTCTAATTGAAAGCACACACACACACACACACACACACACACACGAAAAAGTCACACACGCGGACAGACACACACGTGTGCGTCAACACCAGCAAACTCGCTCACAGTGATAAGTGGGTATCGTTTATCAGTCCGATGGAAGAGATGTGTCTTTAGGGAGGTTTTAAAAGTCTCTAAAGAGTCTGTGTCACGCAGAGAGGAAGGGAGACTATTCCATAGAGCAGGTGCCTGGCAAGAGAAAGATCGTTGGCCTGAAGTTTTCAGGCGAGCGGAGGGAAGCCGAAGCAGACGAGAATCGGTGGATGAGCGTAAGTTGCGAGACGGAACATAGAGATGGAGGAGGTCAGAGAGGTAGGAGGGAGCCGGATTATTCAGTGATTTGAAAACCAGGAGGAGAACTTTAAAGTCAATGCGAGATTGAACTGGAAGTCGGTGTAAGGATGACAGAATTGGTGATATGTGATCAGATCTAGAGGAGTGTGTGTGTGTGTGTGTGTGTGTGTGTGTGTGAAATTCCTCGATGGAATTGACTGAAGATGATAAAATGGTCATGCATAACAGTATTTCTACTACCTCAGTACATCTCGTGAAAAAAATCTCTTCCGACCCCCCCCCCCCCCCCCCCCCCCCCCCCCCTTCACACACACACACACACACTGTCTGTTCCATATACTCTTTCCGGTACCTTCGTTTTCAGGTGGCTGTCCACGTCATCATCCCCATCCCCTTCCATTCTCTTCTCACCTCCATCTTTGTACAGCTGCAGACGTTTAGTGTTCGTGCAAGCGTCTCGTCGCTGAAAGTGAGTTAACTCTTGCCTGGAACATTGTGAAGGTTGATGAGTTATGTCCCTGGATTCAAGGCTCCCGTTCGTCCATAACAAATCCCAATCGCTTCACCTTCCACTCAGAAGGATTTACTAAATCTGTTGTACAAATATAAATAGATATTAGGAAATAGTTAGAGAGGAGTTTGTTTTTGACTGCTAGCCCTTAGGACGAGATTAATTTCTATTGTCTACATCAAGTACTATGTGATTTTTCAACGAAAAGCTGAATTAGAAACGAAATGCCCTCTCTCTCTGTCTCTGTCTGTCTCTCTGTCCCCTGTCTCTCTCTCTCTCTCTGCACACGATGAAGCGTCGATGTTGAAGTTTGGGTCAGTGCTGATCACGACTGTGTTCATGAGAGTGTTATGATGTTCATGAGTGTTATGATGTGGTTTGTGATGAGGACCGGCCTGCAGTAAGTGCACAGACTATGACACAACGTAAAACTGAAGAATCTGACAATTGGGTGCGATCATGATTTTACAGAATAAAGATGAACTCAAAGACGTTTTTCAGGTGAATGAACAACAGAACGACCCTCCAGAGAATGTGATTATCAGTGACATTATGTCACACCTACAGGAAATGATGAGAAATACGGACAGCGTTCATTCTCCTAACAGAGATAATGTGCAGTTGGCTTCCAGCAGCAATTCAGCTGTGCGGAACGGAAATTTTGATGACTGTGTCTAAAGTTTTGGCAGTCACAAGGACAATCATATCAGCATTCGATGTTTTTTTTTTTTTTTTTTTTTAAAGTGCTTCTGTGATATGGTTTCCTAATTGCTATGTTATTTTATGACACGCATTGTCTTTGTTTATTCTTTGACATTTATTTTCTATTCATTCATTCAATCGCTCTCTCTCTCTCTCTCTCTCTCTCTCTCTCGTACATTCAAACACAAGCGATGTGTACTGAAGGGTAGAGATGTTCTCGGAACGTGCACCTGTTGTTTTCTTAAGTGAAAAAAAAAACCCTCTCATTAACACCTTCAGATTAAAGTTATTTCATTGAGAAACATTGAAAGTGGGGATGGTGGTTGGAGAGAGAGAGAGAGAGAGAGAGAGAGAGAGAGAGAGAGAGAGAGAGAGAGAGAGAGAGAGATATATGAGAACAGAAATCCTCATTAATTTCTCCCTTCACTCTGTAAGTGGCTGAACACGTCATCCACTTTCCCTCCACCTCCATCCTTCCCTCCCTCCCCCCCCCCCCCCCCCCCCTTTTTTTTTTTTTTTAACTGCAGGCGTTCGTCGTCCTCCTGGTGCAAGGGAGAAGACTCTTGCCCGAAAGATTGCGAGGCTTGATGGGTTACGTCCCTGGATTCCGGGGCTGTGCTTCTGCCAGAGAAAAAAGAAATACGAGCTATGTAATTAAAATAGACCTGCTGAAATAAAAAATTATTCATTTTCAAAAATAAATGGGAGAGCGGTGTTAAAGAAAGAATTCGTCAAGACTGTGTCCTGCCCACTCACCATTTTCCTCGCCCTTCAACTCCTCGACGCACGCATACGCGCGCGCGCGCGCACACACACACTTTCATGTGACTTCACATGAAATCATCTTCACGTCTCAACATCAACACTCACTCCATCTTCGTTAAAACACACACACACACACACTCACACATACACACACGCGCGCACGCACACGCACACAAAAGCAGTTTTTTGTCCGGGCGTAGCTTTCACCTGTCAAGGGAGTAAACTCGGACTTGCGAGACTATGCGATGATTAACGCGTTCTGTGTCCCTTGAATTTTGGGGCTTTCCGTGAACGTGTCTTCAATGCCGCAGTATCGTCGTCAGGGGTCCTAGTCTGAAATGCTGGAGCGTTTTTGTTTGTATGTTTGGTTGATTGTTTCCGATGTGTGTGTGTGCGTATGTGCGTGTGCGTGTGCGTGTGCGTGTGTGTGTGTGTGTGTGTGCGTGTTCTTTTCTTTTTTTTTTTGTTTTTTTGTTTTGTTTCTATTTTCTTCCTTGGTGGATATGGTTCAGACTTTTTGCGTTAGAGTCACGTCACCATTCTGTGTGTGTGTGTGTGTGTGTGTGTGTGTGTGTGTGTGTGTGTGTGTGTGTGAGGGTGAGGGTGGCGGAGTCATGTATAACGTAGAATTCTTCGGACTGAGTCAGCTTCCTCGATGTGTCCGGGCTTCAGGATTCGTGTGTCTCTGCGATGATGTCTACATTGCTGGAGACACACTGTGGGAGTCCAGGCTGCCGCCGATATAGGCGCACGTCTTTCCTCTGAAGTTTCCGAACGGTTCTGAGGTTTTGGATTAAGAAGAAGATCATCTGGAAACTGTTTTGCTCACTGGTGATGCATTTCGCTTTCGTACATTTCTTTCTTTCTTCATTTTTTTTTCTTTCTTTCTTAAGTCTTTCTCTCTTCTTTTTCTTTTTTCTTCCTTCCTTTCTTAATCTCATGGAGCAATGGTTTTGTTGTGCTGGCTGACAGACATGGGGGGGGGGGGGGGGGGGGGGGGGGGGGGGGGTTACTGTACAAAGAATTACTGCAGTCAGTAGTAACCTTCTTCAAAGCTTTTTTTTTAACCTCTCTTGAACAAATAACAATTCGCTCTAGACATCTTTCTTGTGGTTATCTTGGACTCGTGGACACGACGAATGTGACTTTTTGTCACATCGGTTGATTTCGTATAACTCTTCTGAGGGAGGAGGGGGACGGGGGGGGGGGGGGGGGGGGGGGTGTTCTTCATTTGGAAATGCTCTGTGTGTCAGACACCTGTGATA
>JADBJO010001815.1:363593-371093 GCA_016801955.1 Conus betulinus
TGATTAAATGTTGATGTTTTCGCCTGTCGTCGGTGCAGCAATAATCAGAAAATCTGAAAAGTCGGTTCCCTCAGTGAGGCCTGACAGGCACTGTTAAACCTCATTAAACACATGAAATAACAACATTGCATTTTTTGTCAAGTTTACTTTTATACTTTCTGACTGGCTGGAGAGAGACGGCGTGTGTCTAGGTCTTTTCAGATATTCGTTGCTAGAGTCTACGAATACTTTGTTTCTGTAATCAAGATAAAAAGACTTCAAATAAAAACGATTAGCTTTTGACAATTTACTTTATTCTGAAAGAAACAGTTCGCCAGCTCCATGGTATGAATTCAGTGTATGGCCAAGCATGCAACAGCTGCACTGACTCCCTTGAGCGTGCAGAAAAAAAGTGCTCTTGTTTGGCAAAACAAGCTGTTTGTCAGCAATCCGTGCACACTGACTCGAACTGTCTACAGGTGAAAATCCTGATGCACGTGACAGCATGAAGGTATGGGAGTGCGTTGTGCTCACCACAATGGCCATAAAAGCCGTCGAATACCCGTTCTGAAGCACACACCAACATGCCAGCGAGACGAAAGTTGAGAAATTTCGATCGTGCCCGAGCTATCGCCTGGCTGCAGGACGGAGTAGGCGTCCGAGAGGTGGCCAGAAGGCTGCAAGTGTCACACTCTCGGTCATCATCCGTCTGAGACAGCGCCATCAAACCACAGGCACCGTCCAGGAACGGCCACGCCAGGGCGTCCCAAGAAAACCACACAACGTGAGGACCGGTACCTCTGCAGACAGCCCTTCGGGAGAGGACAACCACCGCCAATGCCTTGAGTCAGCAACTGCGTGCTTCCCACAACACAGCAGTAAGCGGGCAGACCACTCGGCGTCGCCTACATGCCGCCGCCTTGCGTTCCAGGCGTCCGGTGAAGAAGCCCATGCTGACTGCAGGTCACAGGGCACGCCGACTTGCTTGGTGCCAGGACCATTTGAGGTGGACTCGTGCTCATTGGGGCCATGTCCTGTTCACCGACGAATCGCGCTTCATGGTGAGCCCCAAAGACGGCCGCATCAGGGTGTGGCGGCGCCCACAGGAGCAGCTGCAAGATGATGCTATCCAGGAGGCGGCTGCTTTTGGAGGTGGCTCCATTATGGTTTGGGGAGGCATCAGCCGACACTAACAGGACTCTCTCTCTACCATGTGGAGGGCATGCTCAATGGGCAGCGCTACCTGCAGGAGATCTTACAGCCTCTGGTCACAGCGACCCTCCAGCAGATCGGACCCCAAGCTGTCCTCCAGGATGACAACGCCACACCACACCGCTGCAGGGCTGTCAACACTTTCATTCAGGAGCTGGGGGATCACCAGGATGGCATGGCCTGCGAACAGTCCAGATCTCAATCCAATCGAGAACATCTGGGGAGAACTTGGCCGGCGAGTCCATGCAAACGCCCACGTCCAGCTAATCGGGGAACAGCTGCTGCACGTCCTGCGACAGGAGTGGGAAAACATCCCCCAGGCCGTCATCGCAAACACCATCAACTCCATGAGGCAGCGCTGTCTCGATTGTGTTGCTGCGCGGGGTGGACACATCCGTTTTTGAACAGATTAAAGAAACATGTTTGTGGATTTTCTTTTCCCAGGGTGGGTCTCTTTACATTGCTTTATCATTGCAAAAACATTACGCAATCCAAATGAAATTGCTTTAATTTGATTCACAAGGGTTGCAATTAAATATCTGTACACATGAAACATTTTTGGTTTCGCGCGTGTTGCATTTGTCAGACAGATTGCAAGTGGTCCTTAACTTATATAATGCATGATCCAGTTGATAAATATTTTGTGCATAATCTATTACTTTCATCGTCTTAGATTTGCCTTTGTCTAGATGGAAATGTCGTATACCCTGTGCATGTCTTCTGATGGCACCTTAGGTAGGTCATATCTAGATGGAAATGTCGTATGAATATTATACCACAGGCATGTCTTTTGATGGCACCTTAGGTAGGTCATAAGTAGGAATAGCACACAAAACAGAAGTGACAATGACACACTGAATGGCACGGATATTATTGACATGATGACAAGATTTGCCGACTCTTACAAACTTTCTTACACATTCAGATTCACCAGATTAAAACAATTGCGATATACATCTTCACTTATTGTACTAATTTTCAAATTTTAAAGCAGTTTTGCAAGTTATTTGTTGTTGTAAGCTTTAACAATGAATATGGCAATGGCAATGTATTTCTACAATAGAAAATAGTACAAGCAAGCTATATGACCCTCAAGTCAATGCAACAAGACATTAAACAATCAATGAAGAAGAATTGTACACGCAAGAGAAAAGGGCAAATGTAGAGGGAGAGAGAGAGAGAGAGAGAGAGAGAGAGAGAGAGAGAGAGAGAGAGAGAGAGAGAGAGAGAGAGAGAGAGAGAGAGACAGAGAGAGACAGAGAGAGAGAGAGAGAGAGACAAGGGGGGGGGGGGGGGGGGTAGAGAACACCGCGATTGACACCCAGTTTAGCCTTATTCCCAGCACTGTGCAAAACACACACACAAACACACACACACACACACACACACACACACACACACACAAAAGAAAATCATGTGGCTAAGCCATAGCTGGTAAAGTCATTCAAGTACAATACAGTTTAATTTGAACAATGGCAAACACATACTGTCCCGCCCCCGTCCCTCTACACCTCTCCATCCCCATCTATTCCCCCGTACTGTCACTCCCACAAACACACCAATTCACATGGATGCACGAAAATGCTGATTCATGCCCCCCCCCCCCCCCCACCCACACTCTCTCTCTCTCTCTCACACTCGCGCGCGCGTGGACACAATCACACACAAACAGGCACGTACGCGCACACATCTCTCTCTCTCTCTCTCTCTCTCTCTATATATATATATTTACACAAGCGGAAGCGCTTGCTCGCGCGCGCACGCATACATGACCATATACAGCTACGCGCGCACACACGCACCAATATATACATATACAACTACGCCACACACACACACACAGCGCGCGCGCGCGCGCACACACACACACACACACAGACATACACACACGCGCGCGCGCGCCCGCACACTTATACAACCATACGCACCTATGCAGGCACACATGTACATATTCAACGCGCGCGCACGCAAGACATACGTACTGTTTTGAACACACACACACACACACACACACACACACACACACACACACACACACACACACTCACTCACTCACTCACACAGAGTTAGAGTTAGAGAGAGAGAGAGAGAGAGAGAGAGAGAGAGAGAGAGAGAGAGAGAGATTTTTTTTCTCTTTTTTTCCCAGAAGCTTCTTAAAATCGATCTTCCAGCATTTTTTTTAACAACACATAAAAGATCAACAATATTTGTAAACGAAAAGAACAATTTCAAATGTTCTTTAAACATGAATTTGGTCTTTGATGTATTTGATACATGAATTTGGTCTTTGATGTACGTGATACATGAATTTGATCTTTAATGTATGTGATACAAGTCTTTGTCTTTGATGAACAGATAGTCTCATCTTTCTGTCTTCAACTTTTGATTATCCGAAAAGACGGTTCGAAAATACATTGTTATGCAAAAATGCCTTATAAATGCCTACGCTTTGTCAACAGATCTCATGACAACAATGCTTCTTAATTTAACAGGATACACTCAGAATTTAAAATTATTTCTTGATTTCTTTTATTTTTTTCCACATGTTGTGCACATTTTTGAACTGGCAATACGAGAATGGTAACTGACAGACGGAACGGGAACTGGGGACGTGAGAAGGATGAATGGTGGACGAGTGAAGACAAAGTAGAACGAAGATCAATGGGTGTGAGGAGAAGAGATAAAATTATCATGAAACTGATGAATGATGCTCTGGAGGAGGACAGGAGTTTCAGAGAATGAATGATGGAGGGAAGAACACACATAAGAATGATAAACAAACGGCGGGATAGGAAGGGGACAACTCGATTAGTTGTAAATGGTACGTCCATCCTACTGTTCAACACGCCGCTGAAAAGAAAAGTAAAAGGGAATGACTGCATCGTAAGTGGAAATGACAATAGGTTAGCAGTGTGTAAAAGGAAGTGCTAGTGGCAGAGAAGAATGAATGGGGGGGGGGGGGGGGGGGGGGGGGAGACTGCAGGACTTCAACAAGGTTGGAGGTTTAGTGGGAAAAGACCCCACATGACATAAGTGACTGAGGAACATGGAACCATGGTGAATAACATAATGTGTAACAGGGCGTATGGACAGTAATGGAAGGCTGGAGCATGAAACTAGGGGGGGGGGGGGGGGGGGGGGGGGAGAAACTGAAGGGCCTCGGGTTCAAATCCATGAAATATTTAAAGAAGGCAACTGCAGTGGAGAAGCAGGAGCAGCAGTGGAGGGAGATGGAGACTGGTGGTGGTGCATGTCCAGTCCTCTCAGCATGCCCACAGCATGGTTATACCATACAGTGAAAGGTCTCTCGACAACATCAAGGAGTGAACTCTCAGCATATCCACAGCATGGTTATACCACGCAGTGAAAGGTCTCTGGGACAACATCAAGGAGTGAACTCACAGCATGCCCACAGCATGGTTATACCACGCAGTGAAAGATCTCTGGACAACATCAAGGAGTGAACTCTCATCATGTCCACAGCATGGTCATACCACACAGTGAAAGATCTCTGGACAACATCAAGGAGTGAACTCTCAGCATGTCTACAGCATGGTCATACCATACAGTGAAAGGTCTCTGGACAACATCAAGGAGTGAACTCTCGTCATGTCCACAGCATGGTTATACCACGCAGTGAAAGGTCCTGGACAACATCAAGGAGTGAACTGGAAAAGTAAGGAGTGGAGGGAACACTGGACTGACAAGTACAATGCCCTGGTACATGGTGTGAAAGTATGCAAATGAGAAGCAAAGGAAATAGGTAAAAAAAAAATGTTGTGGTGAGTACCAGAATATCCTATGTGAGTGGGGAAGGGGGCAAAAGTGGGGCATTTATAAAGAGTTATAAGCGGTATCTATCTAAATTGATCTATTTTGAGTGGATCAGACGTAAACCATTATGACGGCCGGAAGCATATATATATATATATATATATATATATATATATATATATATATATATATATATATATATAAAGTACTTGTTAATATCGAGACCAAAACTCGCATGGATCAAAACAATTTTCTAAAGGCCAGGATTTCTTTAATCAACGTGATTGAGCACAGTTGCATCAGGAACTCCATCAATACTCATACCCACCCCGTTATATAGTAAAACTCAGGGTAAAGCACTTAGGCTGCTGTAAGACGAGTTCAGATACACCTGAGGCTTCATGTATTGATGTTCTGGTGGTACTGGTGTGGTGTTGATATACCTGAGGCTTCATGTATTAATGTTCTGGTGGTACTGGTGTGTGTTGCATACACCTGAGGTTTCATGTATGTATTGATGTTCTGGTGGTATTGGTGTAGTGTTGCATACACCTGAGGCTTCATGTATTGATGTTCTGGTGGTATTGGTGTGGTGTTGATACACCCTCTACCTTCCCTCTCATCCCGTCCATTCCCCGCCCCACTTCCTGTTGCGGTTATCCCGTCTGCCCTGCCACCCTGGAGAGTGCTGACGTCTGCCCTGCCACCCTGGAGAGTGCTGACGTCTGCCCTGCCACCCTGGAGAGTGCTGACGTCTGCCCTGCCACCCTGGAGAGTGCTGACGTCTGCCCTGCCACCCTGGAGAGTGCTGACGTCTGCCCTGCCACCCTGGAGAGTGCTGACGTCTGCCCTGCCACCCTGGAGAGTGCTGACGTCTGCCCTGCCACCCTGGAGAGTGCTGACGTCTGTCCTGCCACCCTGGAGAGTGCTGACGTCTGCCCTGCCACCTTGGAGAGTGCTGACGTCTGCCCTGCCACCTTGGTGAGTGTTGACGCTCAATCTGAACATGACCTCACACCGAACCTGGATCGGGTGTCACTTCTCTACACAGGGTCTATACCGAATCAGCTTTAACAATACTTTGACGGATGTGCAAGAAATCTCGACGACGAAATATTGTTGAATACTACCAGTGGTATTACAAAAGAAATCGCGGGCATTGAGAAACTGCTGAATCATCAGAGCAGTATCACAAGCGAAGTGTTTCACGTAACGGCAACGAAATAACATTGAGCTGCACTTTGGTTACACTCAGAAAGAGCGAACAGCACAAAGCCTGAAGAACTCCGAAAGACAGGCTAACTCAACCACGTCAAGAAACTTGGTAACTGTAAAAGGAAAGTGTATGGTGTTGACTACCTCCAGAAATGAAACGGTGAGTCAGGGGCCGCATATACGGCAGCCTGTTTCTTGATCTATAATACAGGGAGCTGAACGAAAGTTAACTCCGAAGCAAAAATGTCACGCAAGAAGTCAATATAGCACGTGAAACGAAAAACAGAGAAAACGGTCAGGACACTGTGCGCGCGCGCGCGCGCGCGCGCGCGCGTGTGTGTGTATGCGTGCGCGCGCGCGCGCATGTGTATGAGTGCGCGCGCGTGTGTGTGTGTGTGTGTGTGTGTGTGTGTGTGTGTGTGTGCGCACACGCGCGCGCGCGGTCGCATGCACGCACGTGTGTCTGCGTGTGTGAGCGCGCGCGCGCGCGTGCGCATGTGTGTGTGTGTGTGTGTGTGTGTGTGTGTGTGTGTGTGTGTGTGTGTGTGTGTTGCACACCCGGGCGCACGTCTTTCTCAAATGTTAAACAGCAGCTCCAGACATCATCGGAGTTTGAATGGCTGGACACGAATGAAGGGAGGTCTTATCAATCTGTGCTCGTCCGGATATATCGCGAAAAACAACAAAGTCTGGGCATACCGGAATGACAATCACCAAGCGACAAATGTTAGTGCTTTCAGAAAAAATAAATTACTTTTACAAGAAACCAAACTGAAATGGCCGTATTGGAGACTGGCACTGACAGTATCTGTTTGACTGCAGCCCGAGCAGACCACAGAGAGAATTTCCAGGGCGCCAACACGTATCAAAATACAAACAGACGCAAGCAAACAAACAAGCAAAAACACAAACAAACAACAATACACAACAAACCAAGAAATACTCCTGTCGAGGGAAAACGTTTAGATTTTCATACGGTTTAGAATGTAGTGCAGTCCTTCAGTGGGATAAAACCAGGCCATGTTAAGTGCACCGACCACTCTGATAACTTCGCTCTGATATATTTTCCTTAGAAAAAAATTAAAAAGTCCTTTTGAGATAATTTCAATTCAACCAAGAGATATGAAAATACCTAATGAAAGAACAGCACCGCAGAATGTACAGCAGTACCTCTTCCAGTGGTTCAACTCTCGCTATCTGTCACCACATCAAAAGAAAAAAAAAAACTGGCATCTATAAAGTTTAGCAAGAAAAACATATGCTTTTCAGACCACAGGAAGATGAACTGACCACAAGTACAGAAACGTCACTGGCAACAGC
>JADBJO010001816.1:0-7500 GCA_016801955.1 Conus betulinus
TCAGCGTTGGAAGGGACTGAAAGACTACAGTCTGGATCTAGCTACACCCAGATCGGTGACTGACGGCTGCCCACGCCTGCGCTCATGATCTTTCAACCTTGTCACACTTCTCGTGGGCCGTCAGCAACATGAGCATTTGTGTGTCTTTTGCTGATCTAACGAAGAAAAAAAAAAACAAAAAAACCAACTAAGGTAATTTCATTACATGTAGGTTCTGATGATATGTAATGTCAGAGTTTGTGTTCTGAAGCTATCGCAATGCATTTTTAAAATGCATTTTCACGGGTCAAGTTACAAACCTACAACATTTCACCGCTTAATCAGTTAGAAGAAATCTCTGGTCACAAAATGGCAGCATTGAGAGGAAAATTGTGGGCCAAAAACCGCGTCGTAAGCGCTTTTCACACACACACACACACACACACACACACACACACACACACACACACACGCACGCACGCACGCACACACCACACACACACACACACACACACACACACACACACACACACACACACACACATTATCTTAAGAACACATATCACATTCAAATCTCTGAAGCTCTCTTATCTCCCGAATTCTTAGACAGTATCTCGATGTTTGAAAAGGTAGGTTCAGAAATATCGAAGGTGTAAGCCCGGAGACATCATACATACATACAGGACAGACATAGACAAACACACACACACACAGATACACATGCGCGCGCGCACACGCACGCACATACACACCGCAGGCATGCACGCACATACACACACATGGTGTGCGCGCGCGCACCTACACGCACACACACATACACATAATGGAATTATAGATTCATTTAAAAAAACTAAAAGTGAGACAGTGTCAATGAACACGCACGCACACATTCTTGAAGTCTTTTTTTTTAAACAAAACAAAACAAAAAATTTTAAAAAAAAAATCGAAGGTAAAAAAAAGTGCACGTAAAATTAGCATCTGAGAACAAGTTCTCACAGTGGCCTGCGAGAACACGTCACAAGAGTTGTCTTTTTCATGACTGGTTTTGTTCGTTTCCAACAAACGTGAACAACTCCATTGCCATCTCGAATGGACACAAGTCCTCTTAAATATTCTTTACCACGGGTACTATGGAACGACATAAAAAGCAACGATGAAGAGAAACTAGCATTGGTTTTCAAGAATTTGTGGTAAAAAAAAACGTGAAAGAAACGCAATAATATGTAAATGTAGAGAAGAATCGCCTTCAGCTGAGCGACCAGACTCAGAATTGACGGCTCAGAGTCAGAGAAGAGCGTTTTCACATGCAGGTCACGTTCCTCTGATGCCATTCTTTCAGTTCCTTATTTCACAGGTGTGAACTGATTAGAGGAAACCGACCGGCATTCCTGGAGGTGCCGCAGGTGTATTCAATCTAGAAGTCGACCTTTAGACATGGTTTGTTGATCTTCATGTGATCTTCTCTCTCTCTCTCTCTCTCTCTCTCTTACACACACACACACACACACACACACACACACACACACACACACACACACTCTTTCTGTCGGGGGGCCGGATATGCAGTTTGCTTTTTACGTAACTAGAGCGAATGACTTTCACCCGCAGACCGATGGAACAAGACTACACATGCTGCAGTAAAGGGTGAACGTGTGCTTCAGTAAATGACAAACACGATAAAGGCAACAACAAAAACAACAATAACAATAGCAAGAACAACAACAGCAGCAACAACAAGAATAATGATAATGATGATACAATGAATAGTATCTGCAGAGTGCAGTATCTTACATTAGCAGTTCAATACTGTGTCCATTCGCCACCTTTCCACCAAAAACAAACCACAAAATTCAGGGGAGACGGGGGTTGTGGCAGTCCTTTTTCAATACGAGTCTTGCGGGTCTCTTTTGAATTCTTCGCAGACGCTTAATTTGTTCTGTGGAAGACCGTGGAAAACAGTCGGTACTCCAGCCTGAATGTTGCTGTGGCAGTGACGATGAATTATAAGATCCAGTCCATATTGAGCTTCTTTTGTCTTCATAAGGAACTGAAATCAAATGGGGTTGGAGAGGGGTGGGCGAAGTCTGAAAGCCTTTTTTTTTTTCTTACGTTCTTATTGTAAATGGCAACGTCAATTTATTGGCTAGAGTATTTGCTTTAATGACAGAATATAGTTATCCATGAATATCTGAATTAAAGATAGAAATAAAGCAAACAGACTCGAATCTGAATGAAAAGCTCCAGTAAAAGAGAGAACTCAAAGAAAAGGCGTCCTCGGAAGTAGCTAGGTTACTTTGAATTTGGTAGGAGACTTGAAACCTTCGTCAAATATTCATGAAGCAGCGAGGAGGGTATACCGCCGCAATTAATCCCAGCCGGCTCATTGGAGATTTGACTTTACTGCTGGTGTGTGTGTGTGTGTGTGTGTGTGTGTGTGTGTGTGTGTGTGTGTGTGTGTGTGTGTATGTGTGTGGGTGTGTGTGTGAGTGTGTGTGTGTGTGTGGTGTGTGTGTGTGCATGTGTGTGTGTGTGTGTGTGAGAGAAAGACAGAGAGAGAGAGAGAGTGTGTTATGGTCCAGGCTTAATTCCCACCAGGAACAAAGGAAAAATGTAAATGCTATGCTCTCGGGAAAGGACATAAGATGAGAATCAAAGCAAAACTCAATCGAGAACCAGCGAAAAGCTTCTGAAACAAACGCTGTGATTCTCGAACATCTGAGTAGCTGGCGTGAATGAAACACGGGACTTAGAGCCACAACGTATTGCTGTAAGCACGTTCAGAAAAAGTCAGCGTTTTACTGATTTTGACCACAGCCATCTATGTATCTAGACGTGCGGTCACACAACCCACTCCCCAGTCCCTGACCTTGCCGTCTGAAGAGAAGGCGCGCGTTTTGTTGGAAGAGGTCCGGGGGCTTTCCAGTCTGGCAGCAGACTTTTTACCGTTGTTTATTATTCATGAGACAGCCGGCAGCACTTAGCTGAGGCAGTCTCCAGGGGTCGGTGGAGATTATAGCTGGAATGATTTTATTTTGCGTACGGCACACAGGAAACGGAAGTTTCTCACAGAGGTCGCGCATGTCAAAGGTTATTTTTTTTAATGCGTGTCCGGAGATCGCTGATTCCTTGTTGGAAATGGTTTGTATTTGATCTGGTTCCTTTTTGAAAATGGCTTGTATTGATCTGGTTCCTTGTTGGAAATGGCTTGTATTGATCAGGTTCCTTGCTGAAAATGGCTTGTATTGATCTGGCTCCTTGTTGAAAATGGATTCCTTTTGTATTGATATGATTCCTTGTTGAAAATGGCTTGTATTGATCTGATTCCTTATTGAAAATGGCTTGTATTGATCTGATTCCTTATTGAAAATGGCTTGTATTGATCCGATTCCTTGTTGAAAATGGCTTGTATTGATCCGATTCCTTGTTGAAAATGGCTTGTATTGATGATCTGATTCCTTATTGACAATGAATGGCTTGTATTGATCTGATTCCTTATTGAAAATGGCTTGTATTGATCTGATTGCTTATGAAAATGGCTTTATTGATCTGATTCCTTGTTGAAAATGGCTTGTATTGATCCGATTCCTTGTTGAAAATGGCTTGTATTGATCTGATACCTTATTGAAAATGGCTTGTATTGATCCGATTCCTTGTTGAAAATGGCTTGTATTGATCTGATTCCTTATTGAAAGTGGCTTGTATTGATCTGGTTCCTTGTTTGAAATGGCTTGTATTGATCTGATTCCTTATTGAAAATGGCTTTTATTGATCCGATTCCTTGTTGAAAATGGCTTGTATTGATCTGACTCCTTATTGAAAATGGCTTGTATTGATCTGGTTCTAGTTGGAAATGGCTTGTATTGATTCCTTGTTGAAAATGGCTTGTATTGATCTGGTTGACTTTTAACAATGTTCGTGATTTGTGTAAAACACACACACACACACACACACACACACACACACACACGCGCGCACGCGCACACCCCCCCGCGCGCCCGCGCGCCCGCGCCCCCCCTGAAAAATTCATGAATGTGTGCGGTGTGTGGCAAGAGATTCAGGTTTGCGGTTGTGACTGTTGTTTAAAAAAAAAAAGTCAAGTTTTGCATTCAAATGATTTCATCCGCGAAAATCTAGATGACATATATAGGTGAAGCACAAGTAAAATAACACTTACAGCATCTAAGATATTGATCTCACATGGTTTAGAAAATGTGCTCGGATAAACAAACCAAACCTTGCAAAGATATTTGACCGACTCGGATAAAAGCACGTTCACATCTAGACAGTCATCGGGAGTTAAATCCCTTTTTGCCTGGTGCCAGACACGAAGGCGCGAACGGATCAAGATAGGGGCTTTTTTCTCTGGAAGGGGTCCAGGTCGGCTGTCAGAATAGAGCTGGTTCTATTTAGCAGCTTTTATCGTGGGAAGGCCGGAAGGGTTTACCTACCCCCAGGGTTTACCAACCCCCACCCTGTCGCACGCTGGAGAACCAGCAAGAATGTGTGAGTGTACACAGGTCTGCCTGTGTTTTCATACAGCCGGAGTGGCCATTAGCTCGAGGACTTTCAAACAGACAAGTTGTGCAAAAGTCGAAAGCCTCGCGCGAAACTCGGGGGAGAGGTGGCGGCGGTGTCACTGACTCTGGAGGAGGAGGAGGAGGAGGAGGAGGAGGAGGAGGATATTGTAAGAATCGCGAGTCCACAGCTGACAAGCTAAGTGCTGCGAAGCTTTCTTGTTGGTGATGGGGAAAAAAGACCCGTCATTCCTGGTATGGAGAGAGAGAGAGAGAGAGAGAGAGAGAGAGAGAGAGAGAGAGAGAGAGAGAGAGAGAGAGAGAGAGAGACAGACAGACAGACAGACAGACAGAGAGAGAGACAGGACAGACAGCCAGAGAGACAGTGACACCACACACAGGAAGAGAGACACACACACACACACACACACACACACACACACACACACACAGAGAGAGAGAGAGAGAGGAGAGGGGAGAGAGAGGAGAGAGAGAGAGAGAGAGAGAAGAGAGAGAGAGAGAGAGAGAGAGAGATAGACGAGAGAGAGAGACAGATAGAGAGAGAGAAGAGTGACAGGAGGAAATAGATAGATGGTGAGCTTTAAAAAGGTAGACCTAAATATTCTCAATTGAAACATTGTGGAAGGATGGACTTGGGGGTTATGGAAAGTCGGGTTTGTCAAGCACGTAACAAGAAAATTTGTGGAGATAAATTTCTCTTTGCTTTAAATAACAGTGACATGCTTTTAAAAGTAGGCCAGTTCATTAATACTTGGATTACGTTTGTCAACGTTCCATCTTTGTAATGATTTCACGCTTGGAAAAAGCACAACTCAATTTCAATAAATTCGCAAAACACTCCAAACATGTGACTCCACTCGGACTTCCAATGCCCCCCCCCCCCCCCCCCCCCCAATCATTTCTCCACAATAGTCTTATGCGCTGATTTTGCAGTGATTTCATGTTAATTTGTTTTCGAAGCTTTAGGAACCAAGTGCCTGTCAATCGTGGTTGTGTATCCCCTACATTCCGAAAGAGGGAAAAACGATTACACCATTCTGGAACTTTTGTGGCCCTTCTAAGCTCTTCTTTCATGGCGACCTCAGTTTAAATTTTTCCTGTCCACGTTAAGCCTGTTCGTGTTGAAATCGACGGCAACTGCAACAGTGTGGGGACCGTTGTTAAACGGATGCGGTGCGCGTTCTTGAGGGGGCCGCCCACATACTGCTGGGCCTAAGACCACGCGATCATTGGGGGAAAAAATCCTCTGTGGTACCGTAACGGAAGTTATGCTGAAGTGGCCATTTCCTAGCAAGGCCACCGAAACCGATAAATTATTCAACCACAGTAACTGACACTGACAACCTCCGGTCGGTGGTAGCCAGCCAATTCAATTATGGTCTACCTCTGCGTTCGTATTTCGAGCCATTGAAGAAGGGAACTCTTCGACATCAGGTGCTGTAACTGGAGCCTCCCTTTCTACACCTACACACAAGCAAGTTTTCGCTCTTACAGAATTTCTTCCTTTTCCTGCCCCGCCTTCACTGTCTCTCCTCTTCTCTCCAACCCTTTTTTTGTACTTCGCCACATCCACTACTGATACGAAGTTAAGAACGCCAATCGGACTATGAATGCTACACGCAAGATGTGTGTTCAAGGGAGACTAGAAATTCGTTTGATCTGATGCTTTTTCTTGGAAGGCAGCGACCAACACTAGTTTTGATTGTAAACATACTTTCAGCTGTAACATGGCCTTGGTGCTCCATTGGGCTATGAACAGCATGCACAACAGGACTTCAGCAGCTTCGTGCCATCATTCCCACCTACCTGCCGGCCATACCTGCCTACCATCTCTACCATCTCCCCCCTCCCCTCTCTCTCTCTCTCTCTCTCTCTCTCTCTCTCCACTCCTCTCTCTCTGTGGAAAAGAATATATTTGTAAAGAATATTTCTAAAAATGAGGACAGAGTTAAAGCGCTAAAACTAAACTACGACGATGACCAGGTGAAATCTCTTGCAAGTTATACCGCAGAGGCCGTTGAACATTCGAAAAAGAAGAACAACTCAAAACCGAGGAAGTCAAAAGATAAACCGAATTTCAAAGGAGACGGTGAGACATTTTAGGTTTGATCGTTAATGCGTTGCGCGTTCTTGAAGGTGTATTATTCTGGGTGATCAGGTATCCAGGCTTGTGGTGCTTGGAATAGTACACATTGTTTTAATTCAGGTGTGCTGTGGATTTACTGTTCACGTTATTTGCTTTTCGCTTTGCATCCCCCCACGTCATCAAGGCTGTATGGCTCATGGCATTTAAAAAGTTCAGTGTTCTCTCTCTCTCTCTCTCTCTCTCTCTCTCTCTCTCTCTCTCTCTCTCTCAGCTGAACAATGACCTCATGCGCGAACAAGCCAAACAAGACAAAGCGCACCAGTTCTCTCCGAGCGGCCTGCACCAAGGACCAGAACTCGTCATCGACACTGTTAACGAGGCAATCAATCAATCAGGGCAGTGATGGCTGCCTCACATGCTCCTGTGCCATCACCTTGCCTCCCCTTTGGTTCTCCGCCACCTGCACGCTGGCCTCACGTGACTGAGTAATGATCGGTCGCCAGGGAAACTGGGCACGTGGAGTGCTGTGCTCGTTACTTCTGTTCATCCCTTTGAAAGGGTGGAACGTCTGTTCACGAACAACGAGCTGTACAAACTGATTACATACAGTTCCAACCTGCTTTTGTTTGTGAGTGTGCATCCTGATTTGCCTGTGTGTTCCATCATGTCTTGTTTTATGTGTTTGACTCTGGCTCGTTTGCGTGTCACACACCGTGTGTGTGTGTGCGTGCGCCCGCGCACGTGTGTATGTGTATGTGCGCGCGCGCGCGCGTGTGTGTGTGTGTGTGTGTGTGTGTGTGTGTGTGTGTGCGTGCGTGTGTGTGTGTGTGGTGTGTGTGTGTGTGTGTGTGTGTGTGTGTGTGTGTGTGTGTGTGTGTGCGCGCGCGAGAGAGACCCTGT
>JADBJO010001816.1:15000-20000 GCA_016801955.1 Conus betulinus
AACCAAACCATGGAAACGAGAAGTTATCGCGAGATGCTTCACATATACACTGATCTTATTACCAACGTACTTTGCCCTCATGCTGGAACAATTTACATGTGTATAACTGCAGGCAACTTTCACACACAATGAAAAAAAACTGCTTGTCCCACCAATTTATCTAGTATACATGCTGGCAAGAGGCACAAAGCTGAAAAAGGGCACTCCAACCAAAGAGACACGTTCCAAGCTTGCTCATATTTCCACAGCTGACACACACACACACACACACACACACACACACACACACACACACATATATATATATATATATATATATATATATATATATATGTGTGTGTGTGTGTGTGTGTGTGTGTGTGTGTGTGTGTGTGTAAATAAACTAATAAATTCCAAGGATAAGTAACTGAACACCATTCCAGCAACTTTCAGACCAGCTTGATGCTGCAATGACTGCAAGAAATATTGAATTATAAACAAAGCTTGCTCTTATGTCTTAGATTGAAAAAAAAAATCTTAGAAAAAAAAAAAATATACACACGACAACAACAACAGCAAGAAAAATGAACAAATCCACCAGCTGCCGTTTTGCCGAGGTTATCGTAGCGGACTCCGGGCTGGGAGGTGGTGGATACGATTCCCTCACAGCCATTCACCTGTGTGGTTTTTCTGCACCTACCGAGTTCTACCCAGCGCTGGATTTCCTGTCGGCTCAGTTTGAAAGACTGGGACCACAGAGTCGAGTTTCATCCACTTGATGGATGTGTCTCTGAGAGCGTTGCTCAAATTTCACGACCAACATTGCAGGTATCTGTATCTCTTGGGCCTAGCTGATGCCAGGATAGATCATGAATGGAAGCACAGAGCAAAGCCCTGTCATGCAGTCTCAGATAAGAATGGAAATCCGTAGCATCATCCTCGCGATTTTCATCCACGTCCATCAGCATGTGAACAATAACATTCAGGTCTATGCCCCCCCATGCCCTGCTCTCATAGTGACCTCGGTTTTGATTTCCTCTCTGCGTCTATGCCCCTCAAAAAATTCGTGTTGAGGTCGCAGGCATCGGCGAGGTCATGGACATTGTCGTTGGATGGACGTGGTGGCGCCCTCCTGAGGAAAAAAAAAACCCTCACTCACCTGGTTCCACGACAAAAAGCAACTACCATTGTCAGTAAGGGGCTAAGTAAGTGGTGTCCTACAAAATGTTGTATCAGAACAGGCTCCACTGAACACCACCGAAGAGACTCGGAGGCAGTGCAGCGTCTCCTCTGGTGGGTGCCTCAAGACGACTTGATACAGACTGCTCCCTGTGGATTGCCGGTGCTGGGGCTGTGTGTGACTGTGGATGGGGAGTCTGAATGGACGGCGTGAGTGTAATGCCACTTGGGTGGCACGAAAGATGAGATAAAACACACAAACAAACAATAAACCCTAGAAAACTTTTGTTTTAAGATTACTCTTACTTTTTTTTTTTATCTTGAACGTTGTATACACACAACACAACGATGAACAGAAACAAAGAAGGCTGCCACGTTATGGTTTGAATACTAACGTATTCTATGTTTCTGCACCGATCGAAACGTCTTCAACACCATGGCTACGCACTCCAAGCGGCAATTCATCACACAGGCGTCAGCCGGACAAGGTCTAACGGCGGGGCGATACAGGGCGACGCGATAGGTGTATTTTTTTACCTGGGCGTTTTATTAATGATATCGCCCAGGACACTACCTGGCTTATCTCGTGACATGCTCCCGAAGTAAGAATTGGTGCCGAGCTAATGAGCTACTAAGGCGTAGGAAGGGGAGGGGAGGGGGGGGGGGGGGGGGGGGGGGGGGGGCAACGCGCACATCAAAAGCTTGGGGCAGGACAAATGAAGGATGAGCTTTAGTTGGGAAATTAGGTGAGAAAAGGATAGGGCTATGTTAGTGCACTCGCGCGCGCGCGCGCACACACACACATACACACACATACGCGCGCGCGCGCGCGCGCACGCACGCACGCACGCATGACACACACACACACACACACACACACGCACGCATACACACACACACACACACACGCACGCACATACACACACACACACACACACACACACACATACACACACTCACACAAACGATGATGAAATCCGTTCTTTTCAGAATATCGTGCCTAACTTCATTTAAAATCCAATGTTCACCTCCGTGGCTTCCTCAGTGTTCTGTTCTGGGACACGAAACATAATGGAGTTATTCCATTCAAAGTAAATGGATGTGTGATATGTTGTATTCATGGTATACAATTTCGAAACACGATTTGCAGGCACGTATTCAATTGTTTCAGTTTATAAACCCTGTTTCTTACTCACAGTGCCTCACGTGCACTATATCTCTATTTATAAACCCTGTCTCTCATACATAGTCCATCCAGTGCAAGTTTGACCCGGTATAATGAACAGCATGCGTACGAAAGTTAACAAAGAGCAGAAAATTATACATGTACGTATGTGTTTGAAGAAAACAAGTGTTGATTTACAACACAAATTGATTTGCCTGGATAGCTGAAGAAAAAGAAGAAAGGAATAAAGGAAAAATGATCAGACCCATGCCAGTCAAGAAATGCACGAAGAGCAGTTTGAGCCGAACCCGCCCTAAGGTTCTGTTTTTACTCCACTCTCAAAACCACTGCAGTGCGGGTAAGAAAAAGCACCTCCCCAAACTTAGCAACCGGGAAGTAAATCCAGAATGATCTCCTTTTTTATGCTGATCGATGAGAATGAGGATTATTATGATGATGCTACGGATTTCCATTTCGGTCTAAGACTACATGACAGGGCTGTACTCTACGCTTCCTTTCATAATATATCCCGGCGTCAACCGGGCCCGATAGATACAGGCACCTGCAGTGTTGGTCGGGAAATTTGAGCAACACTTTCAGAAACGCATCCATTAAGTGGATGAAACTCGACTGTGTGGCCCCAGTCTTCCCAACTGAGTCCGCAGCAAAGTCAACTCAGTCGGGGCAGAAAAACCCACATGACTCTGATGGGATTCGAACCCACGACCTCCCAGCCGGGAGTCCGCGACGCTAGCCACTTCGCCATGGCAGCTGGTGAATGATCTTCTTTGTTCCAATACCACTCCCCTCCTTTGTAATCCCCTACACGTCCCAGACGACAAAACAAATCGGTCAGAGCACATCACACCTGGATTTGAGGGGAGCATTTTCTGGACCTGATCCAGAACAACCACCCATCCTGTTCCCAAACCACTGTCCGGTGAGTGATTTGGGGCCGAGGCCAGAAAAACACCCCCATGAAGTGACTAATCATGGAATGGCACATGTCAAAACTTGCATGCTCAATGTGTCGGAAAGGTGGGAAGAGGCACGTGCTTATATCACTCAGGGGGGGGGGGGGGGGGGGGGGGGGGGGGGGTTCCGGTCCATGTCCCAAATAACTCGCTAGGCCGGTTTTGGAAAAAAAAAAAAGGGGGGGGGGGGGGGCGGGGGGGGGGGAGCGTGGTGGAGGTGGGGGGGGGGGTTAATTCTGACACAGGTCCAGAACCACCCTCACCCCTTCTCATATACAGCACAGGTGCAGTTTGCTTCGATTAATATGTTTTGTGTTTGGGACGCTGAAAATGAGAAGAATAAGAGAAAAATAATATTGATTTTAGAACAAATCTGGGGTGGGGGGAAATCGATCTGGGATTAACCCCATCCCCACCACACCCTCCGAGGAGGGGGCGGAAGAATGGACACGATCTCCTTCTCGCCCGTGATTCTGGGCATAGAGTGATTGTGTTACACCTGTGTCAGTAAAACAAAACGACTTCACATTCACCATGTGGTCACCACAGCGCATCCACCAGTGCACGTCTACAAAGCTATCAGAAGTGGAACTGAGCATTTAATGCTTAAACACCTGGATTTTTTAGCACCAGCACGTCTTCAAAGCTATCAGAAGTGGAACTGAGCATTTAATGCTTCAACACCTCGATTTTTTTAGCATCAGCCTATTACTACGGAAGCGGAAAGGCAAAAGAAAAGGAGCCCTTTCTGGACATTTCAGATAACATCTTTATAAGGACTTATGCAAAGCAATTTCCTTTCGTAACCTTCCTACTTCGATGGCACTACTTTACTTACGGAGATTTTCTTTTCTAGCTTTCTGGAGGAGTAAAATTATACAGATAAGGGTTGTGATGAAAATGATGTTCTATGCAAGTGCTTACCTGTGAAAGAGAGGTAAGCGTAGCACAGCAAATGTTACATGCACTCAACAGCCCGTGAAAACGAGAGGACATGTTTAAAACCTGTCAGGTTTCATGCGCCTGTTGTGTTCATTCTGAATTTTATGACCACATCCCATAAACACCTCCCCCCCCCGCCCCCTCCTCTGGCGTTGGTTGATTGTTTCAGCGTGTATAAGCGACACGTGATGCAACACCTCTAAACCTTGCCCATGCTTTCGGCGTATTTTCATGCGTCCTATTACATGTTGAGCGTGCAGTCAAGCCAGCAGTAATTCTGGCATTTCTTCCGTTATGAAGGGCTCTAGACATTGCTGCCTCTGGCAACTATTGCTCCAGACGATGACAAAAAAAGTTTCCCCATTACCTCTGTCCCAGACGTTGTGCTGGAGGCCGAAGGCCCCACTGAACCCCGGCATGTTTCCATAGCTATCGGTGACATTTTCTCTAACAGCTTAAATAAACACCGGGGATATAATTCCATCACTTTTTTCCTATAAACGATGAGAGTGTATATACAAACACCATGGTCATATGCCTGCTACAACTACAAGCAACGCTTAAAACATGCTCAGTATCATGGGCCTCTCTTGTTCATAATGACTTCGAGGACAAAGTCCCCTGCATCCGCCAAAATCTGCACCCTTTCCTTCCTTTTACTAATTGTTCCAGACTGCTTTATTGATTACCTGCTCTCTCTCTCTCCTCTCTCTCTCTCTCTCTTTCTCTCTCTCTGTGCGCGCGCGCGCGCGCGCGCGCGC
>JADBJO010001816.1:25000-30000 GCA_016801955.1 Conus betulinus
GGAAGCAAACAAATGCCAGACATAAACCCACGATGTGAAATGACCGTAACATTGAAAAACAAACAAACAGCCACTAAATCGGCAGCGGCAAAAATAGATAAACACTTAGCATTTCCTTCCCCACGCCTCCCTTTTGATCACCGTGACCAGCAGAGAATGTACAGACGGCAGATCATGTTTTCCCTCATCCTTGCACACATCAGTGTGCCCCCCCCCCCCCCCCCCCCCCCCCCCCTTCCCATTTTGATTCCCGGAAGAGGCCGACGACCTTGGAGGTGGTCCATACACATGATGAGAGAAGCAATCAAGCGAACAATCCCTCTGACACTCCCTTCGTTATTGACGGCGACAGACGTGCCTGCTCTTGGCAAATACTAGCTCCTGTTAAAAAAAAAAAATCAAAACAATTAAAAAAAAACAAAAAAAACACCCTTCAAGTGTGTCCTCATCACGTAAGTCCCAGACAGTCTGCTTAGAGCCTGTGTTACCACTTCAATCTTTGCACGTTTCTTTTATGCTGTGTTAACAGTTTCGATGAGGGAGAGGTGGGGGGGGGGGGGGGGGGGGGGGGGGGGGGGGTGGGGTGGGGGGGGGGGGGGTCAAAAACGAAGAGTCACAGAGAGAAGAAACATGTTAGAGTGTTTTTCTTACAGAGAGTTTCCAAAGCATGTCACAGACGTTTAAAGAAAGTCTCTCTCTGCTTCAGAAAAAAAAAAAAATATCGAAACTTGAAAAGTGTGGAGGTGCGGCGTCCAGAGGGCATACCTGAAGAGAGAGAGAGAGAGAGAGAGAGAGAGAGAGAGAGAGAGAGAGAGAGAGAGAAGAGAGAGAAGAGAAGAAGAAGAAGAAAGAGAAGAAGGAGAAGAAGAAGAAGAAGAGAGAAGAAGAAGAAGACGAAGAAGAAGAAGAAGAAGAAGAAGAAGAAGAGGAGGAGGAAGAAGAAGACGAAGACGAAGAGAAGAAGAAGAAGAAGAAGAAGAAGAAGAAGAGGAGGAGGAGGAGGAGGAGGAGGAGGAGGACAGAAGAGAAGAAGAAGAAGAAGAAGAAGAAGAAGAAGAAGAAGAAAGAAAAAGAAAGAAAGAAAGAGAAGAGAGAGAAGAGAGAGAGAGAGAGAGAGAGAGAGAGAGAGAGAGAGAACGTGTGTATGTGTGTGTCTGCAATTGTGTGTGCATAGTAAGACTAGTCTAATCAGGCTTACCTGCCTGTTAAAACTACCAGTAACGCTCTGAAAGCTGTCATGTACGGTCTGGTTTTTCTTCACCCCCTTCCCTGTCCACAGACAGCTCTCCCTAGAAACCCACCGACTGCTGATTGTTCCAGACTGTTCCATTTCTCACGTGCTGTGAGTGGTTAAGGGAACCCTCCGGAGGCAGATCAGCTGCAGCCACTTCTGCTCTGCCCTTGCCCCACTTGCAACTTGTGTGCGCCGTGTAAGCAATCTGAATGGAGTGTGAGCGGTGCCCGACGTGGAGTGGTGGACCGTTGAACGCGCAGTGCAAGGTGACGTTTTTGTAAAACCTGTACTCCTTTTCACGTGTGTTACTGCCAGTTCCATCTGTGCGTTAACAAACTCCTGATGATGTGACCTTTTAAAACTGTTTGGACAATGCTTGGTCAGTGGTATCACCACTCTTCTCTTCCGACGTCAGTTAATATTTCCACATTAACGCTTAAAAAAAAAATTCGAGATTAATGGTCGTCTGTATGCCTCCACCTCCCATCTTCTTAGCCCCCACCCCTTCCCCTATCCCCACCCCACCCATCGTCTCACCTTGTGGGAAAAGACCAAAAAAAAAAAAAAAAAATTAAAACATATCAAATGATCTATGTTTCAGTCCCGGTTTTCTTGACTTTCAATGATCTTGGAAATACTTGTCTTTCCACTATATACTTGTCCTCTTCCACTGTATACACTTTTCGATCTGTTGGTCTGTCGTCTGTCTGGTAACTATCTGTCTGTCAGTTAACTACCGATATATACATATATTCAATATTAAGAGGGGGGGGGGGGGGGGGGGTGGGGGGGGGCTGAGAGAGAGAGGGGGGGGAGCTGAGAGAGTGAGAAGTGTAGGTAGAGGAGAGATATCGTGAGCGAGAGAGTGTCGTAAATTAGGGTTGCGTCATCTGGATGGCCTCCAACTCCCATCTCCGTGGACCTTGTGGGAAAAGACCACAAAAAAAAAACTTAAAACTCTGATTCAAAATCTATTTCAGTTCCAGTGACTTCAATCAGATGCTTGGAAATACTAGTTCTTTCCACGATATTACTTGTCCTTTCCAGGTATACACGTTTTCGAACTTTTTGTTTGTCACATCTGTCGTTCTCTTCTGTCTCAAAAGATCTGTCAAGAGTTCAGTTTATCTGTAAGATTTATGAATATTCACCGAGTGAGTGCGCGCGCGCGTGTGTGTAAATACCACCTCTAAACGTTTACGAAGACTTACAAAGAATCAGTGACGTTACTTGGCCACGTCTTCCTTACAGTTACAGCATAAAGTACACGAGCACTAGAATGCTGCCAAACTCTGAAACAGACTGCCAACTCGTCTGTTGTAACACTGCCATTGTTTGAACCAGTAAACGCTCAACCATATACGAAGAGCTCTGGGATGCATTAATCACTTCTCTTCAACAACTGCACGGTAATAAAACAAAAGCTGAACGCCTGCCACATACTACCTCCACTTTTCTTTTTTCTTTCTTTTTTTTTTTTTAACATTAACGTTCTTCTTGGTCTACTTACAAAGTGGGAAAAAACAGTAAGGTTAATGAATTTCAGCCTTTTCCCCAAATTATGTTTTCATTTGTCAAAGCAATGTTCATGCACAGAGGGAATGGTAAAGAAAATCTTGGACAAACTGCAAGTCGCAGAAGCGGACAGGAGAAAATTCTGAAAAGATAAAAGAGAGATAATGTTGCTTATGCCAATCCCGACCGCAAAGGGCCATATCACGGCTGTCGCCGACTTCAACTCACAAGCCATTTAAAAAAAAACTCGTTCACACAACCCTTTAATTCTGAAAAGATGACGTGGAGGGCTGCACTGATTAAGGCATCTGTCTGTACCTGTTGCGCATGCATGTGAACAGGGAACTGTGGAGATGTGTCTCACGGCTCCTCAACGAACTTGTCATATGATGATAATGATGTGATGATGACGATGACGACGACGATGATGATGATGATGATGATGGATGGTGATGATGATGATGATGGTGATGACGATGATGACGATGACGATGACAATGATGACGATGACGACGACGACGACGACGACGACGACGACGACGATGATGATGGTGTTGGTGATGATGATGATGATGATGATGATGATGATGATGATGATGATGATGATGATGATTAAGAGTGAGAAAATCTCTGATGAAACAGACTCCTCCTCATTACAGATTTTCATTCGGTAAAACGCTCCATGTCGCTGCGCGTGCCGTCCTCCTAGTCATGTGCATGTCCACGTCAAAACACATGTTAACGCTCTTCATCTATCGTCACCACTCTTTTCCTCAATAATGGCTTGACAACAGGCAAATCATTCACTGGAAGCCAAAATTAACCTCACCTGAATTATGAATTTTGCCTTCAAGCATATCCTCATAGCCCACACTAAGTCACGCTCCTTTCAGCCCGTCCATCCTGGAAGCTACATCAGGGCTATGTTAGGAAAAACTGACAATTCATACATCCTGTGAAACGTTTCAATGCTAAATCCGTACCCGACTCCTTACTACAGTTCTATTCCCTTTGCAGACGTCACAGGAACAGCCGTAGGGAATCCAGGATACACAGGTCTTCTGAAGGTCTCGGCATCTTCAGAAAGTGACGCAAACGTCTTTAAACGAGAATACTGAATTTCTAGGGGGAAAAAAATCGAAATTTTCCCCATTCCTCCTCCCCTCCCGACTCTCCCTACTTCTTTCACATTACAGTTTCACTCAGAATAAATCGCTAAAATCAATAGCGCGAAGGAATTCCGAATCTGTTGCCTCTTCTGGTGAGTTTTTATATGCGCTCTGACAGCATACATGTGGATTTAGTGATGCAAACTTAGAACTAAACACATCCAAAAAGCCCAACCATTCCGAAATCTTGAACGTATTGATAGTTACTCAATACCAGAACGTGCTACGCAAACGGAATAAATGCATGTCAAACTCAGAACCATGCAGCTTCCCCCTAGCTAATAATGCGCTTCCTGCAACAGATCCTCGGGTTCAAACTTTTGGACATAACAATTCGCTTCAGCAATGCGTTCGTCTTGATCAAACTTCAGAATGTCAATATTTTCTCTTCACAACCTTTTCATTCGGTAAAAGCATTTAAAGTCATTCACAGAAGCCGTCAGCATCTGAGGAAGAAGAAGTATAGCATCACAGGTCCAATACATAAAACAGGATGCCATGGTTCCCTACTCTTACAACCCCCCACTTCTGAATGCCCCCACTTTCTCCCACTGAAAGTGTATTCAGTGAGGGAATCCCGGGAAGAAATAGTGTTATTAAAATACATGTCAAATTGCTGTTTTTAAATTGCTGTTTTTTTATATATATATCAGACACTGGCTAACATCATCAGTGGTTTCAACTATAGACACGCCCATAAGACTGAATAGTAACCTTGTCTCATTTCTCACCGACCCTCTAATCTCTGTGTATACGTGTAATGCAGAGCAATTACTCATCCATTTTTCTATACACTGATAAAGTTTCAGTCAACCAAAACACACGTTGAAATAATAAAGTTTAGGGGTTTGAGCTGTTTCGAAGTCAAACCAGCTCCCACATACCAGCAAAAAGTACTTTGTGAACACGACGTGTCTCGCCAACATCACTTTGGTCAAACGGACTGACACTTTCAAATTACATAACGTCTCGCATTGGGATTTTCTTTTAATCAATGAGCTGAGCTTCCCCAGTTGTCCGTCACATTTACAGGACACAAGAAGACAAAGTTTACGAACGAGGCACATACATCTCCCGAGTTA